>JAUMTR010000016.1:9677758-9715068 GCA_032270685.1 Microctenopoma stevenorrisi
CTCTGCATTTGGGTCGATCCCGCACGCTACAAGGGCGTTCGTCAAAATACGTGTCTGTGTTTCATACACGCCTGACAAAATGTAGCACATTGTGACTGAGGTGGGAGAAAAAAGACCTTTAACACACATCAGATTACATTTAAATGCCTGATTCCTCTTTTGAAACAGTAGGTCAAACTAATTTTAATGACATTAATCCTTAATGGCTCATAAAGTAAGTCCTTCAGCTGATCCCTGTTCAGGGTCACCGAAGCGGATCACTCTGCATGTTAATTTGGCACGGATTTTATGTCAGATGTTCTTACTGACGCAACCTTCCCTACAAGGCTTTCAACAAGCACCAGGGAAGAATTGGGACACGACAGCTGATAATTGCCAACCGCTCCAACCACTGAACCACCACCACAGCTTTAGTAGCTTGGATGGGATGCACTCAGAGCCAGTAGAGAGCTCAGAATTGGTGACCACTTTTCATTGCAGTGTCAAAAACAAGCAGTAGTATAGCTGAGTATTTTAGATGTCAGGCAGCGTAACAGGAAAATAACACCAAATGATCAAAGAGAAAACTGCCTTATTTGTCAAAATCCATCCAAGTGCAGAAGTTTCCTGCTGATTTTCCACAGTTTGGACCTGGAATAATATAGTTTGGAGGAAAGCAGGTCAGTGGAGAGAGTAATATTAAAAGCAAAGTTAAGAAAGCTGTTAATCATCCCATTACGTCTTCAGGTCTTTACACCTATGGAGTAATGAAAGCAGAAGTCAGTGTGCCAGTGTCCTGAAAGCACCCCTCCGTTCTGTAGCAGTGGTTCTGCTCTCACCCTCAGGCCCTGACCAGGATCTCTTTATTCCGCTTGGATCTTCATCTCTGCAGCCAGCTGCTGTCCTATTTGGGTTTCTGAATCTCCCCCAATGCTAAAAGCTCATGCCATTTTCAGAGGGCTATCTGATATCATGCCACCTTGAGTAATGGTGCAGGTCAAAGCTCTGTGCGGAGGCCCACAATTTGCAAATGGTTAGACATGCAGGTTTGACTTCAGTCTCGAGTGTCCGGGAAAATTAGTTCATTTGGAAATGCTGCATATGGGGATAGGGTCCTAGTCAGAATATAAATGGCATACATTGATTTTTCCTTCTTGCAAAGTATTTCTCACTCGGCTCATGAATAAGTTGTCTGCTTAGCAATCAATTTCACCACCTCGTGCAGTAATTGAACCTGTATTACACCGTTACATCAGGATGGACCGCTGCACATTACTTGAGTCTTAAGCAGGCATTAAAGTAGGTAGGTGGAAAACAAAAAGTAGTGCATCATAAATACTATTGGGATGAACAGAAATAGCGTGCAGATGAAAACATCTCTGCACCAGGCTGGACATTCAGTAGAACTTTCTCTAAGATGTTAAGGTGACGCTCAGTAAAGCACTCTTCTTATTATCATTAGCGAGGCGAATGAGCGTGCCACATAACAGATGTTGATACGTGCTCATTGTCAGGTATAATGACTGTGTTCATTAAGAGAAGATCGGTTCAGGAAGTAGGTTAGTGCAGAGGTTATCACCATTTGCGAATGTGTGTGCAGATAAACATTTGTCTGCAAAGACGTAGACGCCGTTACAGTGGCAGTGACAAGCAGTGAGCCACACGCACAAAGTCATACAGAGAGTGAGGACAGACATTGTGCCTTCAGTCATTTACTGTCTAACTGTGAAGCAGTGACAGGGTCATAAAGCTCATGTCCTGTATAATCAGCTTCTCCAGCCAATCCCTGCCTGAAATCTTTTCCCCAGTTTCTCATTTTGTGGCCGTCAGTGATTACACCTTCAATTCGACCTGTCTGTCCTGTTCCTGCCTTGTGCAGCCCGTTTCTATACTCATCAGCTGAAAGGCCAGGTTGCTGGTTTTCCTCTTGTACCCCCAAACACTGACATTTTCCTTAAAGACTTATTTGTGCACATGTGGCCGTAGTGGACATTTACTCTCTATCTTGGGCATAGTGTGTATTTTTTTGTGTTTTTCCTTCCCCAGTGGGGAAACTACATTCAGTGAAATTCGATAGCTGTTTTGGCCGTACATGACATTTACAAACACATATTTGTCTCTTAGACCAGAGAGGTAGAAGCAATCCATCCAGTCAGTCTGAGGCAAATTTAAACTAAAGTTTAAGGTAAACTCTATTTCTTTCCCTGCAGGTTGAACATGACACAATTTCTGTGCAGCCAGGCCTGAACACCAAGTGTGTGTGTGTGTGTGTGTGTGTGTGTGTGTTTCATTCAACACTTCCTGGGTCATCAAAGCTCAGCAAATCATTTAATGGCTCCCTTGTCCCTGTCGAAGACCTCCTGCCTTTAGAAGGTGGGAAAATAAATGAAATACTTGATTAAACTCTCTCCAGACATTATGCATTTAAACATCTACATAAGAAAGGCACCTACCATCCTCCCTGTTAACAGCCATAAATCGGTACCCCTCATACCACCTATGAACAATGTAATTAGCTTCTCTAAGACTGGGAAAAAACACAGCAAACCACAACCAATTCTCGTCCCCTTCACTTGTGTGGTGCGGTGTGCTGAGGTGAAGTGAGGCGGGCGAGGGTTTCACAAATTGAAAAACTTTTTTCACAGGAAACCGGAGAGAAGGCGAGAGTAGTACTAAATTACAAGACCAAACTCTGCTCTCATAAAGTACTCTCATCCTCACAGATGTCCTCTTCCTCCACCGCTACAGTCAGTTCAACCCCCTGTGTGAATAATTTTAGGGATGCTTTCAAATTCACTGATCCATGATCATGCTGAAACACTCGGAGAAATGATGCGAGAGAAACACAAAATGCTAGCAAGCGCCTAGTGCAGTTCACCAAAGTGACTGAGACAGTGACAAGAGAAAATAACTCAGAAAGTAGTTTTTTTCAATATCAAGTTGTTCCTTTCTAACCCAGACACTGAAGCAGCTGATTAGCTGAGAGTCACAGTTTCTATCCGGGGTAGGGTTAGGGTGGATTTGGGTTAGGGTTAGGGTGGATTTGGGTTAGGGTTAGGGTGGATTTGGGTTAGGGGTACTGTTAGGGTGGATTTGGGTTAGGGTTAGGGTTAGGGTGGATTTGGGTTAGGGTTGGGGGTTTGGGGTAGAGTTAGGGTGGATTTGGGTTAGGGGTAGGGTTAGGGTGGATTTGGGTTAGGGGTAGGGTTAGCGTTAGGGTGGATTTGGGTTAGTGGTAGGGTTACCGTTAGGGTGGATTTGGGTTAGGGTGGATTTGGGTTAGGGGTTATGGGTAGGGGTAGGGTTAGGGTAGGGCCTGGTAGCTTAATGGGTTAAGCGTCAGACTGGGATGCAGAAGGTTGTGGGTTCGAACCCCATCTGACACCTAATCCATCCACCACCAGGTGTGTCTCTGAGCCAGACACCCAGCGCTAGCTCCTTGTAAGTCGCTTTGGATAAAAGCGTCTGCCAAGAAAAGTAAAGTAAAGTAATTTAGCAACTGTACACTATGTGGCTGTTGCTTGTCTTGTAAAAACTTTTCTAGTGAGCATACTGGACACCCTGAGCCTAATTAGGATAATTCCTTAACCCAAAACTGTGCTCTATCACCAGTGGTAATCCACAACTTTCTAAAACACTTTCATGCTAAAGCCAATAACTGTGGAGATGTATAAGTCCTGCCAGCACAATGCATTTACACACATTACATTAGCATTCAGGACCTACACAGTACCTTTAGAGAATATGTGTTTGTGCTCTGTTGTCTTCAAATGCTATTCTTGTAGGAACATTTTGGTCTTTTCTCACATTCCTCACAAGTTTCTGGAGCTGTCAGGAATAAAACCAGGTAGTTTAGCATTTTGCTGTGACGATTAGGGTAATGGCTAAGTTCAATAAGTGTCCTCACAGGTATAGTGAGATAGACTGTGTACGTGTGCTTTTGTGTCACGGTGTGCGTATGAATGTGGAAATTCAATTATCTCTTAATTTTTTCATCAACACTACTGAGATTCTAATTACTTACTAAAGACATTTTGTGGAAGTAGTTACATCCAGCTTGTTATGCTCAGAGGTTTTTTATTTTAGTTTAGTTTCAAATTCTGAAATAGATGACAAGGCATCAAGCAGTCTGAGTGCTTTCTCTGTACGTGTTGGATTTCTGTTCACAATTACCCACAACCTGTTTCAGCGTGCCCCTTTAAATAGGTACTGGCATTTTCAACACAACATGAAAACATGAAAACAATAGCTGCAGCTATTTGTCTCCATCTTTTTCCTTCATTAGAGAAAGAAAATGCCACAAAAAGAACATAATGTGCACTGTTGTACACACACACACACAGAAAAGTAGTTATGAGGACAAAAGCCATTGAAAACCAAATAAACTAAAAGGGAATTATTAATTAGTAAAACAGATTCATTTCCTTCCTAAATTATCTGGATAACAAATTATTTTTTTCTGCCCCTCAAAATAAACATGCTCTGCTGATCTGATTTAATTAACACAAGCTCACTACTAATCATCACAGACCATCAATATTTAACTAGCGCTACCTCAACACCACAGTTTTTAAAATGCAGCCTCTCTTGAGTTTGGCTCTTCCATTTTGTACACGGTACTGATAGAATAAACTGACCACACAATAACCAGGGCTGAGAGAGGGATTGAGTCAGACATTTACAATAGATACACCTTTTCTTTTCAACCTCGCTTCCGAACATCTGGACCCAAACCACTTACTGTACCTCCATCCAGTTTTTCTTTTTGACCTCTCTGACCTCAGGTACAGCCACATGGCCTGTGTCTCGGAGGACCCGATCTTCCTGAGCCCTGCTGCAGCTAGGAGGATGTGGGCCTTTGCTGGGCCTTGTCCAGTTACAACATCCTCTCCTCCTTTTTGGCCTGCCAGGACCACTGAGTCCATGGACCTTAATGCGTGTCCGCTCCTCGCCCACCCTGCCTCTGTACCAGCCTCACCCTTCCTGGGCACCCGACTAGCCATAAGCCTGAGGGTCCTGGGCGAGAAGCCAAGCTCTCAGCCCGAGAATGTTCCTGGTCCCAGGCGGGGCTGCGTCGGGGACTTTGTCGCCCAGGTCTGCTTTTGGGTCCTCCAATTTGTACAAGTTACTGACAAGGCCACTTTTCCCCTCGATGCTGCAAGTCAAATATCAATATAACACCTATTCAGCAAATCAAGGAAAATTAATAATTACAATGCTGCCTGCAAATATTAATATAATATAAATTGATTTTTTTAGCATTAAATAGCAGCCAAACATCAACAAACCTTCAAACCACTACCTTTCACATATTTTGTTCATTAAGGGAAAGAGCTGAAATCCAGAGAAAGACAAGAGGAAAAAAAAAGATACTTGCAGAACAGGCGATAAGTGACAATGATGTATTTTGGCTTTCTTCCATGGAGGTAAATTGGATTTTTAGAGCAAACTAGTGTCTTATGCTCGCTCTCCAATCTTACCAGCACGCATAATCAGACCTTTCCAGACGACAGAAGAGCAGCAGCGTGTCTAATGATTGATCACCAAAAAAAGTACATCCTATCTGTACACCCTCATTCAGGTCTAATAACTGAACTGAATCAAGTCACTTCGCAAAGAAATATCTGCTAAATGACAAAGCTGGAAACAGTTTAGGCCAAACATCATCTTCTGCCTTCTTTTCAAGTCGTTGCACAACAGAGTTCCCCTTCAGAAGAGAATTATTTTGCCTCCAAATAAATTTATTATGCTTGTTTATTTATCCTGTCCCATGTTTTATCATTACACTAATTCAGTGTGAAACAGCAGGAGCAATATTAAGAGCCTCAGGAGAGGGAGACTGGAACGCTGCTAAAGTCATCACATCTTTTCTTCATGCCCAAAATGAAACCTTCGCTACTTAAGTGGGTTTGTTTTGTGCACATTTAAGCACGATACAGTCTTTTCTCAGTGACAAAATAAAACGACAGGATACTGCCACAGACACATGGAAGAGAGCAGTTCACTGAGAAAGGTGGTTGCATGTCTGATGAAGAAAATGTGATGGCTACGAATCAGCTATAAAGCCCACAAATCTCAAGAGAACGCTGTATCTGTGCGCTTTTGCCAGGCTACAACTTAACAGCGGTGGCATCTATTCACTGTAACCAGGGAGCACCAAGGTTCTTGTCTGAAGATGTAGACAGAGAATGTCACCTATTGCTGGGGATGTCTGCACACACACACACACACACACACACACACACACACACACACACACACATATATACCACATTCAAAGAAAGAAAGGAACAATGTCCACTGCAGCCAACCATGACGAGCCTGACAGGTAATCTTCGGAGAGAAAAGAAAAGGGCATTCTATATGCCTGCGCCTCGAGACTGTGTGTAAATATGAAGATGAGAAATGGATTTGGTCATGTTGGTGTGTGGAAAGCCCAAAGGCCTCGTTTTAAACCTTGCATCAACCTGCAATCCAAAACAAAGGCAAGGAGGAGAAAGATTTCCACGTGCAAACAGGACGTTGCAACACTGCACTGGCAACAGTTAAATGAGTCTAGGAAAAAAAACTCCCCATTTGTGTTATTTTTGCTTCTATTTTTTGTAATTTGAGGAAATAGGTTTGCACTAAGACATTACATATATTGGCGTTAGGCTATTACACAGTGCACACATTGAGGGGACAACGTGTGTGGGCACACGGTGCACAGGATGCTAATCTTAACTCAGCTGCGGTCCTCATTTCACATTATTAGACAGTCACAGTGTGACTTTTGTTTTGAACAACAGACTTTTGCTTCCACACAAACAAGGACACTAAATTACAAAATGAAGCAAGAGAAAGATCACTTAATAAGTGTCTATGGCCCTCAGCACTTCACACACACACACACACACACACACACACACACAACGCAAAACAACCGAAAGGTCCGAGTCTGTCGCATCAGCAGGACACAGCTGTTGACAAAAACAAGCAAAATGAAGCAGCGGGGCTCTAACCTCCCAGTACACAGACCACATGCTGGCCTTAGTCCCGCGTATGTCCACAACGCAGTGGGAAAACAAAACACGGCACACTAACACAGGGGTGTGCAGCTTTTCACACCCCAGTTTACACCAGCGCTCCACACACTGCATCATGCACACATGCGTAAAGACGGCGCTCAAGGGGTACTTCACTGGGGAACAGATCGGAGATGACAGTTTGTCATTTAGTGGTGGCTGGCAGGAGGGAAACTAAAAAATAAAAAAAGGAAATAGGAGAGTCAGTATATTATATAGTGTAAACTATACATGCTGTGTGTTATTGTATTCCAGTCTGCAGGGTATTTGTATTTCCACTCACACCTACATGAAGCACCTGTGTGTGTGTGTGTGTGTGTGTGTGTGTGTGTGTGTGTGTGTGTGTGTGTGTGTGCTTACAGTACCTTCTCCATTAAACCTCCGACATTTCTGACTCTCACTTCTGTGAAATGTAAATTCTTTCACCACGAGAGACACAAAGTGATTAGAATAATGGAAAGAGTTCAGTGTGGCTTTGTGTACAGCCACTCAACCCTTTCCTCACCAGAAAGCCAGGTGTCACCGTGACAACGTGCTCCAACAGATCCCGTCACTGGCCGGATTAGCATGACACATTCTGTTGTCTTTGGTAAAAAGTGGCTCGTAGTGGTACAGTGTCAGACAGATAATCCTTTACACAGGGACGGGTGAGTCTAAATCAGTAACGACCACACACACACACACACACACACACACTGAGCATCTATCTCACACAGATGTATGTATTTGTATGGGTGCATTTGCCCAGATCTAGTCGTCGAAATGAAGGGGATGAATTCGAATTGTCTCTGAATCCTGAATAAGAGTAGAAGAGCAAAATGGGAGCAAGAACAGGTGAAGAGAGCAAGAGAGTCAGGTGCGTAATAACAGGAATTAGGTTGGAGAGGGCAAAGGATTCAGTGCAGGAAAGCAGAAGAAACGTAGCAGAGGGATTAACAATCCCAGGAGAAGAAATTAAAAAAGGAGACAGATTCATTAATGCAAGGGATGGACATGGACCATTAAGTGATTGCTGCAACGTTTCCTAATAAGACTCTCAAGGTCGGCTAATACACCTGCAATCATTTACCCTACCATAGAACAGCTTTACACACCGGCACAAAGGTTTCATGGTAATCAGCATGCGGAGGAAATAAGTTTCTCTCAGCTGAATACATGCAGAGAAATAAGCGTGTGCACCGTGCAGGTACTTTCTCTGCCTCTCGGTTCCTCAGAGAAGTTCGCCCTCATCATGCGCAGAGGTTATAAACAGATTTTAGCTCCTGCTGTGCTATTGGTGTGTTTCTTCCACGCACTGTGGTAATTAACCATTAACCTTTAATTGACAATTCTTGTCAGAGCGAACACTGGACACGTCCATTAGTTTCATGTCAGTGCACAGCAGATATTAGTAGCCTTCAAAGACTAGAATATCTCCCATAATGCAAAGTACACAAAGTCTGACCTTCTAGCTATTGAACAGATGATTAACCTTTATGCTCATTTAGCCTCTGGTTCGCTTCATTACTTGATGAAATTTTAATTACAACCCTGAAATCATGTTGCAAAAGCCCTCCCTAGAAATCCATATAAACTCTCCCATGAAGACTAACTGCTGATGTGCTTCAATGATTTTTTCTAGTTTCCTACTCACCAAAAAAAAACGAAGTGGGTGCTGTTAGGAATTTGTCAGTTCAGTCTTTTATTTGAGAAGCTACTGGCCTCGAGTAGCTGTCTTTTCTTTATTAAAGGTTGTGCATTATGACGGGTGCTCATATTAAACGGGTCTCCAAACCTTTTCACTGCTTCAAGATCCAGAGCTTGACAAGTAATTCCCCAAAGCAGATGTTGTTTTCAATAGTTAATGCAATGCAACGAGTGAACGCATCCCCCTGTACAGATCTCCAAACCCCTAGTACACTGACTTGTAACACACCAAAACAACATTTCAGGCACAACACTGCACAAAGCTAAAAAAAAAAAAAGCTACGTGACACCAAAACACACAACATAAGCTGATGCAACTGCAAAAGTGCCATGGACTCGTAGTCAGACCCGCACTCAGACAGGAGCGTGCTGCTGGTCATCGGGAAGTGATCACGTTTGTTATATTTAGCCGCTTCACATTTGAACTCTGGCACAGAAGCACACGTCGGGCAGCTCTGGTTCAGCTCGTGCCAGGACCTATTGTTTAGCTGCGGATTTGGGAACAAAAACAAGGTGTTGTGTTGTGTCATCACGAGCTTCTTCCTGTGTGAGGATAACCTGCTTTCCAGCGGCAATCTGTATCACACAGAGAAGCCAAATTAGCAGTTAATTCTCATTAAGACCACAGCAAAGGAAACGCGCTTGGAAGGAACACAGACGGCTTTAAACTGGATTAGCTTCATCTTTACTTGCTCATATTTTTAGAAGGGGGCAAGGGAAAAGTGGAGCAATACTTTCCCTGACAACTCATCATCCATGAATAATGGAATACAGACATGTAGGGAGAGCGAGGGGTTGATATGAGGAAACGGAAACTGTAGCCATAAGACTTACATTTCATTTAGAAAGCTGTTATCCTGCTGCGTGTTAGATGACGTGCTACCTTGTTTGCACCTCATCTCCACATGCACAGACGCACAGACAATGTTTTTTCAAACTATAATTCTTTCTGTAGAAACTACACTATACACACATACTAAAATGTGCATTATTGTGGGGGAGCTTAAAGTAAGTAAGTAGAATGGAGTAGGACAGGAAAGAGCAGGAGTAGAAAGAAGGAACACACAGAAAATGAAGAGTTAGAACCTCAGGCAACTGAGAAACTAGACAGAATCACCCCCAAACCACTAGAAACGCCAATTAGAGAGAATGAAAACAACAGAAGACAATGATTGATAGGTCCCATACTCACTGGAAGGTAATTGAAAGCATTACTCCTTTAGTTATTATCAAAACCTCCAGCAGAAGACTGTCTCGGCTCACAAGCTATATGACAAAGCCAAGAGTGTGAGTGAGGCATATGAATCACAAGTGGTTCAGTATTCATTTATTCACAGTAGGACTGATTAAGATGGGCCGAACCCGAAGTGACTCAGGAATCAAGCTGACAGCTGGTGGCAGCTGTCAGCTTGATTCTCTTACCTTTCCTTTCTCTTTGGCTCCAGCTCCGTTATTATTGCCGCTTCCTTTGCTCCAGCCTTTCTTCTTTTTCGTTCAAGACGACTATTCTGTCTTTGCTGTAGCTGTCAGGTAAAACAGTTTGAATCTTAGTAAAAATTTAATTAAGAGCCAGAGAAGCTCACTGAGAGGCTGCGCGTCTTTCTGATGCTAGAAAAATAAAACACTCGCACGCAGCCACAAACTCTTTAGCGACATATGGAACCACTTACACAGGTCTAAACGAATCACTGGCGTCGTACTACCTCGTCTCTCTCCCATGGCAGCGCAGTTACCTGTTCGTTTGACACATGACAACTCCCCCTCCGCCCATCAACCTGCCTGCTGCATTCGACAGTCTCTTTAAAGGCTTCTGTGAGTTGTTTTGAACATTAGTACCCAGTTTGTCACAAAGATTATTCATAATCTGAAAGGAAAGAGGGGAAAATGCATCTAATGCAGCCTCGTCTCTGAGAAGGTCGGTTTATTCTCTGGTTGGAGATTCAGAAGTGTCATCTTGTTTTCTTTCCCTTGTTTCTGTGAAATTGGACTTTCTCCTGTTAGGATTTTCTACATTCATGATTATAAAGACCTCGAGGAATGTGGGGACTATCACCTTGTGACAGTGTGTCAAGAAAAATGAATTCAGATTGTTGTGGTTATCCCTAGAAAACTGTAGCAACGGTGTGTTTTACGTTTAGAACGAGGATGGACTCCCTCCTCTGTTCTTTCACTTTAACACACGAGCACAGGAGCTGTGAACTAGGCATACGTAAAATTACCAGACCAATGTTAATCAGCAGAAATGGAATTAGTTTAGTTAGATTACTTTAACACTTTAACCTACTTTTAGCCTGTAAGTTTCTACTGTAAAGTAGAAAAACTACAGCTGAGCTGTAGTTATCTGTGCTGCACCAGAGCTGCCATGAAGTAGGAACTAAAGGTGTTAATAATAACATTAACAAGAGCTGAGGTGTCAATTGAAGCCATGACAGTGTGAGCCAGCATGGGCAATGCCAGGACTCTGAGGTGGCGACACGGGATTTAGCCTTTATTAATTTTAATTTCTACACTTGTGTGTTCCCTACTGTGACTTGTCAAAATGTATTACTGTACACGAAAAAACTTCCGTGCTCTTGCAGAGTCGTGTCCAGTATATTCTTTGGAGGCTCCACACAGCTGCATCTCTTCAGCAGAGTAACAGCTGAGCTGCAGCTCGTAGGCTTGCTGGCACGGCAGGTGAGTCCCCCCCCCCAGGGGCCGATCATGTTGGCTAATGTCAATCAAACTCTGAAGACAAGAAGATCTAAAAATACAGATGACAAAACTGCTCTTCTTCTATTTGCTTGTCTTTATCTTTTCTTATCCAGAGCCAGAGAAGCATTGTGCAGACAGTATACATGCTGCACATACCATGTAAACATCCTCGGGCTAATCTGTAACATGTAACTGAACCCGTCTGGCACAGAGGTGTAATAATCACTACTAGAAACCAACGAGCACTGTAAAGCTACGGTTTCACTCTAGTGTTTAGGGCATTGGGTGAAGCTAAGCTCGTCAAACAGTCACTTCACACAACTATCAAACTATGCAAACATGATTTTAAGTGATTAAAAATAATAATAATTAGTAGAAATCATAGTGCCTGCCATTCAAGGATCCTTCCTAAGCACCAAATAACTCAAGTTCTGTAGTTCTTTGATCCAAATATGACAATTGAAAACCAGGTCAAAGTGATTACTCAGTCTTCTTTTTAAATCTTAAGAAGCTACAACTGTGACTTAGTGGATTATTAGTTTACATTTTTCCTCTAATCCGCTGTTGTTGTGGCAACGAAGCCTCTGTCCACAAACAAACTTTTAATAATTCAGTGTTTCCTGTTTACAATCTAAAGGATTGTGGCAAAGTGCTGCGGTAAATTAGTTTCAACCTCTTCCCATAGATGTGTAATGAGAAAAAATATTTCTGTATCATACACGCAGAAAAGTATCATTAGCGATCTGTCTAAAGTCCATGCTGTGATCAAACTGGGAAAATACTGACACACAGATGTCATTTTGTCTCCCTTCATTAGTCTTTACACCACGGAAGCAATGAGAAAGAAATGAAAATAAAAGAATTATCTAAAACTTCATTAAAAAGACTGAGTCACAGGAGAGGGTCACACTTTGTCTCAGTCTGTCTTAATGAGAGACTTAATGAAGTACATAAAAATGATATAGGAAAGCAGACTTTATATAATCCGTTTATACCTCTCTATTTCTTTTTAAGCATAGCGACGGAAATGCTGATTTAGGACAAATGCCCAGAATATTCTCTAAAGCTTCCAAAAAGAAAACCCTAGGTCGGTGCTCTGCCAGAAGAAGGCCCAGTGCAGTCCGCTGCTTTAAATGAACTGTCGCAGCGAGAGCTAATATCACGTTAATGCTAACTCACCGTGTGCACTCAGCATATTCGGGAGACGTGGAGTCTACTGGAGACAATAAACCTCAGCAGATAAGCACTGCAAGGGAACCGTTAAAGCTGTTCATTAGAAAGCAAGTTTGACTCGAGTTTTGCGTGAGCTGGACATTTGCATAGAGGAGCGCTGTGTCAGCATAACAGAGATTCAACCACTGACACAACAGTGATAATGAAGACAGAGACTGGCGCGTGTCCTGATCTGCTTTAGCACATCCCCTCTAGGTTTTTGCCTTCTTCTCTTTCCCTCGTTCTACCTCTCTGGGGCTGAGCCTGTATCCCATGTCCCACATAGGTCCCGCAAAGTCCTGCCTCTTCCTCCTCAACATCTGTTCCCAGTCTTTGCCGCGTGCCAGGGGCAGCTACCCCCTCCAAGACACCCGTACCATTGGCAGCCGCTTTGCCGCTGCCTGCCAAGCATCTGATCAAAAAGGGACAGCTGTTGAACGAGTCTGCATGACAGCCAGCTTTGCTGCATGACTGAGAAACGGGCAAAGGAAGACAAAAAACAAACATTCAACACCCAGAAAACCTGGCTGGTTGACTGGTGGTGGACAGCTGGGACCATGCACCCAGAGCCTGGACGAAAGGCCGCGGTCCGTTTTTTACTCGCAGCAGAAAGAATTAGCTGATCACAGATGGTGATACTGAGAGGAGCTTAGGGACGAAACATCTACAAATCAAATGGATGAAATGAAATATGAGGTGGTTACCTGAGGGGCACGCATATGTAGTAGGAGAGAACCTATAGCACAGTTTAACTTAACTCTGTAGGCCATGATAAAGGTTTGACTGTCAATAAGTCGACTAATAAAGAGACAACTCTGGTGGAAAAGGCATCAGTGATTAGGAACGTTTAGTTAAGGCCTCAGTTTTCTACTTCTTATTTTGATGTCAAGTCAATGGGCATGAAAGGCTAATGATTAATTCATTAAACATATACAGTATATCTCAATAAATATAAATACAGTTTGATTAAGACTGTCTTTACTTGGACGGTTTTTGCTAAATCAATAAAATAATAATAGGAAGAAATTTGTGCATTGTTTACCAATAAAACTTTATTTATTACTATATGACAAACAGAGGTAGGAGGTGTGGGTGTTCATGCTACAAGTTTGGATGTGAACTTAGAAGCCCGTTAGTTGTCTTAAATTAATGAAGAGTCTTGTCTCCTTATTTTCAGTGGTCAGATCCAGCGAACACAACTAAACTTACCTTTAGCAAGCGTGTGTAGCTTGTGTGTTCTTCAGCGCCTTGGAGCAAAGTCCACCTTGTTTGAAGTTGATTAAAGGACTTAAAAGGCTTTCCAGTGGTTCAGGTTTATTCTAAGTAAAATAAAATTGGATTAGTATAGCAGCTCCAGTCACTGGGCATCTACCCGTCTACCCTGAACCACTGTTTTTCTACCAAATTCAATGAATTCATGCAAAGTAGTTACACACATCTGAGTAGTAACAGTTTCATCATACATGTCACACATAGACTTTTCCTCTAACTGAAAATGAATAAAATAAGCAGTAAGGTCACGCTAATGCTAATGATTAGAGTTAAAGTTTAAGCTGACACAGAGCAAGAGGAATGAAAATGAAATGTCAGCTGCTGCTTAATGTGAGACTGAATAAAAAATGTGTATGCTCCTCAGTGAAAGCTGTTAGTCTATCTTACAGCAGCATGTAGCAACATGCTCCAGCAACACTGGGTCCAAACTAAAACTATATATATTTACTTCCTTTTCTACATCTGCTGTGCATCATGTAATAAATGAATAAATTGACCTTGAGTGAAGATTATGTTGTTGAGTTGTTTGTTGTAGGCTGCAGCATACTTTACAGAGCACAAAGCCAACTTATCACCATCTTTCTTCTATCCATCAATTGTGCGTGTAATGACGACCAGAGCCACTGGAGGCTGCTGTGGAAGTGGGCCTTTAGTCTTCCTTTCAAATTAAGATTGAGGACGTGTCTAACAGGAAGATGCCGTTGGTTAAAGCTCCCAAAAGTTCAATCACCCATGTCAGCGAGCATCCATCAGTCCCTACTGTCTCCATTGGGAAGGCTGGAGAACCATCATTATATTATTATTCCAACATCCAGCACCAGCCACGTGGGGGGGGGCTTTTGTTGTGCCGCAAAATGCTGATCTTTGCTCATTGTAGCAGGCGAAACTGCATTTCGCTGGAGCTTGACAGTCTAATGTGCTAAGTCACAGAGAGCTGGTTCTAAGAAGGATTAAAATACTTTGGAAAGGTTGCTCATTACTCGTTCGTTTCGTGTGACCGCACTGGATTGTTACAGTAATTAAACCAGATCCGCCTTCGTATACCAGTACATTTCTTTTGTTTCACTGAGGAATAACTATCCTCTCCTTTGTGCGTACTCTGTACCAATAAATACTGTAATGTATAACAGAAATGGGAGTGGCAGACTCATTTAAGCCCAGAGTAGGCTGTCTATAAGGAGTCAGAATACATACAGTAGCCCAAAATCCAATTTGGGCGCACTTCCACTTGGCTACTGTTGCATTACCAAAGAGTGGCTGGATCATAGATTATGTTCTTAAGAAGAAAGTAATCCACCATGGTAAATCACCTCCGTCAACACAGGTATGAATTCAATTAATTTGCACTAGTGTCAACAAAAAATAATGGAAATTCATCAAGGATCGATTTGTCAGTCACTTTGTTTTAATGTTGTACAACTGTGGCTTTCTCGTTCCCACTTTGTGAAAAAGTAAGTACAGAGGGGCAGGAACAAGTTGACCTGAAAGGTAAAAAGTAGGTAAAGTTAGAGGAGACGAGCTATTTGAGTTTGTTGTGGTCTAATAGCTGCAATTGTAAAGAGTTCAGACAATTTCCTGACAGTTTAAATGAGCCATGGAGTCACTTGTGTGGGCAGCTTTGATTTATACCATCAACAGGCAACAGTACAGCCAAGCAAGGAAAATGCCTTTAATCAAACATCACACAGCCTTCAAGAACAATCACTGCACGCTGCCACAAGTAAGTTAAAGCTCAAATGTTGGTTTGATTGAGTGGAGTTAAAGGCGAAAGGGCTAATTACTGTTCATTCATTTGGGGTTTTCCGTCACAGCTCAGCATGCTCAGTGCAAACATGCAGCAATGACACAACCTCTCACTGCATGACCATTTCCTTTCAGAAATAATAATGAGAAGCTGCATGACACTGTAATGAGGTGTATGTTCCTAAAACCAGGCGTGGATGTATAAGATGCAGCTGAACGCAGAGCAAGTGTCTGGAAATTAAACACTTGATGCAGTCAGATAATTTCTGACCAGAGCTTATGAATCATATATACTCCAATAAGCTCATAAAAAAAACAGCAGGTGGATCCGTGGTTGTTATAAAATTTTTATTTAGAATAAAACAACGTAGCCATATTACACGTAGTGTGGTCAAACTATTTTACATACCTCAGGAGAAGCGACACAGTTCTGTCATTGTACAGGTCATCGTGATCGGAATCATCAACATTATCACCAGTCTACAGTCAGCGGAGGTTATAGTAGTGTTACTCGGTCTCACAAGTTTTACAGGATAGCATATAGCACAACAACACAACGCGGCGAGGGACCAGTGCTAGAAGGCCAGTGGAAAAACCAACAACAGTGAAAGTAAAACTCATCGTAACGGGTGACTAGCTTCAGCAGGCCGCAGACCCATTGTGGTACAGTGACAGTAACTTTTTTTTTTTTTAACTTGGTATCTCCTCGTTGCAGTGTACACCGATACAGTAAGCTAAAGCTCAGAATGCTAAACCAGGCTGTTCATGTTCTGTAAATGATCACGACTGTATTAAACGAGTTTTACGAACCACCGAAAAAAGCAAATCTGCGTCTATGAGTCTGAGGTAGCAAGGCAATCATGGCTTTCCTCTGATTTCTCAACACATATAGAATTTTTAAAAAACTATTCTACATGATAACAGTGGGCCTCTTACAAACCCCGATTCAGGTCAACTTTAGATTAAATCTATATTTTCCAAAACTTCTCTCTCTATATACACGATCCCACTTTAATGCATCTCTCTCCTCATTGTCTTCCACAAGTTGGAATGACAAACTGTATAGGCACAGAAGGGGTAAAGTTTACATTAACAAATTGGTTTGACACAAAGTCTGTCGGCATATCAATGATTTAAAGGGGAAATTGACATCAAACATGCTACGAGACAGATCTTCAAAACAAATGAGACACTTCCTGAAGTGACTTCAAAATGATCCTTCCAGCCACTGAACGTTATTTCTTCGGGAAGTGTGCAGGCTCCCAATTTTGGATTAAAAGGTGCGGCTACTTTCATGGGTAATATCGACTGGGGTCTGGAGGGTACGAAGCAGTGGAATGCAAAACGAATGTAACAGTTTGATTCCCAGTGACACAACAGAACTAAACAAAGCACAAATCTCAAAATCACCCTCTGAAAAACAAAGAAAAGCATATTTTACTACACAAAGCCCCGTGTCTATATATACTCATCTGCACGTCTAAACAAATCACCGACAAATATGATCAAGTTCTGATACAATCTGCAGATAAGAAAATGTACAGTTTGCATAGTACAAGACAAGGTGGAAAAAGAAGTTAAGTGTCTGGTCCTGTGCGTCTTTGGGATTTAAAGTTGGGTCGCCTGTTTGTTGGGGAATGGTCCTGTCGCCTGCAACACTCTCACGCCGTCCTCTGTGGTGACTACCTTCACATCACCTGCAAGAACGGAAAATGTGGAATAATCACAGCCAATAATGGGGACAAAAGTTACACATGTCAATTTACAAAGGGCGCCGTAGGCTGAAAGTGCAGCAGGTGTGGAGAGACAATAGGTGGAGGAGTCACTGGCACAAATAGATTCATAGCAAACGGGCCGCTTAAGTGGTGTGGAAAAGGTACGAGCTGTGCGTAAAGAGATGAGCGGTTTAAAAAGACATCGAGAGAAAGGATGAAAAGTGCAGAGGGAGCAGCGCCAGGGCGGGATGAATAATTACAGCAGGAAGAGGTCAGTGACAGCAGCTTCCACAACAACGCTGTCCCAAAATGCACATTGGCCTCAGACTGAGGGAATGAGAGGAGCCATTAATGGCACTCTCCAGAGATCCATTAGCCATCTCTTTCTCGCCAGCCACCAAATGTGGAGGCAGGTGAAGGCTACATAGAGGGGACTACTTTTGTGGCAGCAGCTGTAATTACCTCTAAATTGTTGCTTTGCTCCAACTTCTCTCACCTTCATCATTTACCAAAATACAGACCCCAAAGCACACACAGCGGAGCAGCAGGAAAGAAAACCGCAGCCTCTGAACTGGCTGTAAATACAGACAGGTTTACAGTGTTGTTACATCTACAGGTGGAGGTCTTTGTCTTACCTGTGGTCCTGAGGAGAGGCTTGAGGCTGTGGGAGACAAAACAGGAGACAATGGAGCAGTCGTTTAAAGCTCGAACTCCCCTGTTCATCTCCGTTTTTATCATTTTTGGGTCCCACCCCCATATTCATCCCACTCTGTGTGCTGCTTGCTCCCCATGCCTCCGAGCTGTGCAGCATCCAGATACTAATAACGCTCACTGGAGCGTCCGCCAGATTAGAATGGATTTTTAACTAAAATCCTCATAGGAGTTTTGACTCGAAAAATTCAAATGCAATTTGAAGTCAGTGAGCTCTAACTGGCTATTTAAGGATTTCTTTGTTTTTTTCTATTTGATTAACATCTCCAGAGGTGGCTATCCTTTCAGATTCAAAGAGTAAAGAGGGCCCAAGATTTCCTTCTGACATTAAATATCACATTTAAATGATTAAAAAAACCCTCAAGGGTGGATTTGTAATTATGTCTGTTTCAGAATTTCCATCAGAATAAAAAACAAAATGTCACTATGCTGATAAACCTGCACCCCCCCCATATACCACTCTACATTGAAATGCGGGACTACACCTTTTGAATTCACGACTAAGTGCTCAGCTGCTCGAGCTGCAATCATTTATACGTGACACATATGAAACTCACGCAAACACCACCCACAAACAGAGCCGGATGTCAGTATGACTGACAGAAAGAGAAAGAGAAACGACAGATGCAGAACGGGAGGATGAGACTAGGAAAGAAGAGAAAGAAAGAAACAATCAAACCATGAGACTAGTTAAAACTGTAGATTATGAAGTTTGTATCAGGAAAAGTCCCACTGTTTTCATCCTGCCCTAATTCACATGTATTAACACAAGCAGAGACAATAAACTGAAGTGAATTCATTGAAAATGATTTTTTTTAAATCCTTCAGAAATGATGAAGGTGATGAAAAAGAAAATAGGCATTTATTTTAATGAGCTAATAAAAACTTGAGCGGACTGTCTGATGTGTATTGAGCTGAGTCAGTGTGAGTGTGTGTGTGTGTGTGTGTGTGTGTGCGCATTTAATGGATTTTCTTTTCTCCAAAAACACATCTACAGATTGCAATTTAATATTGTTTTGATGTTAATGTAAAACACAGAATATTAATGGTAAAGCTTAAAACAGACATTTAAATCTAAGAGATCAGTCATTTGTAACTCGAGGGAAGTCTATCGAATCACATTTTGGTACAAACTTTCACAACACTTAAACAGAGTGAAATGCCATTCTTCTGCTGACCAGTGACCTTGTGGCAAAACACAAATCTGCCCACACGGGCTGGGATGACACAGCAGGAAAGAGGACGAGGAAAAGTGGCAGGAAACTTACGACTGCATGCGGGGAAGGAGTTGTTAATCTGCTCCATTACATCTGCCAGGTCAGGGCTGCTGTGGTGAGAGTCCAGCAGCTCATCTGAACACACACACCGGCACAGAGAGGCTTAATTTCAGTTACCACAGACACACCGTAACATGGCAGTGCACCACGTTGAGCTACAAGTTTTTATTTGCAGAGAAATATTGTGTATTTTTTTCATATCGTGAGCTTCTCCTATATCCTGCCAAAAGCTCTAAAGTCAAACCTCTGTCACAGTGATTTGAGATCTACAGCACAGAACTCCATAAACCAAGATGGAATAAGTTGTGAGTGTCTTTTTTGTCTTACCTGAGTTTTCAGTAAGTGGCCCTCGACCTTGCACAGTGGGCGACACTCCATTTACCCTCGAGTCCATATCCGGCTATTAAAGAGAGAGAGAGAGAGAGAGACAAAAAAACTCCATGATTATAACATAACTATTTTGCTTGGCATCTGCTTGACAACTTCAAAATTAGCCGTGCTTCACAGAGGCAGGCAGAGACGAGGGAATACAAAAAGGCGTCACAATGAGGCTGTTGTGTACAAAAACATTTCTCATTAACATGTCTCTGCCAATGTCCCAAAATGGGTTTGACTGGCTGCAGTATAAATCGCATTCAAAAACCTCAAAGGATATTTTCATAGATTATTTGTTGACGTGTGGCCAAAGGATATAATAAAGAGTCCTGTGTCTCTAATAATACATAACATATGCTGTGTGCACATTTATTAAGGTTTCTGCTTGGAGACATAAGATGTTTGTACCGTCTCGTCTTTCTCCACACTCTCTTATTTGATAATCCATTTGAATGTGACTGACGTTTCAGTGGCCATCATGTAAGAAGATTATGTTTATTTACACCTCCTCTCCTACTATAATGTTACAGTCTGTACTGTGATGTCCCTGCTCTGTAGCTTCATCGTGATATCAGCCTCAGTAGAGCACCACCAAAATGTTTTCAACATCGCTGGAAAGGTTGTTTCAGGCAAAGAGAAGAATTCAGTAGACAGAGAATCTGAATTGAGCTGATAATGTGTAGTCCCATTATTTTCTTTCACCGTGAACGAATACCTCAGATTCAAGTCATAGCTGATAAAGAAAAGGGAAACAAGCTGTTTGTCAAACACACAAGAAGAGGGACAGCAGAAAAAAAGGCCCCGCTGCTTCAGAACTGAAATATAATCAGACACTTTCTTAATCAATTGATTAAAAGGATTTTATAGGGTGTTGTGGACAGTTAATCAATTTCTTAAAACACGCTCTAATGCTCTGATGCACAGAAAGGGAACAGTTGATGTCCAGTGGCATTTATGGCGGAATCTCACATTCCCTTTAGCTTTCCAACAGCAAGAAAACAAATCAATGTTGCCCCCCCCCCTCCCGCATCAGCCCTCATCTCCTTCATCTCCTTGTGCCCCCAGCGCTAGTAAAGGCTAACATCTTGGAAACGTCTCCAGAGCACAGCCAGTGTCTCAGGGCCTGTCTGAGAATAGCTAAGGTCAGGGTTTTGGTCAGCCTTCAGGAGCGTGAATTAAATGTGTGCCAGCAAGCTGGCTGGGTTTATTATTTTGCAGCTTGGCACAAGCGCAGCGGCTGATGGAAAGACGTGTTGACATATCGTCAGGACTCCGGGGAGCAAAATGTCAAGCAACACAAACTCTTATGTAGTGTTGCGATGCTGAGTGTATGCAGGTTATGTTTACGATTTTTGTCTTTGAAAATCAGCATCTGCATCACTTTACCTCAGGATGTGGTCAGATCAATGAATCTCGTGCAGGAAAATGAATCCGGCCACTGTATGCAACTCCACGATCATATATTTACTTCAATATTTATTAGACAGAAGAGCTGGTTACTTTCTATTATAGGATATTAAGACAGTTTCTATGAAAGAATAGATACTTTAAAAGTCTACCTTATATAAAAGCATGAAATGTGAGAGAATCTACTTTTTAAAACAGTGATAGACATAAATCACTAACTGTAATCCTACTATCCAACAGTCATCAATACAGTGAAGACAGGCTGCACAAATAACTTTACTGTCAAAATGTTAATCTTCAGCCACGAAAAATCTGCCGAGTCACATCACTGGCTTCCGCAGGCCGTATTTGTTGTGACTTATTACTGTGCTCCCAGCTTCACAACCACCGCGGAGCCAATACCTGCCCCCGTCGTTGCTCGGTGTGATTTGTCGGGATTGCTGTTTGTTTAGCTGGAGGGCTACGCATTTCTCGCCTGACACAAACAATCCAACCTCAGTGAGCAATTAGGCCACGCATAAACAAAACTGAAAATCATTGACAAAAAAACTGGAGAAAGACACCGGACTCCTGGAGGCAGTAGTAATGATGTAATTAGGATCTAATCTGAGTGCTGATGAGTAGGTTTTGCTGTTCAGAAGGAACAAACTAAGAAGGAAATGAAATGGGATTATCATGTTTGCCTGTTAATTGTTATGGCAATGGTTTTGTTTAGGTGACTTCTAAAGAATTATTTTAATGTATTATAAATGATATTAAACATTATCTGCTATAATGGAACCAAAACTCCAGGACAACCATTCTTCATCTACGGTATGAGTTTATGATAATGTCTGTCGGTCTTCTGTCAGCCATCGTATGCGGCTTCATAGAACGAAACTGTTCAAAACAACCTGTGTCAGTGCAATGTCACCTGGTGGAGTAGCTGTCGGAGGCGGTGGAGCTGAGACTCCAGCTGTTTGTTGTGTTCCTCCAGGATGTGCATGCGGGCTTCCAGCCGGCCCTTGTGTTGTCGTAGCAGCTTGGCCTCAGCTAGAAGATCGGCTTCATCGAGGTGGGCAGTGGGGCACTCCGGGTCCAAGTAGCTCCCAGCAGGGGCCCCTCGCTGGGCGTGCTGCTCCTTAAGCTGCTCGTACTCCCTCTGCAGGGTCCTGAAGAATAAATATATTTGTAATGCATGAAAGTATCACATCACTCTGTTATGTTTTTGTATTTATTATCATACATGCATCTCTGCCGTGTTGCTAAAACTCCCAAACAGAGCATTCAACAGCTTTTCCCTGAACTCTCACAGTCGGGTGCCACACAAAATAACCTCTGTGTTTACCTCTGCTTTCTCTGTGAAATCCTATTTTTAAGTGGATAGACAAACATAAAGGACCTCCTGCCAAATCTCTTGCCTCACTCCCTCCTCACCCCCCCCTTCCTCAGTGCAGAACCATAAGCTGCAGTGCTTTAGTTAAGTTGGCATTCATGAGTCTGGCAATAAAGTTGTCCCTCTCCTCCGCGCTCTTCTTGTGGTGTCCGTATAGCACGTATATAATCAGTGTTAAGTCACTCCACTCCAGCCACTGGCTGTGTAAAAGCATTGCTAGAAGAGACTGTATGGTCCGTGTTTTAAGCTGACAGCTGCACATTTACTCAAAAGACACCGTGTGAGTGAACATTTTCACATTGTGCTTTCATTAACTTTGTTTTACTATTAAATAAAAACGAGAAAAACGAGATGCTGCTAAAGCAGAAATTGAATAATCAAGCAGAAATAACTGAAATTGGTTAGAGGGGAAAACCTGAAAGAATGATCCATCTTGAGTAGACTTAAGTAGAACATGACAGAGTCGAAGCCTTACCTCTGCTCCTCCTCCAGACGAGCAATGATCCGCTCCAGCTCCCCTCGCTCCTCCCGCTCTACGGCCTGTAAGATCTGGGCAGGGCTTTGAGGCTGACTGCAGGGGGAGCCCTCCCCTCCCAGCGTCTGACAGTACTGCAGGATCAAGGCATGCTCATCATCCCTGTGGAAAGGAGTGAATGAGTTGTGTGACGACATCTTGTTCATAGCAGTCGGCTGAATTCACCTCCTGGTCAGTTATTAACATATTTTACCATATAACACAGCGCTGTCCTATGAAGGAAGACGGCAATAACTCAAGGAAGAGTCGAGTAAAGATAGAAGGGTTAAGAGTTTGCAGGGTACTAAAAGGGTACTAATAGAATGCCTGCTTCATTTGATGCCGGATTAGGCTATTAGTGTGTTTTTGGCCAAAAACGAAACTGCTACATTTTGACTTTGAAGGAAGAATAAATCTTTACATCTTGACAGAGCTTAAAATAAATTGAAATCCTGGATATTACAGTTAAGTGCACAGTTGGCACAATGTCACGGAACCACACGGAAAGCAGTTTCATTACTTTATATAGGAGGACATTCAAACACACGTACAGTATTGGTGCTGGAGAGAGAAATACCAGTTTAACAAACAACTGCCCAGGCGCTGCAGTGGCTGCGCTGACAAATAGGATGTATAGTTAGTGAAGGTCTTCTGTGCTATAAGCTCAACAATCCCCGGTGGTAGAAGAATCACTCTCTGCTATCTGGTAACAGTATAAGGGGATTGGGAGGAGATGGAGGGAGCGCAGAGCAGAGGGAGACTGGCAGACAGATGGGAATATAAGGAGGGAGGGAGGGAGGGAGAACTGGCACCTGGTTGTCTCGCTGTATGTCTGAGTGTCGTCGCCCATTTCCAGTATGTGTTTTCACGGTCATTTGAAAGGGGGACGGCGCGTCGCCACATTCAAACGGAACCACAACCTGAGCCTTAAAGACTAAAAACCTGCCAACCACACACACTCAAGCGACCTGGCAGACTGGTATTTCTTTCACTGTGTTGTTCTCAGGGCCGGTTTGACAGCCTGAAACAGAATTTGGCTGAGAACGTTTAGTGACATCTCGGATCCGTGTAGGACTATTTTATTCTTGTCTTTTTAAACATTTATTGATCCAATTCAGACGCAGCTCTCATTCTATACCAATAATATCCTGCAGTTCTACACATATCTGAATTTGATTTTTTGCTTTAGTGGACGGAGAACTGTATTTTAGTAGTGTTGGCCTCCACAATCTGAAATCTGTGTAATACATTTGGCCACAGCTCACTCAGTGACACCGAGGCAAGTACCTACCTACTGATATACACAGTGACTATAAACTTTACACACTCTTATCAGGGCCAGACCATAACTGAGTGCATACTCCACGGCTATAATGAGTATGTTAATCTAATACGCTCTGAAGAGGAAGCCACCATCTGAAATGTCCCAGGTTTTAAAAAAGACACCCTCGAATTACACCACAGGAGACAATCAATGAGTATTCAGAAAATACTCCGACTGCCATTATCACCATATGCATAATAAGAGAGGTTAAGAATAGGAAGCTCTTTCTTTCTTCGAGATGACAGTAATTATGCTATTTTGTGACCAAGTACTGGGGCGAGCGGGTAGCTAATGAGAAAGTACACCGAATGAAGCTTTCACCTCTCCTCACATAAAAGGAACAATATGCGGCGGCAGCAGCTTCCATGTTCCCCGAACAGAAAAAGGCTTTTGTCATTAGGCAGCGTAATCTCCTTGTGTGATTTGAAGCCCAAGTTTAGAGAGTTTGTTTCTTCTAAGAATGGGATTTGCGTCAGGTTCAACCATTTCGTGTATGTTGCTAAACTTAAAAAGGCACCAGCGATGAATGTGTGGGACACTTCTGCACTTCCAATCCAAGACAAAGTCCTGTTTTATTTACCTCCTGTAACCAGTAGATGCTCCTCAGGTTTCTTTATGCAGTCCTTGCTTTGTTTTACATAAATATTTATATAAACCTGCTGCTGAGTTACTGAAAAACAACATGCATGTTCCTGAGACAGGAACTTAAATTTCACTCTGCCACTGTGGCAGACTGTGTGCAGCAATATAGCAACACACACACACACATGAACTATGGGTATGCTGTCGCAATGGAGACGGGGATGACGAAGAAAGGCTTAGTTCCTCTAGAGAAAGTTGAAAATAGGTGGCAGTGTTGATGGAGTCAAGGGATGGAGGTCTTCCACAGACCCAGTGCCTAATTAGGCAGGTCGCTGACAACAGGGAGTTGCAGCAGGACATTGCAGCTGGCAGGGAAACCCAGACACTAGCAGAAGGCAATCATTAAATGTGGAGAGAGGGACTACGCGGGAAAGGTTGGCTGAAATACCACCGGCTCTGGAGGACTGGGACAAAAAGAGAGTCGAACTATTGGGAGCACCGGTAGTGTGGTGTTGGAAGACAAAAGGGATACAGAGGAGAAAAAGATGATAGTGGCATTAACGATGAATGATCAGGCTACCAGCTCCAATTCATTGTAAATATGAGTGTCGTGCTAGCTACGGGTGAACGAGGGACACGGCCAGAGGACTATACCCTACAACAATAGTCTCCAGGCCTGATGCCTAGCCAACATATCAAGGCAGCTCCTCTCAAGCTGAACAGCGCTATCAGCCGCTTTGACTGAGCTCAGGCAGAAACCGTGAGAGATAAAGAAAGGAGGAAATGGGATAAGGAGAAAAAAGAAAAACAAGGGAGAGGACTGAAAGGAGAGCAGAGGCTACATCATCTTCATGCCTCCCCCCTGGTAAAACGTTCAAACCTCACATCCCATGGAAGACGAACATGTAGGCGCTGATCACAGCAATGTGTGAGGTGTATCATTTATGATGCTAGGCTTCAAAAAAAATATTCAATGTTTACCTCTGTGTTTGTTGATTAATTTGAAGGTTGCCTGGGCCCAAAGGTAAAACATGAACAGACTACAACTAGAAATGATGAAAAGAGGGGAGCAGAAAGAGGGGAGGATGATGAAAGGAGATTTGAAGAGAGAGGGGGATATGAATAAAGGGTGAAATTTGAAAGAAAATGGACAGCACTGGGGAACGACTGGAAAGCGAGAGATTGCTAAACAAAAAAAACCTGGGCATAAAAATGGAAGCAGCGAGTTTCGCTCCTCTGTGACGTGCCAGGGCATCGATGACAACGTTGTGCTTTAGCTGGAGGTCAGAGAACACAAGCAACACCGGCTTCATAATTAAGCATTCGCTTTCAGATAAAAACAATCCAGGACAAAGATGACACACACG
Organism: Microctenopoma stevenorrisi; assembly: GCA_032270685.1. Lineage (NCBI taxonomy): Eukaryota > Metazoa > Chordata > Actinopteri > Anabantiformes > Anabantidae > Microctenopoma > Microctenopoma stevenorrisi. Next base: position 9,704,056 of record JAUMTR010000016.1, read on the forward strand.
TTTTAGCTGCAGCGCTCACACATACCAATTACTGATACCACTGCACAGGTTTGCCGGATATGAAAGATCAGAAAATACAAGCCAAAAGTCAGACATGCATGTCATTGGCAAACTTTGTTATCAATGTTACACTATGCGTGTTTTCATTTTGCCAATACTGCCTTCCTTTGCCCTCTCGAACATAAGAATCATTTTCATAAGAGATGTTTGTGTGGGTCCCTAAAAACAACCAGATGGAGTGGAGTGATAAACAAAGAAGCTTGGGAGGAATCAGCTGTAGGCAAGAAAGAATAAATCTCCCAAAAAGAGAGGAAAGACAATCAAACAGTCCGGACAAAAGCATTGAAAAGAGAAAAAAGGAAAGAGAGTTATTTTTTTAGGCGAGAAGTCTGACAGCACAATGTGGCGTTTCGTCTTTTGAGAGACGATCCGGCTGAGTGGGCCGTTCTACTGTAGTGGTATCTACTGTACAAAGCACCGCATGGCTATTTTTACATGCAATTTCAAAGTTACTTTACCTTTTATAAAGTGGGCATTGATGGACGCATCAGTGTGTGAAAAACAGCTACTGGCTGATTCTGACCTTTTCCAAATACTGCAGTCAAAAATGTGCTGCAGCACAGTAACATGGAAGTGAATGTTTGTGACGCAGGCAAAAAGTACCGATAACTATCAAGCATTATTTAACTCTCTCTCACTCTGTATTGAAAACTATAAAAAGTAATGCATAATAATAACTGAATGTGGTTGCATTTGGTTTTGCATTAAAAGTACAATAGATGCAAAAAGTGCTACGTTGTGCTTTATTCTGATAGCTAGTGAATAAACACTCTAGTTCTAGTTATCTTCTGTGGCTTCCAGCTTGCTTTGTATTTGGGACTGAGCTCCTTTATAGTCACAGCTACATTTTACACATGTGCTGTTTTGCAGAAAAGCAAAATAAAAAAATCTTACAGAAATGACACTGATGTAAAAGTGAGTGAAAGCACAAAAGCTATTATTATGTTCTAAATATGCCTGGGCGGCTATTTCTTCCTGCGCTGCTAAACCTATTAGCCTTCATCAAGCCACCGTCTTCCTCATCTCATTACCACTTTACACCCTCCTACGAGCATCAGTGTTGTTTTGGAGCTGGCAGAAATAATGGCTTCTTCTCTTAAATAAGCCAAACTACAAAGCACAAAGGAGAGAGTGAGGAGGTGTGGGGATAATGTGTTTGTTCCACATAAAAGAAAGAAATGAAGTTGGAGAGGAAAATAAATCCACCTCTGTTTCCACCTTCTCCTGGTGGCCAACACGTTTTGTATTTCAGTTCATCCGTCCTTCTATTGATCAACGGAAAGTAGAGAGCAGAGAACTGCACCTCCTATTTGTGAAAAACCCCTTTGTTAGAGGCAAGGTCACGTAAAGGTGAAGTGCAGTGGTCCACATGACGCACGTGCAGGGAGGTACAACCTGATAAAAGAAACTGTTTCTTCATTTAATCTTCACTTGATATTCTCACAGGTTCTCTCCATCCCCCCATGTGTCTTCCCAGCACTGTGCTGCAAACACTTTTCCGTTTTAAACTTGTTTTCCTTCTTTGCAAGAGGCATACTGGGAATCTCCCTGCTCTGAAGTGTATACACTTCAACACCTCTGAAAACATACTTTATTTTTTCTGGCTACCTGCTACTCGAAAATGTAAAAATGATAAAAATCTTCTGCGTCGTCTCTGTATCAGTTTCGTTCCTTTGCACAAATTCATTTCACACCTGCATGCGCAGGTTCGCGATTTCGAAATCTGCGATGGTGATCTACGATCAAGAAAATCTGCACATCCGAGTTTCATCAAACCAGAAAACACCAGAAAACAATTCCCTCGAAAAGACAAGGACACGTCTGCGTTTCTGTTTAAACACACACATTTGTTTGACCATGGAGTCAGAGGCTGTTAGAAGCTCATTCCCGTGATTAGGATCTAGGCTGTAAACTTGAATGACCTGTAGCAGAGACGCGTACGACGTCCTCTCTTTGATTTCTTGTCATGTTCTCATCTCCTGTGATCAGAAAGACGGCGAGTGGTCGTTATCGGAGATCCTCAAAAGCAGTCACTCTCACTGCTCATTGCTGACACTCGAATCCATTACAGTTCCAAAGACCTGTCCTTCCCACGGCATTCAGCCACATCCCACTGTCTTTCCCCCTCACTCCACGATTTTACTCCACTCCTACAGCCTCTCTCTTAATTTTCTCATAACGACACTCTTCTTTGATGTGTTTCCACAACGTGAAAAGCCACCAGGTTATTTAATACCCTAAAGTGAGAGAAATAATGTTGTTGTGTTTCTGACAAACAGTACACGGGGGGGCTGCCACGTCATTATAATAACACCATAAATATAACCGGGAACATTTGGGAATAAATCAATTGTACTGTGTTATGTCAAGCGAGTCCAATGAAACACAGTATGTAACTAAGTTTGTAAGATGACTTCCGACTCAAATACACACACATAACGACACGGCTCAGCTTATATAAAGATGGGAAATGACACAAACTAGGAAAGAATAAAAAAAAAATCATAAAACGTCAAATGGTGACTTACATGCTTCCGGTGGCTGAGCTGCTGTCTGTGGGCAGAGAGCCGTTGGAGCGCTCCATCTGAGCCAACCTGACAAAGACAGCGTCATCAGTGACTGAACTAAACATTCACAGCTTAAACTTACAACCACAGGAAAGACGTATGGGTGTATGGAAGCATTTGCCTGTGTGGGAAATGTTTGTATGATGTATGATCCATAAAACCATGCTAGTAGAAAATGGGAAGAGGGAGTTGAATCTTAGCAAATCTCTACTCTTTTCCATACAAATCTAAAAGCTGTCCAGTAATCATGAGCATCTATAGCGCTCATGTCTGCGCCATTGCTAATAAAACAATGCAGTCAGTAACACTGAGCGAAGGTTAATGGTGTGTGACCAATGGAAGGCCGGGCAGACAAAGACAGAGCAGTGCTGCACCAGGGCACCGTTCACAATTACAGCTTTGTGTGGAAGAACTAGGGTCTAACGTGAGCAACGCTTCTCCACTAGAGTAAATATACACTTTGTGCTAATTAGAAATTCATTCAAGGGGGAGGATGGGATTTGTGCAAGTGTGATACATGTGGATGATAAGATTCAGATTTATCTTAAATCAAATAAGACAAGTTTTTAATCTCAGTGCAGCAGAACATTACTTTAACAACGATTAGCTACAGCTAACACGCTGTGTACGCGGGTGTGTTAATGTTCACAGCGGGATCGCTTGAAGTGGGTGGCTGGAAACAGCTATCAGGCTGATTTGAAGCGACTCTGATCTCAGCAGCAAATCCATAATGTCACCAGCCAAAGTAGTGGGTGGCTGCATGATCTCTGAGTTCAGTCACTGAGCGTTCTGTGATTGTCTCCTGACATTGAATGTATGCGAACACCAGCTGTCACAAAACAGAAAGACGTGCGATGTTCACAAGTGTGTTTACATGTTCTTACTTGTACTCTGCCCTGTGTGTATCCGCAGTACATTCGATTATGTAAATGTTAAAACATCCAGGCATTGAGTGGGATATCTGTGATTCTGGACTTAGTTCTTATTAATATCTCAGCTCAATGGAGTCAGAACAGCGTCTCAATATAAGAATCTGGATTCTTTTACAGATATTAGCAGAATACACATTATCTGTATGATGTATTCTCTACATTTGAAAAAGGTTTTTGGATTTCAGTTTTATTCTACTTTCATTTCTGCTAAATGTGATTATTCTTAGCTTCCAGGCAGCTTCTGATTTCCATGTATTTAATGGTTACATCCTCATTGAACTGGTTGTCATGTCTGCATTTATTGTTGTGAATAATACATTGCTGTTCCATAGTAATGCATTCTACAGTAACATTAGCCTGAGGGCAGGTGCAACTCTGTTCTGTTATCCATATTAAATTCTAAATAAAATGTTAAATCACTGTCATGACCCTTTAAAATCATTTGAATGCAGTTATCTTTTTTCTTCCTGTGCATGTGTGCTTGGTGGCATCTGAGACGATGACTGGCGAATACAGTGCATACCTGCTGGCATACTGCTCTATCCGGGAATGGGTGTCGTCATGAGAGAGCTGTGGTGACTGGGACAGCCTGAAAATGAATGGCGCAATGGAGACGAATGAGATTCGGCAGGCTCACACAACCTCATTAACACAGGCACGTGCAGACACACTCACTCACAAACACCCTAATGGTCCTGCCCAACATCACCTAGGAAAGAAACCTGATGATCCTAGAAAGAGGAAGTAAAAGGAGAGCAGGATGATCTACGAAGCATTTGGATTGGTTTTGACAGCCTCTGCTGGGATGAGTGCTAGCTGGATGCTACAGAGAGGACAAGAGGGTGACAGTGAGCATTCAGTGGGTGAGTGTTCTGGTTGCACGTTGAGCCAGTGGCTCAGGCAGGCAGACAGGCAGCATGCAGTGCACTCATGGCTTAGTTGTTGTTGGGATGTAAGGGGAGCTCGGTGAGGGGAGAAAGGAGGAAAAGAGGTGTGGTTCAAACGCATTCCAGTCTGTAGACAAGGACTGGTTGCTGGTGGCGTAGATACTCACTCATACTGCTCCGGACACATGCTGATGAGGGTGACGGGACTGTAAGAAAAACGCAGGTAGGGAGGGAGGTAGGGAAGGTGGGAGGGGAGTGGGATACCACAAAACATTTCAGGATCAAACTCACTCAGTGGTTCAGAAACAAACAAACAAAAAAAAAACACAGCAGGCACAGGAAGAAGTGGTAGGAAGAGTCTGTCATAGACATAAACGACAGTCACCAGCTCATCCTCCATATGTGATTGAGATTATCCCCTGGGAGTTTCTCTAAAGCCAGAGAGTGGCTGTGAGAAAATGAGTAGAATACCAGTTTTGAACCGGTCAGACTGGGCAACTGGGCCTGTGGGAACAGTGTGCGTAATATACCCACAGAGTGTGTGTGGAAGCTGCTACTATGTCTGCTGCTGTCACACATATTGCATAAGGTCCTTTTCTCATCTACTCGCTGCAGGATTTACTGAAATAGCACAATGAGAAAACAAACACACACATACAGTAGAACCTATTTATGGTTAATCTCCTATTGAGTACACCGTGTTTCTAAAGAAGAACTGGAAACGTAAATGAATCCACGTGGCTTCAACAAACAAAGATGCTAGAGGCATGTGCATCGTCATCATTAGGACTGTCTGCAATAATTGGGACACCTTATCTCAAGAGTAATGTGTTGTTTCACAAAGTAACATGGCCACGAAGTTGGTAGGGGAACTGTTAAGTTGGTATTCTTCCCCGTCCTGCTTTTCTTCCTGCATGTAGCAGCTACGTTTAAAAGGAGATACAGTATGTGGCATGGTAGTTATGCTACAGAGCAGACAATGGAATCACAGCACGGGAGACACAGAGAAAAGAAGAGAAAGATATATTTTATAGTCAGTCAGTGAGCCCTGTTTCTTTTACTTCGTTTTCATCTTTCATCTCTGAAATAACATTTTAATAACATCTTTAAAATATAAAAGACATCAGGCCTGGGGTAAACAAATAGTAATGGACCTTGGTTAAGCAATAAACACCTACTCACAAGCAGTAAAACCCATCTAGAGCTGCCTTTTTTAGTTGTGACTTTAGAAAACTCGGAACCGCTGACTGAGAGAAAACTGAAGAAACTCCCAAAAAGGTCTGATGTCTTTTCCTCTCCATGAATCTGTCGAAACCGTGCAATGGGCTTCGTTGTGTTTTCAGATTTGTTTGGGTTTTTTAGTGAATATAAAAGGTTTCTAAACCGCCATGACAGTTCTGTCTCTTCAGCTGAAGGGCTGGACAGAGAACAACAACCTAACAATGGTGCTCGGTGTTTTATGTGTCTTGCAGTGAGTCGTGCCCACAAAGTTCACAACACGTTTTTACTTCAAACCTTCATTTCTCTGCAAGGACTAATGCAGCAGAGAGTTTTCTACTCTACATCTATCCAAAAGGAGAGGAGCAATAACATACATGAGTGGGAAACCATTAGAATGCTTCTTTAACACTATCATATATAGCAGTGACAAATCACAAATCCTATCTGGCATGAAATTAGGCAAAGACATAAGTGGGAGGTGAGAGTAGGTGGTATTTTGCTGCACGCTCAAGATGGGGAGAAAGTGGGGGTGGAATTAAAAAAAGCAAAATGATGATACAAGGGTGGAAAACAGAGCGAGTGAGTGCACGACGGAGGCCAATTATGTCTTCTACTGCTACACTTCTTCTTCTTCCCTTTTCTTGAGACAACCATAAGAGGCTAATAATACATTAAAAGGATTTTTTCTTGAATTTTGTTCAAAACAGTACACAGCAAGAGATACTGGATACTACTGAGAGTCTAATTATGAGAATTATGTTAATTATATGTTAGTTAACAGTATATCAACAAGCAACCATCATATTCTTGTTACAACTAACATGGCCACAAATCATATGACGCTCACCTAATCTGTATGACTCCTCTATTTAATCAGTGACTAGACCTTGTTCCAATTACAGAAAAATCCATTTCAATTTAGGTCACAGTATTTATTTCAGTGGTGTGAAGATAGCAAAAGCTCAGAAACTGTGACAAGGTCTAAAATTAATGCATTACTAAACGCTGATCATATGTCAGAAACCGTATATGAATCGCGGGGAAAGCTCCAAAGCTAAAAATCGCACAGGAGTTCTTTCTACACACAAAGCTGTCTCTAGCATACACAAGCTTGTGGCAAGATGTGGGTAGGCTACAGCCCACAGGAATAAACTAATGCTGCAAAAGAAATGGGGAAATTATGACCATGAAATAGTTCTAAACTTCTCCAGTTTTCCAAAGTCTCCACTTTCTTCTGTCACATTTTGAAAAGATCTCCACATTTTGCCACCATTCGTCTAACTTCTACAGGCATTTATCAGGCTGGCAGCTCTGCAGAATCGTTTTTCAGAGAGGAGGGGAAGAAAAAAAAAAGGAGCAAGGTGGGAGGTGAGGAGGAGGACGGGCGAGGATGGGAGGGAATCCATCTGAAAGGTGACTATGTGCAGCTGGATGTTGTGGAAAATATGCGACGTGAACAGGCGAGTCACGATGTGCGCACGCATGAACTTCTGAAGAGTTTCTGGTGCTTACAAGAAGCAAAACTTGTTCAAAAGTAAGAAAGCATGAGCACCGCTGTGTCAGAACGTAACATTAAGACTCAGTAAACAACCGCACTTTTTGCAAAATACAAAAAAGTATTGAGAAACACACAAGTGAGTGTGAGAAGTGTGACAGTAAGAGAGCACGCAGGGCAAGCAGGCCCTGAGGCGTCTGCATAATGTGGACCTAGATAATCGGCTCTCTGGGGGATTTACGACTGGCATTGAGAGGGAACATTAATCAGACAGAGCCACCGTGGACGGTGCTAAAAACACAATGTCTACCGTGCAGAGACGGCACCTAGTGAGGACTCGGCTGACATGCAAGTAAACTCCGTGGGAAAGTAAAACCCTCCACATACTGCAGCACAGTGGCGTGTTAGAATTTTGGAAGACGGGCTGAACGTGAATCTGAATATCTGACTCACTTATTTTAATTTGCCTCTCAAGTCTCTGAATGTTCTGCACATGAATGACATTTTAGTCATTGCAGTGAGATTAAAAATACATTTTACAAGTTAATTCTGTGTGAATGTGTTAATTGTTTATTTATCTCTTGCTAACTACCGAAATAGCTCATAAAGCAAATGTTCTCTGGATTTCACAGAGATTTATTAATTCCTCTGCATCCTGCTCCTACGGGAGTGAAGGAGCATTTGAGTACCATTTCGTTTCGTAAAGACACTCGGGTGATACTTACGTTTCTATGTTATCACCCTCAAGAACTGTCTGGACGGGCAGGTAGCCTAGTCGAGGATGCTTGGCGAAGTACTTCTTCGATCGAAATTTGTTCTTCAGCACTTTGGTGAAATCGCGCATGTCCTCACCCGATGTTGTCTAAAGAAAATGAAAAGAAAACAATGATTGTCTTTGTGTGTTGTTGCAGAGAGAGTGTGTGTGTGTGTGTGTGTGTTATTTGTGCACACACAAGCACCATACAACTGTGTGCAGAAGACAATGTACTTTGTTAATTAGATACTTAGCAAAGGTGTTCCTCATGCATAAGTGGTTTCTGCCTCGCAAGCAAACAACAAATTACCACAACAGTCTGACCATAGGGAGAGAAAATCCCTCTGCAGAGGATTCACACAACTACATACTGATAACACACACACACACACCTCACAGTTGACAGATTTGCGTAAATGAACAGACTGAGTTTACTTGGCTTATTGACTAATCCACGCAATTTAAGATGGTAGCTTGAGCAAACCAACACCAATTATAGAACAATTACGCTTAAGCTGGAGAAGAATTTGTGCATGTTAATGTGTGTGTGTGTGTGTGTGCGTTTTTTTTAAGCTTCTTCCTATGTGACTTAACAGATGTGATTTCTATTGCCTCGATTAGATTCTAACAATTGGTAGGCAGAAAACAAAAAGCAGAGCAGAGAACGAGACATGCGGTTCCCAGCAGTGCTACACTGCATTAATATCCATCTTAACCACTAGCCCACCAGGACGCCTCCCTGGCATGATGAGACAGTTAAAAAATGTGAAATACAAAACGAAATGACGCCAGGGTCACAGTCTAACCCAAACTCTACGCCTCCTTGTATGAAAAGATAAAAACAAGGAAATTACAGTAATAAAAACAGTGGGGTAGCAAATTCGGACTCTTTAATATCCCCACCCATTGGAAATATAAAATGGCCACTCCCATAAAAATCCTAACCTAATAACAAAGCAATATTTGGGCTATAAAATAAACAGTATGAAACAAATCACATTAAAAGACTGCTCCGGGTCTCAAAAATCCACCATCTCCCAGTAATTCTCTGTTTGTTGTAGCATTATTTAATATAGACTTTCAAAAGTATCTGAAAGTGAAACAAGTGAAACTATTTGGTTTGAGCATGGCGAGAACGGTAATGACGCTTACGTTAATGGGCCTAGAACACAGTTCCAAACCACAACAGTTGGTTGACTTAGTACCTTTCTTTATTATCCTTTGGTTCAGTGAAGCTGTTAATTGTGACATTAACGGCATATGAACAAAACACTTCATGTCATATCACAGCCTTTCAACAAACCGTTCCTGTACGGATGAGGCTGTGTGCTTTGTTCGAGAAGAATTTGCACCAGCCTAAGGTGCTGTAAAACAAGCTGCCCTCTGTAATATGCTGGTATTTGTCTACATTCATCGCTCCCTTTTTCCACTCTTCAAAGAAATGATGGTGATAAGCGGGCGCTGGCTTTTGTCCAGCACCGAGCTTAACATTACGGCTGGTGAATTCATGTGCACTTAATCATAGCACACAATATTTTGTCGTATGCTCTCAGTCTTCCACACGCCTTCTGTAGCTTCCAGGCTGCTGCCATTAGCATCGCTTCTCTTCCAAACAGACCAGACACCTGAGGCACTGATTACTGGTCCTCCTCCCTGAAATCTGTTATCATAGCAGTGTTACCGGCATCTGGTCTTAGGAGTTCAGAATCTCATCTGACTGCTTGTCTATCTTTTTTATGTGTCTGTTTCTGCAGCACAGCTTTAATAAAAAATGTTTAAAAGTCATATGTGGGCAGCTTCTTTATAGTCAATATTTTTCTCATTTGTAAAATGAAAAAAAAAAAAAGACAGAAATGAGAAATATCTCGACTCGAGTAACTTAAACTTTGACATGGAGCAGTGCTGAAACGAGTTGGCCTCAAAGTGTGTGATCCTAAATCAGAATATTCAATTTTTAAAGTCCCACTTTTCAAATATTCTTCTCTCTGTGCATCTGTAAAGTGAAATATTGCTTTCTGGCAGACGTGATAAAAAGGCCTCAGAGAGCCATGACCCATGACTATTTGTTCATGTAAATTAAAACGAAGCCTGAGGTCTGCTCGGAGAATTGAACTTGAAATAACTTGGAGAAATCAAAAGCATGAGAAGCGGATGTAGAGGCCGAGACAGGAGTAACGTGAGCTTGTAATAATCACAGCATAGGCATAAAAATCTGTTTTTTTAATTAAATTCAAATTAATAGATCCTGTCTGTGGACGATCAAAACCACAAAACAAGATTAGACTACGGGTGTGGAGGAGCCATTCTGTTATAATATGCACACAATCAAATTCATGCATACTGCAACACTGTGAAATGAAAAACACAGAATAACGAAACGTTTGGAAATTAAAACAACACCATGGATTCGAATTTGAAAGTGTGCAATAAACTCGAGCATGAATATTCAGGAGTTGGACGAGAGCGAGTCAAGGGTTTGACATCAGGAGAGGGACAGAATTAACGAACGCTGCGACGTGAGGTATGCCCACATCACACGGACTATGTGGGCATGCGAGTATGCGAGCATGTGGATGAGCTACTGAACAATTTGTGTGTGCGCGAGCTACTTCCTCACCGGTGTGCAGTACTCCACCATGGGGTAGTTGAGCTTGTGGCCCTTGGCGGTGCGCCCAGAAAAGAAGCAGCTCTGACACACATCATAGTTGAAATGCTTCAGACTGCGATACCTAGAGAGAGAGAGAGGAGAGAAAGGCAGGTGAAGATGAGAGAAGCTGCGTTGGGAAGTTGTGTGAGTAGATTTCGCTTTAATGTCTCAGGGTAGGTTGCGTGAGACTGCGTGCGTATGTGTGACCACGTGCTGTATGTAGCGCTGCAGCCTGACTCATCTACTGGTTTTACTGAGGGAGATGTTGATTTCTACTGTCACACACACACACACACACCCTCAATATGCTGACAGTGACGGACAGCTGGATTTCCACCCAAACACAACAACGTGACGACGACTGCCGGTGCGTTGTTCTCTACTTTTAACCGTCTCCTGAACCCTCCCCCACCTCCACCCTCTACCTCTCTCTCACCTGAAGACTTTGCT
>JAUMTR010000016.1:9715168-9770050 GCA_032270685.1 Microctenopoma stevenorrisi
TGCTGGTGTCTTCTTCTTGTAAGTCGCTTTGGATAAAAGCGTCTGCCAAGCAAAGTAAAGTAAAGTAAAGTAAAGTTGTCCGCGGCAGCAGCTGTAGCCAGAAGGCCATTTAACAACTAAATAGAGACAGGAACTATTCAGACATAATAGCTTTAAGTCTTTTATCTCTCTCTCCTCTCCAGCTCTCCCAAGGTTAGCTGACTGATGAGCTGCGGGAGAGAGACATATTTTAAAGGCTGCAACAACGCAGACAACAACGTCACGTCAAATATGCCATTACACACTGACACACAGCATATTAGTATGAAGAGAGGTTGTTAATTCACCTTCACAGCAAGGAGTGCTAAGACGGTCTTGATGAGTATAATCATTGAAAAGCTTGGTAATTATAGGACCGTTCCTTACTGGTTTTCTTAGGTGAGATCCTCTAGTTTCCACAAAAGAAAACCTTTGGTACATTTCTTTACACAACATTCAACCAGTCTTGTTCACCCAACAGAAGTAAAGCTACAGAACTAAATTCACTGAAACTTTGTAGATTATTTTACAGAATGTCTGCATTTATATGGCTTATTGTAATATTAAATGATATGAAATTGACCTCAAGCATAGCATAGTGAAAAGTAAAAACAACTGAAGTAAAAAGAATCATATAATTATAAATATATTACATTTTCTGCTACATGTTTAACATAAGAAAAGATGTAAAACAGTTATATTTACTAAAACATTCAGTTTTCCATACAGAAGATAATGTGAGCAAACCATGTGACCAACATTCAAATCAGCAGATAAATAAAACTGCTGACACCCTACGCTTTGAATTCAGTTCTCGCATGTTCCCGTGCACCATGCTAGTTTAAAAACTACTTCCCTCTGAAGAAAGAAAAAGAATCTACAAGTAACACGGCTGGTGTCAAGTATCAAGACCACACAAAATGCCTGCTATGCATTTTCCTTCCTCTTTCCCTTAGCCTTTTCCCCCTCCATTCATCCCTCTCATCCATCAATGACACAACCTGGGAGATGTGTGCTTCATCACATGTCTGACTGTATTTCTGCTGGCGAAGCAGGGGATATGAGAGGGACAATCCTGCCACCCTATTTCACTTAGTTTGATGCTACATCTGTCTTCGGCCACAGGAAAAGCTTTTCCTTGCTGCGATGGTCACTGAGGAACTAAATGCTGATTATGACACATTGATGAGAACTGTTGAGCAGCAACACAACCTTTCTTCACCTATTGTCCCTGCATAAGTGTAATTGATCATGAGGTGAAACAAAGGCAGCCATAGATGTGTGAGGCTGTGCGTCGCAGAGGGTGGTCTGTTATTGGCCCTTTCTGAACTATGTGAACGTGGCGGTGTAGCGTATGTCTGTGTATACGGCTGCCTTCTTGTTTGTGAGTATTGTATGTGTGCATGTTTCATTGCAAACCTCAGGATGGTATTTAGTCAGTGGTGTATCAGCTGCTGACATTTAGATAAATGCCTGCCCTCCAGAGCAGATTTGCCCTTTATGCTCAACCAGGAGAGAACAACGAAGGAAAGGGGAAAAATTCATGTATGTGTATGAGAGCATGTGGCTGGTTTTTATGTTACAGACTTGTTACAGCTTTTCTATTATGTGCAGTCTAGTCATGCTTAATTCAATGCTAAAAATGAGAGAGCGCATGGCTTTACCTGAAGCCAACAATGGGACACTCCTTGCAGATGTTACACTTGGCCTGGTGTTTTGCAGTCTCCGCAGCAGCCACTCTGTGCAGGACAGGAAGCCAAACCATAGACTGGGGTTCCAGACGCATCCAATCAACAAACTGCCTGGGCTCCAGTTCCACCTTGTTAGTAACCTGGGAGTAAAAGCAGTGGGGTCAAGAAATAGACCTTTGAATAAAAGTTTAGTTGTAGCATGATGGAGAAGCATAATTCCCAGAAATGAACACCAGGCTGTAACTTTTTGCTTGTTATCTAAAGCCTCATAAAGATGCAGACACATTTAAGATGGCCCTACGCATTAAAGTGATGATTCCCTCAGGTGCATTGTGGCCTTGAATTGTGGACAATGACTAAGTAAATTTTACAAGGTCCTTATTCACATTTATGGGTTGAAATATCTTACAATAAACATTGATTGACTTTAACAACTCCGCTGCCCTTGTACTACACACACACAGCAATGCTCTAACTAACAGCCGTAGAACTTTGTACAATTATTTATCACAAAAAAACCCAAAGTCCCCTAATTGCGGCTCTGAACTTTTGTAATGTGCACCTGATCAGAATAGAAACACTGTGTTGTTGTTTCTCCAAGAACAAAAATCTAATAATCAAGTGTCCATGTCCTAACCTTTGTCCCTTTTAAAAACAAATGAAGAAGAATTACTCAACTCAGCAGTGTTCACAAAATGTATTCCAGTAGAAACTCCTTGTTTCACTTCAGAATATAATGAGACTATCTGAAAAGCCAACGCAGCGCGAGAAGCTTTGACATGTGTGTTGTTACTGCTAAACAAATCAAAGACGACCTTTCCATCATCGCTGACACACAAAAAGGGCAGCGAGTGCAGCAAAGGGCTGAATACATATGAAGGAAGAAAGGAATAATCAAAAAGAATGTTTGTATACGTGGGGGCATGTTGCCTGATCCCTTCTTCACGCTTACAGACTGTAGACTTTAGAGCCATTAATGTATTCTCCTATAAATAAATCAGTGCTAGTAAGGAAACTACAACGAAGAACTCACTTACAATTAAATAAACTAAATACAGGCTCAAGTCTATCACTGGGAAAATCTAATTTACCCCAGACAAGAAGACACTCTGACATTTTAGCAAACAGGACTTAATAGTTGTTTTTCATTGTTCAGTGAATTTCATGGGAGCTTTAAAAATGTAAGAGCCATAGTTTCCTGAGCATGGATTTCCACATAGGCTTAGAAGAGGAAGGGCACAAAGTCAAGAAAGTTGAGAAGTGACAACAATGACAATCAAACGTCCACTGTACGACCTCCTAAATCATATTAAAATCCATCACTGTTGGTTTGATCTTCCCCTCCACTAGTAGACCACCTCGCTGTCACACCTCCGCGTTCGTCTAAAATTCCCCTTCCCTCCTTCCCGTTCGCTATCTAACGCCAGATTTATAGCACCTTCAGTTTAATTAGGAAGAAAGAAATAGCTGAAAGGAGGGCTAGATGGATGGATGGGTGGATAAATGAAGCAGAGTGATAATGGAACAGTGAGAGGCCATATTTATGATGGTGCATCCTGTTCATCACAGGCCCATTAAACCAAATGGACTGGGTGACTGCACCGTCACCGGCAGGACAGACTGACACACACACACGTGGCACAGGGCTCTGCTTGTGTGCTACGTGTGTCCATGTGTAAATTACTTGGGGAGAGAGTCGGCCTAGTTTCTACCTACCTACTTGGTTTGATGATTCAATGCTTAATAACTTACTGGACTACAGCTGGGACAACATCACGTTTAAGAACAATGCGTGTGTCTTGTGTGAATTTGTTCATTCTTATTCATGTGCATGTATTAATTTGTCATAACAGAGATCAATAGACTGTAGACAAGGCGGCAGTGTTTACCTTCTTGCCTTTAGTGATATTTAGGGAAATTAGAAAAGAGAGATACAGGTTTTAAACTCCCTCACTCTGCTATTTTTGGAGACGCAGCACAGGAAATCAGTGAAATTTATAGCTTCCTCATTTTAAGGTTTGGCTCCCATTTATGCCTCCCGAAGCACGAGCCAGGGGAGAAAGAGTGAGAAAAATGAAACAGTGAACCCGGGGGACGGAGACATCATTAAATGCCAGTATTGTCCGGAGAGAAAGCTGCGGAAAGTGGTTAGCTGGCCCCAGTAAAACACAGAGGACAGCCAGCAGAAGACTGGAGGCCATTTTGGTTTCATGGTTGGTCAGCAGAGCTTAAATATTGAAGCCCTTTTACAGGACTGAGAGAGGCAGGTGTTAGATGGGTTGCAAATGTGGAAGTGGGCATTTAAATGTTTTGGGCAAAATGCATTACTGGTCATAATGTCTAACAGCAGTGATTCTTTAACACCCGACAGCATGTAGACGGTGCACATCCGCACTACTCTGCATGACGCCGGTTCGTGTTCGTGTGTGGACTTACATGCTGAAAGCAGCTGCGGACACTGGGTTCGATGTTGGATCCACCAAAGGCAGCCACCTCCCCCAGCTGCCTCGGGATCTGGATGGCTTCATGAAGCAGCAGACTGAGCTGCCTCTGGTCACACGTGTCGCCCGGCGACGCTACCTGGCTGAAGAGGTCTGCGGAGGTGAAGATGGACGGGAGGCAGTGAGGAATTATTTATTGGTAAATGGCGAGAGAGTGATGGCAAAAACAGAAGACGTAAAAGTGTGTGTATATGTATGTGGGTGGGAGGTGGCGGCAAGGACACAAGTAGAAGATGCATTTTGAATCTTTCTATCTTGTGTCTCCAGCGCTGTGATTCTCTCTCAGCTTATCTCCCCCGCCCTTCCTCCAACTCTCCACCACATTTTCAGGGAGACTGACAGAGCTGTACTCGATATGGATGCCTGCCCAGTAACATGCAGGCTTGGCCAGCGAACATGTTGATGGCATTATATTTCAGACGACATCATGAAACATCTCCAAAGCTCGTGCCCAAACCAAGCAAAGAGAGCAGAGAGGGTAATCTGGAGAAGGGAGGGAGGGAGAGAAACAGAGGGCATGACAGGTCTTTCTGCTCTGTTTGCAGCCGACTTTGATCTCTGTACGAAGTCTGGCCCTGATGCCAGCTCCGGTTATATATGCACATGTGTGTGTGTGTGTGTGTGTGTGTGTATGCGCGCGCGTGGGGGGCTGTGTGCGTATAGAACACCAGCAATGACATGTTCTGACACACACTTCTTGTGTCATCTCAACCCCACATCTTCAACGCGCTACTTTCTGCTACAACTCGACACAGACAACCGTCATAAAAAGAGTGTCAAATTGCAGCATGCCTGGTTAGCGATGTGTGTGTGTGTGCGCGTTTGCGTGAGTGTTTGCACGGCTATATGCACGAGGCTGACAGCCAATGAGACTGAGTGTAGAGGAGGAAGGACGCAATCAACCGAGCTTGATACCCTACTCAGGCTAATAGAAACTGCCAGTGGAACGAATAGGCTCAGAGATGGAGTCCATGCCATGGCAAGAGAAAGCAAGGAGAACTAGCAAGGAGGAGGGGAAAGAAGCAAAGCAAAAGTAAGAAAGGTTGGACACAAGACAAAGTGGCACTCGTAGACAAAGAACAATTGTGTTGAGCATCGACAGCAGAGAAAGATAGACAGAGAGAGATAAAGCAGTAGAAACAAAGAGCAGGAAGGAAAGATGACAGTCCCCGTGCAGCAAGCCTATAATCACACTCCCTAATCCGCAAAAATAAATCAGAATAGAAAATTAAATAAAGGACAAGGGAAATGTGTAGGAGGTCTCTCATCCAATTAGATGACCCATTCTCCAGCTCCTTTCTCTCTCTCTCTCTCTCTCTCTCTTACTGCGAGTCTGATAAATACTGCTGAGATTACTGCTGTATGGAATCAACTCCCTGTAGACCAGCCTGCACACGCAGGGTGGAGAGCGGTGTGTTAAGTGCATGTGTACATCCACAGACATCTCATCCACTCAGTGGCACTTACATTTATATTTCTCCTCCAGGTGTCCCTTGGAGAGAGACAGCAAGCCAATCTTCATGGACAGGACACGAATCTTCCCGCTGCGGCCACTGCAGGGAAACAGATGCATGAAAATCGGACAGTGGCAAAGGGTCGATGTATTTAATGTGGATTTATTGTTATGCTGGCACAGTGCGTCTATCTGTTCCGCGTCAATTAAGATCTGAATTATTTGCAAAGAGCAATGAAATTCATACGGGCGCGGTGGAGTATTTACGCGTGCTCCTGCAGTTCAGTCTTTTGCGAGAAAGCTGATAAGAGACCAGCACTTTCTGTGCACCCACAAACAATGTTTACACCAGTAAGCAGGCGATTACACATCGAGCGCTGCTAATGGCGGCTAAAGCCAGCACACAGTGTACAATATTTGTACACGCTTTGGCGTGATGGTTCCCAAAACTAATGTTACGTTTGGCAAACACACGCCAGTTGGTGGCTTTTAACATGTTGGCAGGTTTGTAATATGTAGAGTAAAAGCATATGAGTAAGTAAATATGTAAAATATATTCATATTATGCACAGATGATGCCAACGGATTTGAAAATGGAAGAGTATAATGAATTTGTTCTGCCACTTTCATTTGATTGAAGATATTTTATTCCCTATATGTTAAAAAGACGCAGATAGCGTGATGCACAATGTGCAAACATCCATCAAAGACACAAAACATTTGATACGCACGTGTCATAAACATTGAGCAGCCAGTTGAGACACATGTCGACACAGAGCGGCACGTTGACCAGGTCTTTGTGCTCCTGTTCCAGGCCGTCGTAGATGGATGTCAGGCAATTGATGACATCGGGAACAGAGAGCAGCTGGTTGTTGTTTGTGAGTTTGTGCTGTTCAAAAGTGTTCTGGGCCACGCTGAGGTCCAACAAGTCCACTGCAGATGAAGGGGAGACGACAGTGATTGAAGCATGAGTGGAAAGTAAAATAGACAACGGAGTAGGAGCCAAAGGAAAAGGTTGAGACAAGAGAGAAAGAAAAACAAATGCAATGCATCCCATAAGGGGTTGCATAGAGCATCTTAGAAATTAAATTAAATTGAATTAATACATAGTTACACAGTGTACAACATGAGTGAGATGTATTTTCTGCATTTAACCCATCCACCCTCGTCATGGACCTTTGTGACGCTGGGGAATCGAACAGCTGACCCTTAGGTTGGAAGACGACTGCGCCTCCCCACGACTGAGCTCTCGTGCCGACTGTTAGAACTATTAGGAACCTTTTTGACTTGTTCAGTGAGCTCAGCAGCTTTCTAAAACTGGAAGTGGTGCACGATATTCATAGAGGCACTTCAAATCTGCAGAGTGATATTTTGACCAAAATAGTTCAAAAACACTTATGCTGCCGGGAAGAGAGAGAGAGAGAGAGAGAGAGAGAGAGAGAGAGCAGACAGATGATTGTGGTGAAATATTAATATCAGAGAGAAATCTCTGAAAGAGACAAATGAGAGGAAAAATATAGGAATGTCAGACAGAGAAGTCTGCTTTCTTCTTCTGATTCAATTTATTAGCTACACCTTCAATGATAAGAATGAAAACAACCCATAAAGCAAGTCGCGCTGATGTTAGTTTATTAAAATGATAACAAAAGTGAGATATTTTCAGCCTGTCTCGTCTTTTGTCTCACATCAAGACACTTACTAACAGTGAAAGCCCAGAATACTCCAAAGCATGAGTTGGATTAAAAGACAAAATGCTGTTTTAATCTTACAGACTGGGCCGAGCACAGATCCTGATGAAACTCTTAATTAGTGCTTTACTCATGGTCCACTGGAAAGGTGAACCACTTAACCCCACCTCTGTTCCAAACATGGAGCCAGCTTCAGGTGATAAATCAAACATGCTATATCCTGTCCAGTGTAGGTGGTTAATTAGCATGACCAGAACGGAAAACCCTTGCTGTTGTTCTGTTTCATATAACATTTAGACACCTCATCCTCCTCTCTCTCACTTCTTCTCCTCGGTCTCCTCATTTGCCCCATCTCCGTCAACCCTCTTTGCATCTCCTCATGTTGCCCCCTATTCCCCAGATAACACTAACTACTGAGGTGTATCCGCGTGGAGAGGACACAGCAGGACGGCCATGGTTTCAGAAAGTGAAACTTTATTCTTCTCAATACACAAACAGACATTAGGCTGAGAGGCTGTAGCACATTAGCGGCATGCCGTGGAAGCTAATTTGTGCTTCTCCATCCCCCTAGCACAGACTTAACCCAATTAGCCATACTACAGTATCCCTGTCATGAGTGCATGCCAGTGTCTGACACACAGCTGTGAACACACACACACACACACAGGCACAGGCACACTCAGGTCTCTAAGCAGAGATTCCATATGAATCCAGGCTAATAACTAATAAACTACTGATCCCTCTGCTGTGCGTGAGATTGTGTGCGTGCATGTTTGCGCTGTGACTATTCTAATCTAATGGGTGAAATTGAATCGCGGTGCCCCCAAGTCGAAGTCACTCAGGCTGATGCATTCCCCATCGCAAATGCACACATGCAATCAGAGAGGCAATATCAGATAAGCAAACTAAAATGCCTGAATCACTCAAACTCATTAACAAACCAACAAACATAATAACACACGATGATTTGCATACACACACAAGTCTAAAACAGCACACACACACACCTACATCAGGCAGGGTATATTTTATCCGTCCTACAAACAGCAGGCTGGAAATGAGCAGCGTGGGTTCACAGAGTGCGCTGCCGTAATAGTGTCAACAGCTGGATAATAGTTAACATTTGTCACCACTATTGCGCTGTGCTGAACCCAAGGAGCTGCCAACATGCTGGTGAGAACCTCAACAGGGGAGTAGGTAGTTGGCATGCACCTGCAGATGTGTGTGTGTGTGTGTGTGTGTCCTGAATGAGTGTGTACTGTAAATAGATGGAGTCGACAGCCACCTGAGACTGTGGGTAATAGCTGCCGGTATCAAAGCTTCCATTGTAAATAAGAAAACAGCAGCTCTCATATGGAGAGAAACGTTTAGTGCAGCCTAAACACATCCCACCTGTGCACACGAATACAAGGCTATGCTCAAAAGACTTAACACGAGCACCATCTGGGACTGTACACGGACAAAATCTAACATATGGAAAGAGTGTGTGCAGCCTTTAATCCAACACATCCTTGGCTCTTGTGCTGTACTGGCACAGCATCTAGCAAAGCTTCGAACCATTACTGCTTCCCCTCGTTGCACCCAGACATTAAAGGAAGCGGACCACAACCGCAGGCGTTAAGGTGTGTGCGAGAGTCTTACTTACAGCACAGCGCCTTCTGTAGTCTCCGAATCTTCATGGCTGTTCGGTACGCTGAGAATCTCACATTGTTCAAGTCCGCTACAGGCAGGAGTAGAGACAGAAAGGAGATGGACAAAGGGGAAACGGAGGCAGACAATCAGAAAAACTAAATGTAATGATAATCTGGCAGCTGTGCGAAAGAAGCAGGGCCTCAATGAAAGCTGCCTTTAGTGAGTTATTGTCAGTGAAGTTGACTGGGGAGGGCGTGCTAATGTGGACTGTGTAATTAGGCTACTGAGTTCTGTCTCAGTGGGGGCTTGCGCTATTTGTTGAGCTGCCGGCCTACAGCAAAACGCTCCCAAAGTTTCACAGCATATTACTTATCCAGCTGCTGATTAGAGAGCAGTCATACTGGCCCCCCCACTGGGGACAAATACTTGCATGTGGATATGCGCAAGGAGCTGGAGAGACAGAACGATCAGGGTGTTAATGCAAAGATTAAACTAACTTGACAAGTGACAAAGAGGTCTGTGGGATTTAGTCGATACCGCGCGAGAAACCCGCCTTAGAAGACTCATTCATATGCAAGCCGCAAGTTATAACATGAGATTATTTCCTTTCATGCTAGTTTTAGCAATTTACACCAACCAAAACGAAGGTCACATGAGGATGCGAGAAACAGATGTACTTCTGTTCCTCTGGCAGAACCTCTACAGGTACCTGGGTACAACGCTAGCTTTCACTTTATTTGCCCAACAGCTTTGCCTCCATTTTGTTTTAATACTGGAAGAAATTTTGATATGCTCAGCATTGATGAGTTATATTTAAACATTTGAACTGCGAGGATTCTAAGAAACAGAATATCCACACCCCGGGGCGATAAAACCCAAAGCATATGTCTCCTAAATAACTAAATAACACTCTCAGCACAAAGAGCATCATTACTGATTGGGTGTGCTTCCTACCTAGTGACTGGTAGAGCTCTGTCATCTTTGGATGGTCCCAGCAGGTCGTCTGTGTCTGGTGGCTAGAAACAACAACAGCAGAAGGAGAAGAGAACCAGACGATTACTAAACATGAAAAACGCAGGATGACACGCAAACAGAAGCGGAGCCGCTGACATCAGTGGACAGGAGAAACTGACACTCTCAAGCCTTATTGGAAAAGAAAGGAAACGAAAACACAACAATAGACATAAGAAGCTGAAGTACTCAAGGAATGAATACACATGAAAGCAGCAAAACAAACATGGTCTTTATTACCACCACAATGCTGAACTGCTGGTACAGCAAAGATTCCTCTACAAGTTATAAACCACACAAAAACCACACATGAAAAAAAAGTTTACTTCTGAATGCAGTGTCTCCCCGGTGGTGCTGAAAAAGGAGCAGGAAGCAAAGACAAGTGGTGACAGTGACCTGAGGTGAACGAGTGGACAACCAGATCCCTCCTTGTTTGCTGATGTTCATCACTATTCAGCGAGTGTACAGATCAATGACCTCCCGCACACCTGCACAGGCACCTCTAATGTCTGAACTAGTCGGCATTAAGGAACTGCCTGCGCTTTATTTAGACGCCTCACAAAGAGTTTCCCTGCGCGTAAGCACGGAGCTAAGAGGAATGATACCGTTTACTCAGGCCGCTACTGGTCGACAGCCATCGTCCTCACATATTTGTCATTCAAGTGTAGAAGGAAGAAACTGGTGTCGCATGCACACTGCATTTTTCTCAACACAAAGAGCTCATGCCAGGCTTATATTCACAGCTCATGAATGCCATAATGAGGACAACCGAGTTGTCAGATTGAACTATCCTCAGTGCTTTCGCCTCAAACACATTCCCTCTGTAATTTCTGAGTAATCTTTTCGTTGTCCTGTAAAAGGTAAAGAAGTAAAAAGGAAGATGCAAACGGATGACGTTTACTACAAAGCTGTGACAGTTCAGATAACACAGCGGAAAATAGTGGAAGCTCTGGAGAATATTAAGGAGCCAGAAAATAACAGAGAGATCTTATTGCTGATATATAACCACTGTATATTTACATATCTTCTGTTGAATTCTTTTTCCACTTCCTCCCACAAATGAATCATAACATGGTTTTGCCCAGAGAAATACAACTTATTAGCAATATTCTGGATGTATTCATTTGCTGTTTAATGTAGCTGTCAGTACCTGCCATGGAGAACAAAGGCAAATAGGACATTCTGCTCTGTCATGGGGTATAATTGACCAATCAGATTGAGAAAAGGTCAGAGTTCTATAAATCTACTCCAACACAATGAGTAAAAATCATACAGATGCACAAACATGTTCATTACAAGAACAAATCGTATTCACGGACAGAAAAAAATTACAGATCCTGTCTACAAGTGATTTGTGATAAGATTTGCTCCAGTACTTTAAATTACCAAACTAAAAGGCCACACACACACACACACACACACACACACACACACAGACCAAAGTGAACTAAAGTGTGAAAAAATCCGGTGAAGCAACAAAAACGTATTATTGATACTGAAACTTAAACAGCTTGGAGATTTTGGAAAGTTGATCAAATGATATGAAGAACTGCTGAGTGGGAAATCATTTTACACAGTTTCCCAACAAATAAAGCAAATTATTGATCATACACAACATGACACAATTTCTGTGACTGTACGTTGTTCGTGTCTGACAAGATAACAACAAGGCTTCGTCTTAAATTTAAAAGCAATTAAAACGGGAACATGAGGATTTAAATGGCCTTTAATCAGACATGGCCGTTTTCCTGATTTTATAGGAGGCGGTTAACTGTGAACAGCAGCGTCTGGGGAGGAATCTGCTTGGATCCCGTGAAATGCGTGTGACATTTTCCTTCATAAACATCATGAAATGACATCTAGAGTAGGCATAAACAGATCAAATGGGGTCACAGAAAAGGATACCGCAGCAGGCAGACAATGATCACATTTACGTAGCCAGCAGGGCACTGTTAGGGGGGAAATAACCTTTTACAAGATGTTTTTAGGAGATTTTTGTCTGAGCGAGCAAGTAAAGCAGGCAGTTTATGCCATGCGAGAGAAGTGAGCGGTCTGACCCTACTTCCACTAACAGATCACTATGACCAGAATTAAAGGTAACAAAAATAATTGCTATTTCCTTTGACATTTCTGCCTGGCGTTGCCATTTCACACTGCTACAGGCCAACCAAAGGTTAAAGTGGTTTTGCTGATTACTTTTCTTCTTCTTCTCCGTGTCTCGATAATTAACCATAAACAAAATCCTTAGTACGTTTGTTAATACTACAGCCAAAGATAAAGTTCTCATAGGATAGCAGGCGGCTGCAGCACAGCCAGAACTAGACTTTGCTGTTGGGAGTTTGTCACCGTAACACATACAGACACAGCCGTAAATAATCATGGGTATCTGGATATCCAAAGAGACAGAATTAGTCAAATATCTGGCTAAGCACGATTTTAGAAACTTCTTTTTTTGGGTTGACAGCTGCCAGACTCAGCAGGTGTCTGTGATAGGTGACAAGTGCCTGCATTCACCACCTGACATCTTCCGTCTTTCACCTTTAGTCAGCTGTCTGTGTTTCTTCTCCTCAACAAAATACCCCTCACCCTGCTAGACTTATCAGATTTCCCGCTTTGACACAGTTCAGACAGGCCGGGATTCTTTTTAAAACTTCTTAATCCAGGCGTCTTTGAGGAAATGGACACTGTCCATCCACATATATATATATATATATATATATATAGGATGGTCTGTTCAGCCAGGTACAACTAACCCCACACACACACTTTCCCTGCACCAAATGTTTCCTGACAAAAACACAGACAGACAGTTCTAACAGGAAAGCATTGGAATGTAGAAGAGAGTTGTCTAATCTTCGCAGAGATACAGTCTGGCTGTATTTCCTCTCAGAAAGCCCACAAGGCGTGTGAGCCCCCGCTCAAACGTCAGCACGGGTAAAAAGGGACAGAATGCAGGGCTGCTGGCATGAGGCTGTTGGCATAGAGCCTGTGTGAATCCATTTGATGTCGCTCGAACTCCTCACTACAGGAGGTGGACGAGGCACGGTGTTAATCAGGGGCCATTTGTCAGCCCAAAGAAAAGAGGCCGAGTGTGAAAGGAGATGGAGGACGAGATGAGGAGGGGTTTGTGGAAATGAATGTGTCATAAGCTGATGCGGGTGCCCATCTCACGGCAGCGAGAGCGACCTGTGATTAGTCCTGGAGATGGATTTAGAGTTCAGTTGGTTCAAATCTGCAAATTAAGTGGGTTGGCATGAATGTCCGCCCGCCTGCATGTGCAGTGCGTGTGCACGGGGCTGGAGAGGCCTGTGTATATTATTCTCTTATAAAAGAAAAAGTTATGTTCTGTAGGTAAAGTTGAAGAGGGATTGGATTCTTTTCTTACTGTTTCAAAGAGGCAATTTACTTGCTGGAAGCTGCAAATGCAAGACAAATCCTGCTCAAACCATCTTAGAGGCATTGACAAGACATACAATATGTTGTGTGCTCACAATGCATCTGTGTGTGTGTGTGTGTGTTAATGAATGAGAGCGTGGTTCCAGTTGGAGTTCATATACATCTTTTGGGTTTGTGTGAGGATTTTCTTGCCAGCATGAGACTGTGCATAATGTAGGTGCAGTTTTATGCAAATGCCTTGTGCAGGTGTTTTGTTTGTGTGAGTATGTGAATGCAGGTTCATTGGTGGGGCACATCTGTGATCACAGGCTTGCTGACTCAAGTTATAATCCTGTCCTCCGAGTCGTTGCCTGTCTCCAGCTTTCATCTCCAATTCCCCTCTAGTGCCAAGCTGCAGGCTCAAACATAGCACAGGTGTCCTTCCAGTCTCTCTTTGTCTAAATCCTATTTTTAGCTGTCTGAAGTCATTCATCTCGACCTCCCCTTAAATTGACTTTAACAAATTGTCCATATGATCAGATGCAGCTTTAGTTAATTGCAGATTTTAAGACTGATCTGTTTCATTCGTAAAAAATAGTTTTCAAAATCAACTTGAAAGAAAAACGACCAAGAGTCTTCATCAATCATACAGTTCCACTCCAGTTGATGGATAATTAACTTCACCCACCACAGGCCAGTCTCCAAACGCTGAAATCTTAACCAACAGAAATACAAATGCTATGGAAAATGGTTGGATCAGATTTATTTTAAACATTTAACCTATCTGAGCTCGGACTAGACGTGTAAATCTAAGTGGCTGATGCTTTAATGGATTATTTGGTGGACAGTGCCCCGAAGGTCATAAAAATGACCGTTCGAAAAATTACAGTCTCTTGGTTGATACTTTATTAACACATATCATGGATTTGTTTAAACAGAAGTTTACAATTTGGTCTGATTTGTCAAAAAATAGGAATGGAAAGCAAAAAGTCAAGCTAAAGCTATTTTAGTGAACAGTGTGGGAACCTGTCCTGGGATTCAGCCACATATTATCGATTCAAAAGGTGGTGCTAATGTTGAACTGAATGAGAAATGTGGAGTGAACCAGTGTGAATTTTAATACGGAAGAGGAAATGTCCTAATTGGGAGTTAAATAAATTAGACGTGCGGGGAATACAGAGGGACTGCTGGGTTTTCTACATTATTCTGTATATTCTTATATTGCATAAGGTCTTACCTTACACTGTAAAGTGTCTTGAGATGACTTATATTGTGGTTTGGGGCTATATCAATGAAGCTAAATTAAAACAATTAATTGAACTGAATATGCATGAAGAGTTCAGTCATTTTGAAATGTTTTCAAAATGCTAAATCAGAAAGATTCAACTAATTGGCAACTATGGAATGCTAGGATTATGGCCAGGGGAATAAATAAACAAAAAACATATTAAATGTCCCTCTTTTCCAAATATTTCCCACGTTATACAAAGACAGAAAAAACACTTTAACACATTCCCAGGATACATTAAGCACTCTCCAAAACTAACATACACAGACATACACCAAAACAGTTTCTACAGGCACAAACATGCTTGTCAAAGCCATTTCTTGCCACTTACTTGATGTAATAGGGGACCTTATTCTGAGAAACTGCACGTTGCCAGGGGAGCTGTACCGAAGCTGAGAGTGAGAGAGATAAATAATAAACAAAGCGAGAGAAGAAGAAGTTAAACAGCCAGATCGCAATACCAGCTTAATAAACACTGCACAGTTTTAGCATGTAGTAGAGTAATCCACTTAGCATTTGGGAGCTTGACTTGATAATTTTCACATCTAACACTTCCATAATAACAAAAAAAATCTATCTATATCAAAATTTCATGCATATACAATGCATGAAATTGGGGGAGAGTATTTAGGTATTTTCTATTGACAGGTTTTTGGATGAGGGAGACAATGGGACCTGAGAGAAAAAAGAATTATATAAAACAAACTAAATGTTGAGAATAGGTGCCACATGCTCATGCTAATCTTTGTGGGTATGAAGGAATGACAAGCTGATAAAGTGTTAAACCCCGCCAAATGTAAGACTTGAGATGCTCTCAAGAGCAATACAGAGAAGAAATGTTGCCTGATTTATCACCCTCCCACTTTCCCTCCTCCTTGACACAGCTCTATGCTCAGATAGAGAGATGAAAAGACAGTAAGAGAAAGAGATTAAGTGTGATTGGGAGATATATACGAGATGGATAGGGCGAGATAAGAACGCAGTACTTTATTGATCCCTGAGGGAATATTAAGCTACTAGTGTAATGAGAGTGAATGTGTGATGGAGTAGATAGTGTCATATTGCCAGGAAGATGAAAGAAGAGACTGAGTGGTGTTTGCCTGGTGCAGTTGCTGGGCTCTCAGCAGGGCTTACTCACTACATTCAGGAGCCAGATTACCACCTGCTCTGAATCACACACTGTCCATTAACTATCTACGACCAGCAAAGCAAATCAGGTGGAGCCGCAAAAACACCATGATTATAGAAAATAATGATGGAGAAAGACCCGGAGAACAACAGACGAGCGCGCCGTTTAATGTTCAACTCCTGCATTTGTCTTTTCTCTCTCTCTCTTTTGTGTCTAACTCTCTGGTCCTCTCAGTCTGCTAATGACCACTAAAGAGGAAGAAAGAGGAGGGAGCCAGTGGAGAGCTGTAATTAAGCCTTGCATTATTCAAGAATAAAGTGCCTCGTCTGCAAACTGCGTGAGCATGAGTATGTACATGCACCCACCCATAAATGACGAGGATGCAAGCTGTGAAGGATGGAGATGAGAGTTATGAAAAAAAAAACAAGGGATGCGAAACAGTGTAACTATGTGAAAAAAAACCGAGTCGCCCTCATAATTTTCTAATATCGTGAGAGAGGTAATTGGCTCTGTACTCACTGGAGAGGAAATGCTGGGAGGAGGGGCCGAAATCTCTGTGGGCTTCCTGAAGCTGCTTCAGTCTGTCCTCCACCGCCACCTGCACAATGACCAGACAGACGGGAGAGAAGACAATCACCTGAACGTTGAGCGCACAAAGACAAAGCTCTACAGCGGCTGGAGCTGCTGTCATGGTTGGTGTGAACTCCATTTCAGCACAATTACACTTGGGGTGGATTTACTGTGAAACCTCAGGCTCAGGGAGCTTCATATTATAAAGGTTATACACACATATACAGTGTAGTGCATCACAACTGTGTATATGCTATGAGTGTAGAATATTCTATTTACTATAATTCATACCATGTCAGTCACTAAAACAAACTTTTCCACATGTAGAAGACTCTAAAGCAGAAATCTGCATAATAATGCAAAAAGCTATTACAATAATAGACGCAAACAATAGAGCGAAAAGATCTTTCTTTCCTCAGCTATTTAATAGCTTTCTTATTAGGAATCCAATATATTTCTAAACTGACTTAATATTTACGAAGTATTCCTTTATACAGAGGGAGGTGAAACCTCATTCTGCTTTGCGTTATCGATCTCACTCTCATTCACTTCTCCACTCCCGTGAAAGCTGTGGAGTGACCTCTCAGGCAGTGCACCTGTACCCAGTATCAGTATGAGTAGCAGTAGTACTGGCACAGCCTTTAATAGTGACACTGACACACACACACACGCGCGCACACACACACACACACAAACGCCTCAGGGATTATAGAAGCCAGATCGCACCTACCAACACAGGGACCCCAAAAATAGGTACAGACAGCTCTGTGTCTTTTAGGCTACTAATGGTCATGTCCTACTGAGAGGAAGATGGGAGCTGTCTGGATAAAAAAAAAACAGATCACCCAACTACTCAGAGAGAACTGGCTCATGCGTGGAGTTGTGGCCTCGTAGCAGACCGATAGAAGGAAAATGAGCAGACAAAGTGTGCAGTCCACTGAAACCCTGCCGTTCACAGAGTCAGTATTTGAGTTATGGTCGTTCTAAAGGCAGACAGACTGTTAGTGAGAATCTGTGCAGAACCCGGAGAAATCACAGGGCTAAAAACTAGCCCAGCTACCCGTTTCACTGCAACAGCCTCAGGAGGGATGACTTCGGGTTTCTTTCCTGGATGTCATGTTTTTCAACACATAACTCACATTCCTGCTTCTTTTCTGCCCACAAGCCCCACCCAATTATCCGCAGCGATGACACTGCGTGGCAGCATACAACAGAAGAAACTTAATTTCTCATTTTGCTTCTGTAAGACACGTTTACCTATTCACGCTGAACTTAAATAGAGCATATAATGAGGGAGAAAACAACACATTTCTCTGTCCACACTTATTTAAAAATCCCATAGACCTGACCTCATCAAACTGATAATAACTTACATGGAGAAGAACATTTCCAAAATAAAAATGATGTGAATTCAATTAGAGAGAAATAGGAAAAGAAGAAGATAGGACAGTTGGCCTTCTTAAATCATGCGGATATAAAGAACAGAATATTTCGGATTGCTGGTTTATACTTCCACATTACTATGCTCTGCGCTACGCATTCAAACTCAACAGAGAGGAGTTCACTCCCTAATTCACTTCACTTCTGACGACTTCTCCACGACTATCCCCCTAGGGCTGAGACATGTTCCACTCTGAGAAACGCTCAGCGAGTCCCATAGCGAATCAGGCCAAGAAATCCGAGCACACAGAGAAGCAAGAATGTGACAGGTGTGCTGTGAGAATAGTGTCCATTGATGTGTAGTGACAAAGTGTTTGCATTGAGCACGAGATGTATTCAAATAAAACAGGTACACAGGTAGAGGGACAATTCTCAGTCCTGTGTGTTTGGCTGACAGAAAGTGAAATCAGCATGCGCACACAGTGAGAGAAACTGGGGGAGGCAGGAAGGAAGACAGAAGAGATGAAGATAAATCACAAGCCGACATGGGGAGAATAAGGGGAAAGGAAGAAAGAGGATATATTGAATATGACATTTAAGGCAAGTGTGTAAAGTGCTGAAGGAAGAAAGTGTGTGTAAGAACATGCCTGCGTTAACATCTGGAGGATTTACCTGGAGTAGTTTCCATCTTATGTTGAGCTGATCCAGCTGTCTGGAGGCGGTGGAGGACAGCTGGATGTCCAGTGGAGTCAGATCCGCAGAGAGCTCATTGACAGTTCGCACATCCTGGCGTAACGGAGCAATCCCCTCTCTGAAGGTCTGCATGGAAAGTGTTATGTTGTAGCAGCGTGAAAAACTTTATTTTAATTGTTTGGTTTTCTTTGTTCACTATGGTGAGCTCTTAGACTCGAATTCTAAAAAAATATGTTCTGCTGTTATATTAATACATCATAACTGTCGATATAATATAAACCTAATTCAGACTACTGTGTCAGTGTTTCCATGGTTGTTATAGTATGTAATCTTTTAATAGACATTATCCAAAGTGGGTCCCAACATGATTTGGATATTATGAGATTTAATTGGATCTTGGATATTAAGGCCAGGCTGTACATAGCACAGGGAGACCATCATTACCATCCTAAGTGGTGTAAAACACATTGAAATGAATGCAACAGGTGCCTATCCTCATGCAACCTGTGTACCATTATCCAGCTATTTTCATTTTTCTCTCCGTCTCCTCTGCTGTTTAATGTTTATTAGCAAAGACTGGCATATTTCTGCTTGTGAAATGAATGTGTTGCCTGTTTCTTAGCCAGAACTCCTCGGTGAAAGACATCCTCCAAATGGAAGAGTGGCATTTGCAAACAAACAACACAGAAACATCAAATAAAATACTGAAAACAGCATCTTTTCACTTTTGGCCTCTCTCGCTTTGCTTATAAACGAAAGCACGCGGACACACAGA
Organism: Microctenopoma stevenorrisi; assembly: GCA_032270685.1. Lineage (NCBI taxonomy): Eukaryota > Metazoa > Chordata > Actinopteri > Anabantiformes > Anabantidae > Microctenopoma > Microctenopoma stevenorrisi. Next base: position 9,734,373 of record JAUMTR010000016.1, read on the forward strand.
GGAGTGGGTTGTCTGCTGACTGTGGTATTATCTCATTGACTCACCACGGTCTTGTCGATGTGGTCCTGCAAAGTGTCGATCAGTAGATCCCCCACAGGCTGCCAGGTAGCTTTGGCCTCTTCTGCCCGAGTAAGCCGCAGGTCGAGCTGGTCCATGGAGCTCTGCAGCTCCTGAAGTCGCTCCAACGCTTGTTCCACCTGACTCTGCCAGCCTCCCACGTGTCCTCTCAGACGCTCCCATCGCTCCCTCACCTCCCCAGTCTGCTTGCGGATGGCCCGGGCCAAGCCTCGAGCCTTCTCCTCTGGGGTGAGGTCTTTGGTAAGAGAAGGAAAAGAAGAAGAAACAGGAATGGTGTTATCCCTTTCTTGATATCTAAAGCACTGTATGCTCCGTGTGACTACATGGCATTAATGAGAAATACAATACTTCTTAGAACTGCACCCAATTCACACATATAAATGTTTATTTAGGGGCACAGGTAAGATTAAGTTGTAACATCTGTCATCCAGCCAGAACATCACCTAACTGTCCCTAAATATCGCTTCTGATAAGATCAGCAGTTCTAACTTAAGAAACTCACCGATTGTCAGTATTTCATATTGTTTAGAAAAAGGTATCAAACAATCCCTTCTAACTTATTGACCTCTACCACAGTGAGAGTAGACATGTCGGCAGTTGAGGACTGATGAAAAAGACCCCAAAAAAGGGCAAGAGGGACAGAGGATCTAGGGAATGCAGGCAGAAAGGGTGACAAGACGGGATAATTGTGACATATCGGCGGAGGCAAGCAGAAAGGAAAGAAAGAAGTAGGCAAAAGAGGAAACCGGTCCCCAACTACCCATTTTAACTACAAAGACAGATGAGCAGCTTTTATGAGTCTTAAGGTCTCATCCTCAGGGTAATGACTGAATTATCCTCTTCACCTGTTACACGTCTTCAGACTGTCTTCACCCCCTCTCCCTCCCTCCCATTCATATACAAGATTCAGACATTTCTAAGACGTACTGCAGGTAGCGCCTCATAAAGATACAGTGGAATGGGCTCCTAAAATGAGGAATGCAGGGTACAAACTAGACAATAAGTCAATTTATTGGTTTAGACACAAGGAAATACAAAAAGGAGAGAGAATGTGGGACAACTACTAAGACGCCGTGGTGTCACTCTTAAGAGATCTCATCTCCACTGACTAAACAACAAGCACAGCCTCTGATCTTAAATCAGCTTTTTATCTATTTATACAATGGGACGATGCTTTGATAGCCGTATCAAAGATCGCAGACAACAAGCCTATCAGTCTGCGCTCTGAAGTCTCACCACACCCCTACACAGCCTCCTGGGTAAGTTTAATTATTTACACAGTGGGCTTTTGGTTTGAAGGGAAATGTGCTGACTTAACCAAGACGTCACTGCTGCATCCGACAGAGACGGAGAGGGATGAGTGAGACCCTGCTTATCTAACTCTTAGGTGCTCTGTTACAGGCCTGCCAAGGGGAGGGTGGGGGGTGTAGTACTGTCCAGGTTTAATATGAGCTCTAATTTAACTGAAATTGCTGTAATAGGGAAAAGTGGTTAATAAGGACTATAATGTGTACTGCACCAACAGTTTCAGTAATATTTCTTATTAAAAGGGTTTCCAAGACTTAGACATTAAGTTCCAGACATTAAGTTACTTCCCTGTATGATGAAAACGGAGTGGCTCTTTATTAGAAATCTTTAATGTCCTTCTCTTTCTCAGTCAGACACTGAGAGAAATATGTAGAAGCTTTGCACGGAGAGTGTAAATGTACCCGTCTTTGGTTGCAGGTTCATGCGCGGCTCTCCTGGTCCCTCAATGGGCTGGTCAGCAAGAAACATCCTGGCCTGGTCCAAAGTGCTGTTCACCAAGTGTTCTCGCTCCTTCAGTTCTGACCGCAGTAACTGCAGGGGGAACACAAAGTTAGTGTGTGAACGGCTCGGTCAGAAATCGCTTTTAGTCATTGAATGTAGACGATTTTCTACACATTATATATCCTCATAACTTTACTATAGAGCAAGCTATTTCAGTAAAATAAAGAGTGAATATTTAAGCAGAGCAGAGTTTTTTTAAACAGATCATTTGTGAGGGGGTAATTAATGCATTTCCTCTGCATGTGTGTGCATGCCTGACGTTTGTCTCCTGATTTTGTCTGTGCCAGTAAACTTTTAATGAACCCTGTGTATTTTAGAACAGGGTGTAGTGTGAAGATCGTGCTCCTTCTGTAGAAATATCTCCTAATCAAGTGGTTTTACATAAGTCAGCTCAGATTTTCATTATCTTACACTTCTGATTGACTCACACGCACACACATGACCAGAGAGCAGATGTTTACCTTCAGCTTATAGATGAGATAAACAATAACTCTCAAGTGGTACTAAGTGATTAATGCATCCCTGTCTGCTCTTTCCATATTAGGAGGAAAAGCATTGAGTGAGAAAGAGAGCAGCTATGTCAGTTTCACAAGAAGTGAGGGCATCGAGAACAGAGAAGCGACTGCAGGCGAGTGGCGCGGGTCAAATCAAGCGTTTCCTTGGGGTCAGTGTGAAATTAACTGAGTGATACGCAGAATAATGTGAGATTCTGGCTGCTGCAACCCTGCAGGAATTATCATTACAGAGCTGGCTAGACACACAATATATGCCGCTTATCTTCTTACAGCGCAGCTCACACTGCAATAGACAAATTGTTAGACACACACACATACACAAATATGGTCGTCCACACACGCATTCCAGGCCCTATAGTGGCAAAAAACTGCATTAAAAGTTCATAAAGCAATTTGACAGAGACTTTTTTTTTTACTTCCTGTCAAACAGAAAGCCTCACCACAGCTCACAGCGGGCGATAGAACTAGATAGAGCGAGTGAGTATGGCATGTAACAGCATAATTATTCTTGTTTTAATGTAAGTCTGACCCCAGGGGAGTTCAGTGCTTATCAGAGTGTGTGATTGCTTTGTGCAGAGGCAACGTAGTTTAAGGCGCCGTGAGGAAAGTTGATTAGAAGGGACGAATCGCTTTGATAAGGTCTTACACTTATCAGACTAATCAAAGAATGCAGTCAAAAAAACAAGATACCAAAAAAAACCTAATGGACAGAGCAGCAGATGGGAACATTTTCAGTTTGAGAAAGAAAGACAAAGAATATTGGTGTAGGAGGACCAACGGCAGCTTACTCACAGAGTGTACACAGTATTTTTGTGCTCTACCTTTAAGAGATCATTTCTTGGAGTGAGTTTCTGTAAAAGTTAAGTTTAGACCACAGCAGTGACAATTTAACAGTGCGCCCCTCAGTCAAGCGTGCTCTCATGCTGAAATGGAGCATCCCGCTGAACACAAATTAAATCACCCCTACTAATAAATGGTTTGCTCTGTTCCAGTGATTTCCTCCCAGCTCAAATTGAGGAAACGTACAGTAATAGGCAGGTAGCTCAGACGGGGGACTTTGAGAGATAGAAACTAAATGAGAGGTGATTGAGGAAGAGGAACATAGGAGTGTATGGGAAGCAGAGATAAGAAAAGGGTGGGTGGGGAGCTAAGCTCGAAGAAACAACTAAAATAGAAACTAGCTTCTCAGTTTTTTTTTGTTTGTTTTGCTCTCACACAAGTTGCTGAACTGAGTGTGAAGAGCTTATTTATTTGCAAATACTCTTGGCACATTGAAATATTATTCTAATATCAGTTTGGTAACGTCACAATAAATTCTACCCTGCGAATCACAGATAGGCTGTTCAGTGTGAGCACAAACAACATCCTGCTGGAAACATTTTTGTAGATAATATTTACTACATCAATGTAGCAATCAGTCTACTCCACAGAAAGCTTTTTCCCGTAGTAATGGAGTGTCGCATTAGTGCATGAAAATATGCAAAGTGCCACTGACAAGAGGGCAAATTTCATCCACTCATAAAGACAATGACACGTGGCTGCAAGATGACTTGCATAATGATGAAAACTGAAAATGTATTTTAATAAATACAAAATAACCCAAGTCTTCACACTCGACAGAATTCGTTGGTCTCTAAAACATTGTGAAATTGCCCAAAGTGACACATTTAAACAGCTTGTGTTCGGTACGTAGACTTCCCATTGAGAGGAAAACATTTTAACAATGTCGTCAGTGTGTAGGAGGATGACCTATCTTGATTCAGTACAACAAAGGTGGAAGATCGTGTGATATTACAGAAGGCTCTGGTAAAACCACTGAATAAACCGTGTGAGCATATTATTTAAATAACTGCTCTTTCCAAGGTCAGGAATGAATCAGTTGTATTAATATTAAGCTACAGTATATTACTCTATAACAATTCATGTTGCAATGTATGACAAACATCGTCCTTCAACGTTAAGTGGATTCAGAGAGAAACAGACAAAGACACAGAAGGTTGTTACAAGTAATCCTTTTGTCACCGCAAAAACAGCGTCTCCCTCTCATCCAGCCACTGAGTATTCTTGCAGTTCAGACAGAGGACAACACCGAAGACCTTTCCTTAACATCCGTCTTTATCAGAGTGTCACACAGGGACACACTTTTCATAGGGAGCATGAGAGGTAAATATCAAACACATGTACAGAAAAAAAGCCTTTCCCCCCCCAAGCTAATCCCAGCTGGCCTACAAATGATAAAACATGGTTGTGTATGTCAAAGATAAAAAGGAGCAGGTCTTTACTTTACAATTCTTCTTTTTAATAGTTTTCAGAACATCAGAATATGGTCAGTGCTTGTGTGACAACCAGAGAAAGCAATCTGTTGTCACTTCCACAATACTTATGTCATCGATTCTGCAGCTATGAGTGACTGTGACCTTGGCTCTGTGTGTGCGTGCATTTTTATGGGTGTTTGCGTGTGTGGCCATAGTAGCGCAGCAAACTGTTATCACAGCGTGCCCTGTGCTGTGGCGCCGATAAGATAACATCACAAAACAGCAACTTTCAGAGCTCTGCCAAACATCCCTCCTCCTGCTTTCAAAACCCTGTTATCTCAGCCTCACCACGATATTACTGCACCCCTCATCTTCTTCCATGGAAAAACAAGTCTCCCAAAAGGACCACTACAACACACTGGCTCTCCACATTAGATAGGACCTGAGTGGGACATAAGGAGGCTTCACACGACGTGCTCATGCATAGTCAAACAAACGGCCACAAAACTGATGGTTCATGGTTCTTGCTAGCTCCAAAAGGTTTTATCCAATAGCAGCTGGACTCGATTGGTTTCTTTATGAGGTTTCACCCTTCCATTCCAGAGTCTCAGAATTTCACTTTAATTTTCAATTCAATTTCAAATTTATTTGCTAGGGAAATGAATAATTCAAATAAGCATATTTAGTACATTTTTGCAGTTGCATAGTTGCATACTTCATGAGGTAGTCTCAGCCTAACTTAGCCTAAAAGCTGATTGCTCCTTTGCCGCTTAAAGAGCTATTATTTTTGAAAAGCTAAGAGCTAGCAACAGTAGCTAGTTGCTTGAAATGATGCCACCTGACATTCTCAATTAATCTCAAGGGTAGTGCTTGCTTTGTTGATGCCTTAGGCAGGTTTTTGAGTTGATAGCACCCCTGTAGCATTTTTTAAATATTTCTATGCCACAGCCCCGATCTGATCTACTGAATGCATCTTTGGCCATTTTTGAATACGCTAATGGAAAAAAATGAGAAGAAGACAATAAATAATAAGCAAATAAGCGTTATCCTGGCTGCTAACTGTTCAAACTCAAACTGCTCACTGAGGACAAATTTCTTTGTAACATGTAAAAATGTATCAGTGTCAGGAAAACTGATTCGTCTTAATGTTTTCCCAGCAGGACTAACTGGACTTGCTTGTTAATAATGTAGACTTGACTTTTAGGGTCATTTGCTGGTCGTTACTGAAAACAACACTCATGAGAACAGCAAAAGTGAACTAAAAGCCAAACAAACTGCATCCAACAAGTGCAGTGGAATAAAATAATTAAGTTACTCAAAGCAAAGCGGTTACGAAGGGAAAGAAATGTCCTTGCATTCCTTTGAGATAAGGATAAAGTCCAGCACAGCACTTTAATTCTTTTCCTTCTCCTTTATGACCTGTCCGTTCATGTGCAATGGTGCTAATCAATCATGCAGGCATAATGATTAAGATAGTTTCTGAAACAGATTATTAGAGCCTCTTTGCTTTAGACTGGACAATTGTATGTTTCTTAAAGGGGCACTACACCCAAGCGGCCTGGTAGCTCAGTGGTTAAGACAGAGGGCTGGGATGCAGGAATAGCAGGCCTATTCAACTAGCTGAGACTATTACCACCTTTAAAAAAAAAAAGAAAACTCATTGTCTAGCCCTCAACAATTCCTAGCATGTTCTTTATTCTTTTTTTATTCGTATTCTTTTATTATTTATCGGGACTCTTATAATAGCTGGTGCCTTCTACTTGTAAGTCGCTTTGGTTAAAGGCATCTGCCAAGTAAAGTAAAGTAAAGTAAAGGATGGGTTTGGGTGGTTGCCTGACAGTCAGACACCAACAGCCCAGAGACATACACATCGACATGATGGTAGATGTCAGGGAACGGTAGAAAGCTACTCAGAGACAGGGATATTAGAGCTGACGCTAGTTGTTATGGTTGCCACTTCATACGTAATAGTCTCCAAAATCAGGTCTATTAGTTTACAGTTTGGAAAGGCTCAGAGGATTTGGGTGAAAATGTAGTCAAAATCTGCTGTTTCTGAAAGATAAGAGTCATTAAACTGCTCACATGCACTAGATTGCTTGTTCCCACTGCTTGATCTAAATGCTGTTAATTGAATACAGCAGATTGATGAGGTTAATCAGATGGATGCTGACGAAGGGCTTTTATTGGATAATTGAATGTGTGATTAATAAATGACATTATGGTCATTATAGTGGAGAAAAACATAGACAGATCAATATTAGTCACTTAGGTGAGGCAGGACAATACCCCTCACTATCACAGGTTATAAATTCTTGTATTGCCAAATAAACTGCTGCTTCCAGGAAGAATCTAATGCAACAGTAATAAAATAAAATATCCTTAAAACAAACAGGTCAAAGTGTGTCAAATTTATCTTTTTCTACCTCCATAAAGAAACTTCTTTCATTCCTCATTTCTCTTCGTCAAATTGTGCCTCAGTTTTCCTCATCTGTCCATCACTTTCTCTCCCGACTCTCAAGTATTTTCCTTTCCTCCGATTCTTTAATAACTGCAATATCAGTTGCTCTGCGTTGGGCAAGTGGCTCAGCTTTCCTCTCATCTATCTGCGTATCTCAGGAACAAAGTAAAAAAAGGGAAGGGGGTTTCCACATAGCCCTTCGGAGCTCATAGATCACAGTTTTCGTATGTGAGACGCATTTATCAAATTTCTCTAAGAAAGCAGCAGGTGTGTGCATGTGTTTGTCACTGTGTGACTGAAGATAAAGCACGTGCGCATCAGCACAGGAGGCCCTGTATCTATGTGTGTCAGCGTAAGCAAGTAATAGAGCATGACGTGTTCAAAGCCCCAGCTCTTTGTACTGCTCTGCTTGCTCATCCCTCTCAGGGTCGGCAAGACCTCCAGGCCAATCTATTAAGAATACAGAGGAGAAGGAAGTGAAGGGAAAAATACAACACGGTCAAAATGAAAAGTGAGCTCTCCTCACTTGCACCTCCCTTTTTCCAATATTTTCTTTCTCAAAGCCTAAGACATGGAGATGTACACAGAACCAGAGAAAGGACAGAGTGAAAAAAGGGAGATGCAAAGGCAGGAGACCGGAAGAGGGACGGACACCATAGAGACGAATGACAGAAAATTAGATAAAAGAACTGAAAGAGGATAATGAGAAAAGGAAGGTAAACGTGAAGATGTGGGGAGATTGTGGTCTCCTGCGGTTATTGTGTGCTCTCAACCCAATTCCTTATCTAACGAAGCACGTCCAATCTGCTGGGTTGGGGCTAGTCTCAGATCTCGGTAAAGTGTTGGGTAAGAGACACAGAGTGAGCCTCCGCATCGCCTCAGACCTCAGAGTAGGTCTGATTAGCCCGGCACAAACATTCATCCATTCATCCGGCATTGACGTGGCTGTATTTTGTCATTTTCTTGCATCTGTTCTGCTGTTGAAAGACTCATTAAATCATAAAGAGGCTATTCTTAGCAGGATTTACAAGGGCCAAGAAATGACTCATCTGCCATTGAACCCATGAGACCCATTTCTGTCTCTACAGTAGATCAGTTACCTCTGGCTCTCTGAATATTTTGTTTTTGAAATAACTCACTGCACTAAATCAGTTTGAATTAAGTTTAAATTAATTTATTTTTTACATTTAAGTGTGTATTGTTTAATTTGTGTTCACGTCTTGAATTTTGCATCGACTTCCTTATAACTGAGAACATCTTAGCTTTAAGTTCTTTGGAAAGTGGATTATGTCTTCATGTTAGAACTCAGTGGCCCAGAGTAATATATTTTTACATTATAATATTTGGTAATGGTTCTGCTGAGTAGTATGCCACATAGTAATAAACCTTTCATATTTTGCATGGTTAGAGCGTTGGTATCTGTTTCAGGCTCTGTGATCCTGTGTCCACATGAACTGCATGTGCTTGTTCTCAAGAGTTCTGGTAAACAAAATTTAAAAAAGCGCAGCAAGCAGGTTACAGAGAAAGGTATTATGTTGCTGACATTAATCGCAGTAGCGAACGGATTGAGAATAAACAGTAGCCACAGGGTGAATCATCTATCTGAAAGCAATTATATGCCAATGCCAATCACAATAAGCAGTAGTTACAATAAATAATACAGTAGGGAACACGGGGAACAAACAGCAGTGATGCAGAAGTTGTGAATAGCTGGACACAATGAAGATATTGATTGCTTGTTGACAAAATGACACAGTGCGGTTCAGGGGTGATAAATAAAATTGTTTTTAGGAATTAAGTAGCTGGAGCTGATGGTGGATAAGAGATCTGGACACAGGTCTTTAACTTCCTTCTTTCAGTCCTTCCTCATTCAAAACAAATCTTGAAATAAATTGTCATAATCAGAATGTCAAGGGAAAGGGCTAAATTTACTATAGTGTGGTTACATGCACATTTTCTTCATGAATACAGTGCAACAAGGGTGGTGTAAAATGATGAATTGTGAGTATAATATAAAGTGGAATTTCTATCTAATGGGACCTTACAGTGTTTGTAAACATTATAAATTATAGTGCAATAATAGACCTAATAAATATTACAATAAAGTAGGTGGTCTTAAAGTATTTTTCTGACTGAGTGGCGATGAGGCCTCAGAGTTCTCAACCTTTTTCAACATGGACTTGACTCTTACTTTACTCTATTTGGCAGATGCTTTTATCCAAAGTGACGTACTTTGGGTACGTCACTTTGAGTGTTTGGCTAAAGGACTCAACTAGCCTAGTGTACATAACATATACACAGGAAACACATGGGCCTACTTGTTCCTCATGTTTTACATGAGAATCAAAAAGCAAAAAACTGAAAAACTCAACTTTTTGAAAATGTGCACAAGGCACGACAAATCTTGTACTGTGTGGCAGGAACACTGCCCGTGGGAACAGTACATACCGTACAGTGGTTCTGCTGTTGCAGCAAGGTGGGCACATCTCCTCCAATGGGCATCTGCTTGGCCAGTTCCTCATCCTTCATACAGATCCACTTCCACAGCTCCTCCAGGAGACCCAGCAGACGAGACCAGCGTTCAGCACTCGCCTCTAGATGGGCTCTGCCAAAGCGCACCATATACTTATTATACTATCCATTTTCACATTTTCTATCAAATATTCCCAAATTAATATACGAAATCTTGATTAATAGTGCAAATCTAATCAACTTAAAATCCTTTTTTACTACAAAACACCAGTAAAAATATGATTGCTGGTCACTGGAGAGCAGTTGTGGCCCTTCTGATTTAGAAGTTATTTGTAAAAAGGAATACAGATGTTGCCACAGTAATTGTGCGGGTGGCATGACGCATGCAATATGCGTTTTTTATATTTCTCCTTTCCACTGGGCATAATGTATCTGAACAGGCTGTACAGAGAGTTACCCTTAATTACACATGTACTGCAAAATGGGATGGATACAATCAACACACACTGTACAGACCTCTATTTCTTTTCTCACTTGTCTTTCTGTGGAAAAAGTCCCGTCCAAATACATCTGCACAGCTTGATTTTGATTCACCATTGGTTCTTTTTTACTAAGAATGAACTCATTTTAGCCCAGAAGCTTGGTGCACAACTTTTTTTTTTCTGAAGATCCTTCACTTTCTCCTCAGCCTCTCTAACCTTTCCCCCTGCCAGTGTAGCTTTGGTGTACTTCTGTGCAACTTCTCTCCACCCAGCCTTCCTCCCTTTTGTCTTTGAACAACTCCATCTGGCCATGTCAACTTCACTTCCACCTTCACTTTCTTCATCCTCTACATTGTCACCCATCACCAATCTTATTTATTGCTGCCAAGGTTGTAGCTGACGTGGCACTGTCTTTGTCCTCAGATGTTTATGTGCCACTGCCGTGGCTCTCAGCTCCTGCTGGAGCTGTATTTCTACTAAAACGGGACATACTGTATTCGTATAGCTCATGGAAAACATAAAAACAAATAAATAAGTAATATTCTGATTGAATAGTCCACAGTGTTCTGTATGTTATGTCTGGGAGTTTTATAAATCCAAAACATGTCAGTAAAGCTTGATGATGAGCAGGACAGTTTTCTTTCAGTAACCCTTGCTTACGGAGCCCACAGAGGTATATTGAGTGAAATGAACAGTACACTATCGGGGAGTTTACAGAGAACAGTGGCTTTGAACTAAACTTAATTATTGATTTGTGTCCTGTTGAGTGAAAAGATGTGCTTATTATAAACATTTTGGCTTCTTGGAGATGGACTGATGAGGATTGGATTCACCGTTTGCAACTTTTTTTTTCTTGAACTTTTCTTTTGTTGTTATTTTTTCTCATTCCATATTTGAGAATCACACTTTACCCTCGAAGGTAACTTCTGCAATGTGCAACTCCCGGGCTGATCAAAATAGTAAAATGATGCACAGACCTACTTAAACCTTCTGCTAAGAAAAATCAGGCAACTATGCGAGCTACATGCATGACCTTAAACACTTAAACACACAAAAGTGGAAGATATGTATGTAATATATATAGATTTCTCACCGAATGTTGGCTGATTTGGCTTTTAAGTCACTCCAGCGTTGGTTCATGTCATCCAGTCTGTGTTGAAGGAACACGGCTTCATCTGAGCTGCCCAGAGCCTTGACCATCTTCGACTTGTTTCCATCCACACTTTTGTAGATGTCATTGTGGGCATCAATCTCAGCCTGGATGTCCTGAAAATACACAGACGGAGAAGAACTGTCAGGTCTGACCACGTTTTAAGAAAAACAAAAATGTGCAGTCAAGGAAAGCAGAAGTAATTTAATACCACAATCAACCAAAATTAGACGTCATAGCCTTTGATGCTGTCACAACAGATTATTCATGAACTAATAATAACGTCCGATTCTGTTGCGAATACTTGGCTTAGGTTCACGGTATAATGCTCACAACACTCCAGAGGGCAGAGCAGTTTATATTTTCATGAAGTGTCCTCAGGGTACATTTTGACTCCTTTACAAAAGATGACATCAACTTCTAGTTGGATAGAAAGGCTCAACCCAACCAGGAGCAAGCCCCTAAGAAATGTCTGCCTCTGCCTCTAGACTTAACGCTACATTAGGTTATCCCAGGCTATGCTAAAGCACAATTTGCTAATTTTAGGTTGGTATACAGTATGCAATACGTATGCAGTGCTTCCACATTGGTGTAAGTTAATAAAGATTCAACACCATTGCAAAGCACGATTTTTCCACGTGTGTGTGGGACTGTCCTTAACAAGGCAGCTCTATTACACAACAACATCTCTAAAGGTATGTGTAGCTGCTTCTGTGTGAGGGGTAAACCTCAAGGGGGTGACGCAAGAAGAGTATCCTGTCAAATATTTTATTTTTAGATGTGTAAAACAGCTCCATTTTCTTCTCTCTCTCTCTCTCTCTCTCTCTCTCTACTGGGACTCCCCTCAGTTAAACCCATTTCAACTGCAGATAAAGGAAAGACTCCAATGCCATATGGATGTCTGTAACACTGCCTGCAGCACAGAGACAGATTAGCAAAATAGAACAGAATGAGTCTAGATAAGACCCATAGTTTTACATTACTACACAACTATTGTAATTGAGGAAATTGCAATTCATCTTGCAGCACTTTTTACTGTAGGCTCTGCATCGGAAATGTAATCATTCTAAAGAGGTAGTATTAACAGAAGACGGCGACTCACACAAAGCTGTAAATAAGAAAGAGTTCGCACAGCTATGGAAACTTGTTCTAATGGCACCAGTACAGTACTACAATGAATGTTATCCACCGCCTCACCCACATCACAAACAACAACAGGTAGTCAGACAATATGCAACAAGGAGAAAATGCTCTAAAAAAATATTAATTCACACATTCAGACATACAAACTTACATACAAACGAGATTCTAAAGCTGTGGGCACAATTTGGCAAGACACAGAGTATGCGCATGACAGCGTAACACAGTTACTCCGGCTACAGTAGAATCACACTGCAAACGATACGACTGACAATCATCACAATCGTCCAAACTACTATACAGCAATTTACTGAATGCCAGTAGACATTTCACAAAGGCTGACGCAAATCCCTTCATCATTTGCAAGGATAATGACCCACTGGATTTTTGACACAAATCAAATGCATCTTAAAGGTCATAGAAGAGAGAGAGAGAGAGTGAAGGAGATAGACCGAGCACAGAGAGAAAGAGAGAGACAGAGAGGAAAAGAGAGACAGTCAACAGTGAAAGACACAGCCATTCTACCACTGAGCCATCTGGCCGTGTTCCAAGTCATTACCCGAGTACTTTATTTTTCTTTTTCTTTAGCTCTTTTACTTCCACTGGAATTACCACTGACTGCACAGACACAACACAGAAAGTGCAAACTGAGCGGACTGGCAAAGGTGGATAGATAAATAGATATGTCTGCCATCATTGACGCAACCACACATTTGTGAGAACAGCGTAAACACAAAAATTATGCAGATCACAAACAGACAGCTACTAACCCGAGTGACAGACCACTTTAGGTTAATGAGATCTGCATTTATATTACTTGGCTGAACATATAATGTGTGAGAGGTTGTCCCTGGAATATAATTGTATTTATGGAGGATAAAAACAAACACACAGTTATGCTGTGGCTAGAGTAAAAAAAACAAAAATACTGATGAGAATAATGCGCAAAAGAAGAACTTTACATTGGGAAACAACAAAGAGCCCTCACTAGGCTAAGCTATCTTTGTCTTTAGACGTCAATAACACAATTACTGTAACGGTTTACACTGACAAATTAGACCCAATTCAAGGCTCCAGGTTACATTCTATACCAATTCTCTCTCTGCATGGTAGCTCAGTGTAGAACCAATTATTCCATTTTAATGAGTTCAATAATGACTGCTCAGACCTCATAAAGCTGACTACATTAAGTTCAAAACCACAAACACAAAGGGAGATGTGGAGCGGACAGTTGTTAAGTTTGTATTCAGGATGCACAGCATTCAGCACCTATTTAGAAAAGGCATTCAAAAGCCATTGAAATACCACAATCCATTGTTAATACCTGTTCAAACTTTCTGAGCAGCTCCTGCAAGCCAAAGTTCAATCCAATCATATTGGAGTGTGTGCTCAAACTCCTCCCTCTCCGTCCTGTGCCTACATCATCTCCATTATCATACAGGTGGAAGGTTGGTAGACAATTAGGACAAATAGGTAAGTCCTCCAGTGATTACGATCAAAACTTTCAAGGTCAGTTAATCCAAAGTACGAACAATCCTTTATCCAGTTATAGATAAATCCAGTCCTTAAGGAAGATCCTAATACTAGAGAGTCAAATCCAGGTCGCAATCCCAAAACAGGCGATATAAACACTTCACACACCCCTTGGCAGCACTCAGGCATGCATGCCAGTGTGTGTGTTCGCCCAGTCCCACCACATGTTCGTAGCATCCTCTGTAGAAAGGCAGCCAGGCTGAGGAAGGTGTGACAGCTACCCTGCAGTCATGCTTCAGAGCTGGATTAAGAGGACGATTTGCCCCACCGGAGGTTTGTGAAGGTTGAGGCTAGGGGCTGACAGTAGAGCTGCCAGAGCACTGGCCAAGGCTACGGCACAAGAATTTGGAGGGATATCCAACAAATCTTGGGTTGAGGTCTGCAAAGTGGAGATAACAGTTTGTGTCTTGAGGGACCAGGAGACTGATGTAAACCACTCAGTGGCTGAGGACAGGTCTTCTTCAAATTTGCTACACTTCTCTACCTCCACTTTCCCTCTGGCCATGAAGGACGCTGTTTACACGATGTCCGCAATCCAGCCCAAGGCAGAGTTGGGGCGTTTGTTCTCAATTACTCAGATAAAAAGCTCTTTATTGCTGCCAGTTACACAGCCCTGCACATTTCAAGAGGAGAGACGGTGGCACAAAGAGGCACATGGTTTGTCCTCTTATTCCCCTGAGAGAAGGTAACAAACTCGAAGAGACAGTCATCTCAGTGTCTGCCTTGCTACCCGCCCCTCAGGTCTCCAGCGTCGCTCTGGTCTCACTTCATCACACCCTCCTAATCACAGCCGTGACTGGGCCACTTACTCAAAGAATGCGTTCTTCTTTTTCTGAAGGCACGTGTTGGCAGGAAGCTGCCTCAAGGTTCGACAGGGAGTCAAACGTCTTGGACTCTGTTGATTATCTTTCAGGCCCTTGAGAAGGAGAAGAGGTTGATTGGTTTCTCATTCCGTTCTCTCTCCCCGAGGGACAAGGACAGTTCTTAAAAAGTTGTGTTTCTTCTTTAGAATTCAAGCAATCAGGGGTCACAGAGGCACCCTGACTTGTGTCCCCATCCTTCTCCCATCTTCAATCTCTCTGTAGCTCTCGGTCTCCCTGGCCACTCACCCCACTCTTTCACACAGCTGTTTATTATTTTAATCAGTATCCTCCCTTTCCCCTCCTCTCTCTACCTCTGTCTCTCTCCCCTAAACTAACCCAACAGACTACACACCCACTTCCTGAGGCCTGTATAGACAGAGAGCATGGCAAAAAAGGAGTGTTTTCAGAGAAAAGTACAAATTTCAGCTGGAGTTTGGGAAGAACGTTCTGCCAGTGTAGCCAAGAAGAAAACTTGGTTGTTTTATTAAATGAATTGAAGAAATGCTGTACGATTGGGTTGGCTGAGTGACAAGTGGAATATCAGAGCAGAGCAGATACAATCTTCTGCACAGACTCATAAACTCCTATTTTAGTAAATGAACAATATATTACCTTTACAGCTTTTATTCAGCTTCAGCTCCTAAATCTGCTGCACCACTAAAGGCCATTAGGGTTCAAATCTTGCAATTTGAAAAACCATAATCTAACGGAGGACTGCATTCAGGAAGCTCTGAAATTCCTACTATAAAACAAAGGCTAACACATAAGAAGCAGCCTGGCTTCCAGCAGTGGTTTCTAAAGCTATGTTAGAGAGACACAACCTTTAAAACACATTATATATATATATTAATAATATTAATTCATTATATTGTATATATTAAAGCTGTATGTGGAAGTGTTTGTGCGCCTGCCCACTCATATGAGCATGTGTTGACATTTTGAACAGCAGGGTAGACATGTGGTGTGCATCAAAGACATGCAGACAGATGGCTGTCAAGTCAGAAAATACAGAAACAAATACAATACGATGCTGCATATTCATAAGACAAAGACTTTGAAGAACACTTACCTAATTAAAACTATTTACACATTCAAAGCCCTTAAACAGCATTTTTGATGTGTTCTGGAATATATAGAGAGTATGGGGCTTTCTGCATAAGAATGTACAATGAGCTGGTGGGAACTAACATTTCTAACCAGTATAACAGATACAGTATTGTGTGCAGGCCACTTTAAGATTGTCATTCAGCCCAACAGACAATAAAAATGAAACACACCCGCGTGTGATGCAAAAGTCAGAAGACATGGGGGTTAATGTTGGGGTACATTAGTAAGCTAAGCAGAGTAAGAACATTAATGGGGTAATGATGCAAGGCTTTCCGTCCCTCAGGCAAGAAGAAAAGAGGAGAGTAAAATATAGCTGACTGACTGAGAAGAGACAGTTACACATTTTCTGTGATTCAAGAGATTCAACTTCAAAAACAATTCAAATACTGAAATATACATGCAGCACTCGGCTTTAATTGAACTGAGTTTGAGGCTTTAGGGGCTCAAACTTGACAGTCACCTGGAATCAGATGATATTTTGTGAAATATTCTTTGAATCCAATGGCTGCCTAAAATTAGAACTCACATATATCTCTCTGCTTCTTCCCTCACAATGCTCTCTCAGGCCTTCACTGCAGCCATTTTCAGCTTTCACATAATCTCAGTACAACAATCCACTTGTATAGTACACTAGTACAATTTTTAGTCCAAATCAGATCAGGTAATTGACTCGCCTCCTCATCTCTTCACCCAGAAAAACCTCTTTGGTTGTTTTGACAAGCATCCAGTGATGCATCCATTAAATGCCAGTATGGCAACTGCTCTGGCAGCCATATGTGCCACTGTCATAACAGAAAAAACACATTTGAAAAATGAGCAGGTACGTTTTGGATCATGAGCGGTTCCTAATTGTCTCCACATTTTCCTGTTTCTCTTATTTTGTTAAGGATTCTGTTTGTGAACTGTAGGATGGCCTGTTTTTGAGGTTTACCAGGATGAATTCTCTGCTATGGTCATTAAATCTTCTTCTTGCATTAATAAAGGCAATGTTGATACCTATACACACACACACACACGCACACACACACAGCTCTGTGTATAACGATTTGTGTATAATACATTTTTGAGAAAATTATAAGATGCCAGAAAATCTGGGGCAACTAAGCTGTTCAACTAAAGGATCAAATTCAGCAGACCAGGACTTAAGGATTTTAAGAAATCTATTCATAAACATTACATAAACTTTCAATAAATCCTTTTAGACTTTCTCTTAGACTTTCTTCCACTAACAGTAGTCAAATCATGAAAAACTACAGAAGACGGTGAACTAGACAAATAAAAAAACAAGAAAAGACACCCTGACTCAAGTTTATCTTCAGTAGACCCCTATCTTGCCACAAACCTGCAGGATTTAAACTTTCAAATTCAACTAAAAATACAACTAATGCAAAAATAGAAAATGTGGAAAAGTCTAACAGTGACACTGAAAAGTTAGGAGGCAGAAGCAAAACAGCTGACAATGTCAAGAGGGAGCAGAAGTCAAATGGTTTAAATAAAGTTGTGCGACCGTATCACAGGATTACAAACATAGCAAATGAGCACGAGAATGAACAAACACGGACATGGCCACATTAACTCAGAAACACAAAGACACCCGCAGGTCAATTCCATTAGCACATCCGTGTACCACACTAAAGCTCAGTAGCTATTCCCCAGAAGCATCATCAAAGGTTCAGACAATCTCGTGTAATCCAGGCTTTCTGCCACCGCAATGAATAGTATCTGACAAAAATCAATGTAGCTGCAGCATTCCATTATAATTCTCAGCCTCTTAAATAGGCCACATCCAATGAGTTCCACTTCCTGTGCCCCAGGTTATCACTGACACTCCTCTTCCTGTTGGGAGGGCAGCATCCTTCTGAGCAGATCTGGGCCTTGATGTGCACGTTTTTAGCTGCTAGACAATCTGTAAAGGAGCATAGTGGGTTTGTACGTAACGTGCAGTTGTTTTATATAGTGGTTCTTTACACTTATTAACTGAAGATTTATACTCGGTAATGGAAGTCATTTTCAAAAATTAGAATCACAGTAGTACACAGTAGTAGTTTTTTTTGTGTGAGCTTTGCTTTTGTCAATATAAAGTTAGTAGCGACGGGAAAATGTTTCTGTTTGAACCTACGTCACCATCTGCTTTGTTTTCACACCCTGTGTGTCTAAGAAAAAAAAATCTTATATACAAAAACTAGTGTGGATCTTACACTCTGACACACACACACACACACACACACTAGCTGACAGGGGAGGAATATTGCACAAAGAAAGCAATTCATTCCCTTCATGTTACAGTCTACCAGCTCACTGCACACACTGCCATAATGATGTACTTTCATCTGACAAAGCCTGTCCTGGTGACACTAGGCAAGACCTTACTAGTCCAGCGTCTATCTAAATCAGAACAAACAGTGTCCACTTACGTCCAGATCAAAATTACAAAGAAAATACAGGCAAAACAAGAGCAAAGTCAAAACAACAAAGCATGTCCTTGGAAATGCTAATTCAACATTACAAAACCACTGTCCAATGCTGAATTGACAGCTGACCTCCACTGATGTGACAGAGCTGCCATTAAAGAGGACGACTGGAGTCAAAGGTCATGCTGATCACTAAAAACGTATGCCAGGGAACCAATAACGGACCACACAGTGCATTCTTGTAATCATAAACAAGACAAGGCACATCCTGGAATTCATATGCAAGCACCTAAACAGAGAAATTGAAATTGATTAGAACTGCTGTGTACCGTTACCCGATAATCTCTATTGATGTTTGGAAAGACATAAATGGAGAGACCAGTGCTAGTAAATTTACTCTGGGAACTAGAGACTCTATACATAAATAGTTTCCTGTAAATCCTTTGTGCATAGGCAGGTAATTTAAATTCCATCTGGGAATGGCGCCACTGTCTGATCATCTGAAAGTTTTAACTTTTAACACTGTTTGGTCCTAAAACAGTGAACTCCATTAAAATCATAATCATGGATAAAAGGCTAAAAGATTTCCATCTGTACTGCATTTTGACAAAAAAAAATCAACTCAACAAAAAATAACAGGGTTTTAAATCAGAGGTCTGCTGAGGTCTGCCTAACCTTATATCACCATGCACTTGTCTGCTGTTCAAAGCCTCTCCCTCTTTTCTCTTATCACTGCTGTCCTGCGGCATGGTGTCTCTCTCACGTTTTCTCCACTTCTCACAACTATTTCGAGTGCTCTGCCCCCTGGGACCAGAAAATGTTGACCACGGTGGTAGGTCTGTCAGCATATAGCTGCAGCACTTCACAACAGGGACCAAAAAAATGCAAAAGATACCAAAAAAAAAGTCACTATGTTCACTTGTGAAGCTGCTGACACCTTCACGACGGGCTGAGAAAGGAGCGCAAATTGTGCGTGAGCCTGCCACCTGCTTCGTTTGATGTGGAGGAACAGAAAGGATTAAGCGACTCAGCCTATTAGCATGTTTCCTATTAGCAGCTTTCCAGCTGTAGAAGACAAACGTACGAACAAAAACTGTGTCATTACGGAGCTGATGTTGCATCGTGACATCACATCATAATTAGGATATGCATGTTTGGGGGGTTGGGGGGGGGAATTTGTGTCATGGCAGAAAACCAAAAATGGAAAGTAAGCCAAACTCAAACATGGAAACAGGAAAAAATGACAGGACCTGTCATCATAACATGAAAACAGCAGACGGCCATGGTCTGTGGTACGGCCTGGAGCATGAGGCAAGCTGACAGAAGCTGATGGATAGAAGGAGAAAATGATGAACGAGTACACTGCTTAAGTGAGCAAAGCAGGAAGTTATGAGAAATGCAAAAGACGAAAGACGGCAATAATATCAGTAAAAAAAAGATGTTAACATCGGAATCCCCTAAAGACTGCAACAGCAAAGAGAAATGTGCCAAAAGTGATATTTTTGTGTCATTCAAACCGCTTCTTTAAGGAACAAAGCAAACAAACATGCGAATAACAAATACAAAAAAAACAACTAGCACTAACTTTCCAGACACTGTACACCGGCTCATCCTACAAGCTACTCAGTTGTCTTACTCTCTCCTCAAGCATTTCGCTTCATAAATATTCATTCTAACCTGCGTTTCACACTCAGCCTTAAACGTGGGCTTTGCCTCCAAGCAGTAACTTTATCAACATTTGAGACGCTGGTTTCACTGTTTGAACCAGCAGAAATAAAATATCAGACAGTTTTTGTGCACATTTTAGAGATTACAGAGGGTTTTTTTACATATTTTAAACTGCATTAATCTATGAGATAGTTTGTACTGATGAGCAAAACCCACATTTTACTCAGCGCTTTGTCAGTCTCCGTTTAATAACTGACACAATCACTATGATCGAGGAGCATGCAGAAATCAAGAAGCACTGTTTAGTGATAGATGCTGCACATTTTTAATGAACCAAATTCCCACCGTGGCAGAGCAGGCTACAGACGAAGTTCCACTCAGGCCCCTGGGGAACAAACCACCGGGAGTGACTCACAACAGTGCTGCAGTTCAGTGGAAAAGATAAGACCCTGGAGTTTCCAAACACCAACCCATATGCAAAGCATCCGTCAAAAACAACATCACAGATTAAACATTGTTGAACTGGAAACAATGCAGCTATGGAGCTGCTTACTAATAGGGTTCATTTGAAAAATTGCTTAAATACAGAACCAACTCGTCGGGCGGCTTTCAAACACAAACAGAGGTGCACAAGGACATGCTCGACAAAAAAATCAGACAGTTTGACAGCTTCTGGTTTGCTTGCTTACTTGCATTGTTTAAGAAAGACAAAGGTCATTGCAGAGGGATTAATCAAACAAACCAGACAGCTGATTAAAAAGAAAATGAAGGGTCAAGAGGAGGAAGAGTCAGTGAGGAGACGTAATTGTCAAAATAATTTCAACCGAACTACACAGCAGCTCCGTGGCCTGACAGCAACGATGCGCATAAGAATCCAAACAATTGACAAATCCCTGGTGGGCACTGAGTCAGTGTCCAACGGAGTGCAGTTAAAATGGGGGTGGAAGACACGTGCGTTTGTAAGAAACAGCGCTGGATATCCATGCATGGATTTGTCCATCAGGACTGACCGCGTGCTTTAGAGAAACCACACAGATGGGATTGTGAACGTTTGGGGCTCGGCAGAACATGACACATTTCCCGTTCCAATCCTTTTGTTGTGATTACTTCCTAGTCAAACCTCCGGGAGGTTCAAAGCAACACTAAGTATTCTTTGAATTAGACCCGTGCCAGGATGCCAGATAAAAACAAAGCTGGCTGTTCAGTGAATACACAATGAGGGCTTTTTGTAATACCTGTGTTCAGAGTGTGAGGCATGGAGGAGGAAGCAGTGACACTGACGTAGTGGGCGCTTAAGTGTATGATTAGTTATTTTTATTGCAGTGCAGTTTCGCGCTTATACAGCATCTGTGCTCCCTGCACCACCCGCTTCACCATCCTACCCCACACATAGACTTTTGATCCCTTTTTCTTAGTCATATTCACCTTCCTCCACCGCTCTTGTTAACTCCAACTCCTCCTCCTCTATTCTCAACAACTCTCTCCGCGTCTCTATTTTATCCTACTCAGAATTCTTCCCAGTAAGGGGGGGTGAGACACCTAACCTCCCCAGGTCTCCCTCTGAACTCAGACCTCCTCCTGTCAATTGAACTACAGGCTGACAGTTGGCTTATTACTTCCTGGAATGTTTACGGTGGGAGAGCTGTCTTCACATAACGTTGCAGTGTTTTTCTGTCTCACTGTGCTGAATTACTTCACCCATCACTCACGCGTGACTGTGATCAGAACCTCCTCTTCGTACCGTATTTCTTTATTTATGCCTTTGCATTCGCTGCTTGTCGCTATTTCAGGAAACCCTTTACTGTTCTTCAGTGAAATGATTCATTTAATGGTGGGATATACAGCGCACCCATCTGATTTAAAAAAGATTTGACTCAGCAGGAGTAGGATTTTACTTTGGTCTAAACAGCTCCAATTCTCTGTACGTGGTTGGCGTTTCATATCGAGTTTCCCACTGTGAATTCATTTGGGGTGTTTTGATAAATGTCATCAGCATACGGCACCACTCCACTCCCTCAAGTTGGATCAACTTGTTGCACTTTGCAGGTAAATGATCTGGCGACTAATTCACTCTACTGGCCAAAAGGTGAATGTCGGAGAACTCAAGGGAGAAAGTATTTAGAGGTTTGATATGATACATAACTCATTTTCAATTAGTGACAAAAACTATTTTCTGTAGTCATTATAATAATAATAAGCATTACCCATTTTTCCACCTTCTCAATATCACATATCATTATCCATGTTGCCTTTCTTCTTCTCTTAAAACACAAAACACAGCACTCTGTAATTGCAAACCCTAAACTCAGAGCAGTGCACTACTCCAAACCTGCCCGTACTAATACTTCCCACTTTCCAGCATCCACATCTCCTCCAACAATATTGATCATTTTTACAAAAACTATTCCCCGAATAACAGCACTGACACAGGTTCGGAAGGTAAAGATGATGCATTGTTTCATTGGCAGAGGGCAGCACACAAACCATCCAACGCGTGCATTTACAGTGACAAACTGTAAAAAGTATTTGCGAGAGAAGTAACAGTACAAACATGTAACACAGTTGTACAGCCACAAGAATACGTAGTTTATCTAGTTTCAGAAAAATCTGACGGATTTGAAGGAGCTCTTGCAATGCGGAGTGAGCTTAAGTAAAATACAGCTGTAATTTTAATGTGAAAGGTACATCCCATCAATAGCATTTAAGCCACTGAACATTATCAATAATCATTATATTTTTGGCTCTAAGAGTTCAAACTAAGGCAATTGCAAAGAAATAATCTGCAAAGCTGTTATATCATATTAATATATTATATATATTATATCATAAAATAAAAAAATAAATTCAACTGTACAGCTTCTTTTTGGCGAAATATGGGTATCTGTCCACATTTGGTATGTTTTATTCCCTCACAACATTGAATTTCATAATTTTCACACTAATTAGCGACACATTTGACCCTGGTGTACAGCGTCTTCCTGCTGCTAATGAGACATATTCTGTCAGACAATAACTGAGGCACAAAGAGTTCTAAAGAAACCCAGGACTGGAAGGTCCACACATCATGTTGGGGTCCTGTCTGATGCTGCCAAACATATAATCACCTTCATACTGTAACCAAGGAGAGGGGCGTTATGGGGCACTGGGCTTATTTAAAGTCTGCCTCGAAAAAATGAGAGGCTGAGACAGGGTATCATTAATCTGATGAGTTTTCACAGCGCAGAGAGAGAGTGAAACAAGAAAGTGGCATTAAAACTATATATCAAAGTAAAAAATGAACACTGATGTTCTGGAGACATGCACCGAGCATCACATTTGTGAAACCAGACAGTCTGCCTCACTATAAGTTTACATCAGTTTGTTTAAAGGCTGCCTCTCCGTTTGGCATGTTTACAGTTTATTTAGAAAACTAGAAACTGAAAAGTAATTTACGTCTGCTTCTATTCTGCATGTTGCCATTGTTCCTTCTAGTGACACACTATGTCGTGTACCGTCTGCGTCACTCTGGGCGATGTGGCGAGTTACATCACGTCAGATTTTCAACACTGTACAAAGACATTTACAATTAATTTGATTTCATTCTAACCACTAACTTTGGGTTTATTTTTGCAGCAGCACTTGTCTGATCAGCACATTTCTGCCAAGCAGCCACTAAGGTCAGCTTTGAACCGGTGTGCACTTTCACATATTTGAAAAGCTGGCAGACTGTAAATGAGAACCGCAGTTTGTTTGACAGGGCCAATTATAGAGGATCCGCCTCTATTGTGTACACACCCACGAAGATGGATAGTGCCACATAAATCTGCTCCTTGTCCCAACGAAGTTTGTGCAGATACACTGATAATATTATATCCTAATAACAACAGAGTGAAAGCAGTGAAAGCAACACGCCCACCAACGTTGTTGTTTCTGTATGCATCCCATGGATTTTAATCTGCTTACAGACGTACGTACGTGAGGAGGAAACGGTGACACAGCTTTGAACTTATACTTACAAATAAACCAGAGATTATTCAAATGAATTTCTAAGAGGGACAAGAGAGGTGGGGAGAGACAAAGATCTGAGAGACAGTACGGGGCCTAAAAAGACCTAAAAAAAATGTCTTCCTGCCTTGATCCACACAAGGGGGAAATCGTTTTGAGCCTGTTCAAAAATACACACATCCCCCAGTTTAATCCGTCTGTGCCTTTTCTCTTCCTCCCACTTCCTGACTGATCAAACAGCAGCCATGCTCTAAAGTGTGGCGCCGACTTCGACTCTACCGAGCGCAGAGGACTGAATGAGTCTAATTAGATGGATGGACGCGATGATTAGTGAGAAAAGGAAGGTTGAGTGAAAAGGAGTGCCAACGGTTAAATAAGACAGTCGTGTGCACAGTATGTAAGAATTGTGCACGTCTGTTAGTGTGAGCTCGGATGTCTGGAGGTGTGGCTGAACAAGAGCATCAGTGAAACACAGCAGAGTGCATGTGCTGCCTAAAAGAAGTTGATGAATAAACAACAGCTGCTTCACTGCATGAGTAGTGAGAAGGGAAAGAGAGATATGGTGGAATATAGTATTATAGAGTATTGCTTGTGCTCAACTGGGTCTCTGTGGCGTCTGCCGTCACGCAGTACTCCAAATGAAGATCAGAGCATGTAGGTAGGGCAAGAACAGAACCAAACACACACGGAGACTGGGCCAGCCCCGTGGAGGCTGTGACACGCACTTCTCGAAAGCACTGAAGTAGACACAAATGTTATGTAAGTGTGCCTTGTGACTTGACAGCCACAGATGCTAATATGCATATTAACCACACTGCTGCATGCCCGGATCCGTGCGATGTGTGGGAGTCATGCTAGGACATGAAATGAGCCATTGATACCACCTTTAACCTGTAAGAGCATAAGGACTTTTGTGTGAGCAAATGTGAAGAACACCACATTATACATTTAATACATGTTCAGACAGAGTAATAACTCAGACTCACTGTCTATCACATTTTCTTTTTCAAATTTCTTATCGCTTGCAACGGCTGTATGACCATGCTTTACTTCTACACTTATGAGCATTACTCATTGCTTGATCAGTTCCCAGAAGCAGGGAACAATCCATTAATGACGCACCAACAGGATCCCTTCAAACTGTGAGTGCATCTCAACTAAACATTGATTTTGTGTTATCGCTCTCCTGCCAAACCGCCGCTGAGTTGATCACTACTGAAATCTGAAGACTGTTGCATTAAGAGCAGTTTTATCAATGCAGACAAATGTTGCTATGGACTCTTTACCTCAGAACCCATTTTCTCATCTTTGTTCATCAACTGGCTTCACATTGATGCAGTTACATTCCTCCATTACCTGAGTGAACTTTTCTGAATGCTGCATACATTTCCAACAGAACAAAGACTATATACTGGATTCTTTTGGAACGCAACAAGCTAAATGTTTCTGCATATGGTGAATGATATGTGAGCTGCAAAACAAAGCTTTTAAGAAATGCATAAGACATTAGTAGTGAATAATGAAGTGCAAAACGTTTTCCAGTGATGAAGGGTTGCTGGTGGTGCCGAGCTGACTGATAAGAAAAACCCAGCGTTTCTTTAGGTTCCATTCCAGCACCCTCTGTTCGAGTGCAGAACAATTTGTAGGTCAATGCTAAGCTACAACCTCTAAAATGCCTGACACAAGAACAAGGACATGGCACAAGAGAGGGGTAAAATATGAAAAGCAAGTGCGAGAAAAAGAATGAAGAGCTGTTCAGGGTAAAGGCAGTTTACTTTCTAATGAGGAATTTGCAGTCATAAATTACAAAAATATTCATGTCATCAGATGTTTGAGTTGATTTATGTGCATCCAGCAGCCATTTAACTATTTAACAGAGTTTCTTCACATTTGATTTAAACTCTGCCTGCTTGTTTTATGCCCCCTGGCAGTCACAATCCACCCATGCAGCTTCAAACAAGTTCTGTTTTGGACCCTAATTTCAAATTAATGTTTCAAATATGTCATAATTCCAGTTGGTAGCTGTGCAATGAAGTTAGATAAAGATTAAAATGCGATAAACACAGAAAATGGGGAGCTGATATCAGTGTTCCTTCAGATGTGATGAGTATTCGCAGATACACATGAGTGAACGCATGCGCACACATTTAAACCGTCTTCTTTTTAATCTGTAAGTGTTGCCTTTGATCTGCCACGATGAGGAAACGCATATTCAAAAGCTGCAAGAGCAAGAGATGAAAGGCCCGTCCAATTATGGTGAGCTAAAATGATCTCTGAAATATGCAGTGTTTCATAAACACTTTTACACATTAGTTTGATACACTGTAAAAAAAAAAAAAGTCCATACGCCAACACATTTACAGTTTTGAGGAGGTTAGAAATCATTATGAAGACGAAAATTAATCCAGTTAATTGCTTAAACACAGAGGAGTCATACTCTGACACACCACTAATAAAAAATAAATATATTTTGACTGCAAAGAAAAGTAAAACGGACCGAAAGAAGCTGCTGGCAGAATCCACATGAGACAAAACAACTTTGTCTTCAAAATTGTCTTCAACTAGGCTTCCGGTCTTTATTGACTCTGCTATTGTAACACTATGGCCTAATAACACCTCCCAGTGTGCCCTGTTCGCAGCCCCACTCCGTTCCTCCTCCCACAGTTATGCTCAACCACATCGATCATGTCGCCATACGATGAGTTACCAAAGTAGACCTAATGACATAAACACACAAGGTCAGAGGTTCCTACAACAAATGAAGACATACACTGTATAATAAATGACTAAATTACACTATTGTGCAACTTCATATTATTGGCATAGCATCAATTTCATGCTGAATCTGAACAGATTCTCCTCTGTTATCAATTTCATGGTTGGTTTCGAAAGCTTGTCTAATCATCGGGGCTTAACATCTGCTACATGGAAATCCCAAAAACAACAACGGGTTTGGATTTAGTCATCTCAAAGTGCTCACAAACTACAAAAGCACAAGGTTAAATGCACCACTTTATTTAATTAATCATTTTAACAATAGCATCTAACATGCAACAGGACTAAAGACCCAGTAGTCATGCTTGTGGCTTTGTGAGGCTGTTAGAAGAGATGGCTGCAGTGAACCAATGAACACAGAGTACAGCTGAAGCCAATGGAAATGTTTGACAAATTAAAATAGTGACAAACTATAGCAACAGAGTCAACAGTGACTCATGCAATAGGTATGAATAATAAATCATTATTAAATAGTCCCATAAGTAAAAGCATTGATAACAGATGTCATCTGAGATCAGAACAGTCATTCAGGCTCATCCATCGGGTACCACTCAAGAAATAAGTTTCAGTTTTTGAGTTGTCCTTTCAACACCAAAAATAAAACAACCACACTGAATGATAAGAGAATAATAAGCTGTATAATATACATAATGGACTTACTACATCAGAATGTTTAATGCGGGCCTTTTTAGGTGGCAGTAATGTACCTCTGGGGTAAGTGTGAGATGACCGCTAAAATCTATTTCCATGCCTATGATTTGCATCTATTCAGTGCTTGCGGATGTAAGTGGTGTCAGCAGCTGCTCACTCTTCGATACCTAATTAACCCTCCACTAACCCACAGTACCTGTAGCAGCTGCATTAAGGAGGGCGAGGAAAAAACTGCCTGACTTTTACATATAGAGTTCCTGAGTTATGATTACTATAAGTAGAAATACAGTATATGCTTCGCACGCAGTTTCTTGCAGTGAAACAGCTGCTTTGCCCCTCGTGTAACTGTGTAGTGTAATGTATATTAGAATATACATGTTTCTGACTTAATGAAACCTGAACCGCTGAGCTGTCGTCCCTGATGAGAGCAGCCTCTGCGATTAAACCCAGTATGTGGCTGGGATCCTGTTTTTCCAGGCAAAAAATAATAAAATAATAACATCCTTTGAAGAATCCAGGGCATCCTGGCAATAGATGTTTACCATCGCAAGTCTTCCAGCCTTCTGTGTGTGAAGGCTATGTCCAAACATATAGAGAAGAACAACAGGCACAAGAGAGAAACTCACTCTCCACTCAATAATCTGAGTGAAACTTCAAAAGAGAACATTACTAGATTATACTTTTATGAACCAGACTATCGTCAGACCCACTTGAGGTCTGACAGCAGGATGTGATTTACACCTCATGCTTCTCTGTTAGTCCACTTAACCCTGACTGTGAGGGCTGTGATGCAGTAATTGGCTTGACTTAAAGCCCAGTCTCTAAATCACGCTGCTTGCATGAAACACACACACACACACACACACACACACACACACACACACAGACACACACAGACACAGACACAGACAGACAGATGCACATTGTCCTCACAGATAATCTAGCATTCATTTCTCTTCACTTGACCACTTCTCTTTGATAGAGCACTTTTTGTACCGCTTAAAATGCTGCAAGGTTTCAAATTTGACATGACACTAATAGCAGCCCATGCTGAGAGCTCACACACAACCAGATCCATACACCCAAACACACACACACACCATTTAAGAACAAACATACAAGCACATTTCACAGAGGGGGAATGTACTAAATTTAATGATCCAGAATAATGGCCAGCATTATAAAGACTTTTCTTCCAGTGCAGCCAGAATCGATTCACATTCAAAAGACACACTGGAAGCATCAGGACAAGTGCAATGGGGCCTCCCAACTTGTTTACCTCGTAGCAGAGTTTTTATTTATTGTGGTCCTGCTGAGGTAAACTCATCAGCACCACAGCTGAGCCCAAATTATGAGATCCCTTTTCTACCTGCAGATACACATTTTGAGGAAAAATATAGTGAAAGAACAGAACACAATGTTCTGTGCTAACATTTTATTCAATTTAACTGGGAGTCTGACTGATCCTGCCCAGGTTTACTGCAGAAATGTAGTAATATATGATAATAGAGAAAGTCCTAATAAGTCTGTGATGTGGGCAGTCATACAGAAAATAGAGCATGTTAGCAATGCTAATGTGAATCAGGTACAAACTCCAAATAGCAGTGCATAAAAGACAAGGACATGGCACAAGAGAAAAGTAAAATATAAAAATTAAATGAAAAAAAAAATAAAAAAGAGCTGTACAGGGTCAAGGCGAGAGAGCCTTACTACCTTCAGTGAGTAGTGGTAGTAGTAGTGAGTAATGTTCTATTGCAATGAACCAAAAAATAAAAACAGATAATGACTTGTTGTAGATTTTAAACGAATGGTCCCTTTAATGTGTTTCTACTGTGAATGGTCCAACTGGTCAAAGGAACGAAGTTTATATTCTAACATAGCATATGTCTTATGACAGCGAAACATCTGTGCCAGTCGTGTGAATGGCCCGCAGCAGTGTTGCGCAAAAATCTGAGAGTATTTAAAGCAAAGATTTTATGAATTTTTGTATTTTGCAAAAGGAATTGGAATTTAAAAATCCTGCTACCAGCTAAATACTATGTACACATTTGCGTCGTTTTACTGAAAGGAAGAGAGGAAGAGCGTAGATATGTTACTGTCAGTTATAAAGTTGGAAGATTCTTGTAGCTTCGCTAAAATTAGTTTTGGAGCTTTATGATATACAGTGTAAAGAAATAGGCCAACGGTTCACAAACCACAGGGAGAATGGGTCAAGTTGGGTTGTTTGAGATTAACGTAAAAACAATACATGGATTTTTTTTTACTCATTTTAAAATCTCCAAAATGCATCATTTGGTATTTAGGCAAATAAAAAAAACAACCTAATGTTCTAAATGTCAAAAGATGTTTCACATAATCTGCCCTGTGTGGAGCTTGTTGGTGATGTATTACTGTATTAAAAGGGTTTCACAAATCAAAGATCAGAGAATTTTCTCCGTTCAACAAACCAGTGATCTTTCCACTGATGTAAAATATGAAAATCACCATGTTAGCATGTAACCTGCCAACAGAAAAATACAGCAGATAATATTATCACAAAGGTCATCCCATAAAACTAAACTGCATCAATAAAGCAAAATGCCACAGGAAAAGTGCAAGACAAACAATCACGCCCGACTCTTTCTTTAACATCGTTGGAAAATGCACAATATCCCAAGGCTGAAATGAAAGATAAAATCAAATCAATTCAAATTTCTTCTTCATTGTTATAATAATTATAGCACCAATCCTTGACTGAACCAAACAAACGATGAAAAGAGAGTAAAAAGAAGAGAGAGAGAAACAGCTGGGAGCTGTGTCCTTGAGTAACAGGACATCCAGGTTTATAAAAGAAATAATGTCCTATCGTGGAGTATTTTTTAACTGACACTCTGGTAGTAAATAAAAAATCCACTTACCTATAAAATAACAACTGATTTCACTGGTGTATTGTAACTCAAAACTACAAAGTACACAAGAAGCTGAGATGTTGCTGACAGCATTTAAATATGAAAATAACACGTCAGCCTAACACAATCTGATTCTCCATGGCTAAGAAACAGTCATTACGCAGAAAAAATAAATACTAATGTGATGGCTGTGACAAACTACAAGCATTTTTAAAAATAAAGTTAAAATGAATAGTTAAGTGTGACAGGATTTACTTCTTAGTGTCTGCTTGAATAAAAAAAATCAGAAAGAAGCATAGAAAACTAGTAAAAGTGGTTGATGTACAATTATACAGTGGTGATTAAAATAAATCATGAGATACATTATATCATTATCTTTATAAAAGGAGCAGACACCTATAAATGTCAGCATTAGCAAGCACTGGGTAGACTCTGTGCACTGGCAGAAAGAGAGAGAAGGGTAGAGTCAGCAAAGAAATGACCATGGAAATACAGAGGTAGAGACATGTGACGTCTTAACTGTGCAGCCAATCAATGTGGGATTCACAAACACCAGTCAGCACCTACAGTGTTAAAGCCAGAGACAAACAAGACAGAGTGGCACTGCTGCTGTGCGCGCGCACTTCAATGTATGTGCGTGATGCCTAATTATAGTAAACTAGTGAACTGAGCAATTAGGTGATGAGTGACATGTCTACGGAAAGGTTGGAGACCCAAATTGATTTACCACCAGCTTAAGGGCCTGGCCTGTCAGTACAAGTGTCTAAACAGAAGCAAGTTGGTTTAGACACAGGGGAAAAAAAAAAAGGAAATGTTACACCGCTGAGGTTTAAGTCACGGAGCTAAATCAGACCTTTCACAAAAAAATATAAAAAATAAAGAAAACCTGCAACACCTCCTATTTTTGCTCTGCGCTGGAAGGGCGGTGTAGAAGTAAAGAAAACCAACAACATCAACAGGTTGAGAAAGAATGAGTTACACCACAGGCCTAAGACTATCTTCCAATAAACACACCCCTCAAATTCAAGCCCTTTATACATCCAGTTTCCACAAACCACACGCAGTTTATCAGCACAATATCCTTCAAACTACTGCGAAAATGTTATTCCGTGGTTTGGGGACCATCTAATCAGAGATACCACTGTTTCATATGAAGAAAAAGCATCACCACAAACATAATAAGCAACACCCAAGGGACTGGACCCGTGATTCAATGTGAGTTTATGAGAGTATAAGTGGTGTTTTGTTTGTTATCTGCATTGGTATCACTGTATATTTAGAGCAACAGCCCAGAACTTCATCATACGGTTCTATAAATATAGAACTAGATTAGTATTTATTTGGAAAATTGAAAAAGTCATTTTTTTAATATACGAAACCTTAAACACAACACAACAGGTTTGTAGGCAAAACTACCGCAGGCAGAACAATTACCATATTACATGCCAGCAGTTTTATCTCATTATTTAATAATTGAAGCCATTAAAATATCTGTAGAAATGAGAATGAAAGCTGCCTCTTCTCTCTTCTGATATTTGTCCTAAAGTTTCCTGTAATAGTTGGGCTCATAAATCACTTAACCTGAATTTATTTCATGTACTAAGGTCACTTGAGGTCACACACTGACTCTTGACCTAAATGCACTTTTGATCCCTGTTACTCTCCGTTTCTCCTGCATTTCTCCTTGTTTTTCTTAAATCTGTACCTCAAACAACGTAAATGCTATGTGCGGTACAAAGGAATGATTTACAGCATTGTGTTGTGATATAAACATGTAAATGAAAATGTGAAACTAACCTGACAGGACTGAAGACGACACTTTTTTGTCATGTTTACACGAACTAACTCTGGTATTTTTAGCTGTGGCCACACCAACAAAGGCTTTATCTCTGTGTGTCTAGGGTTGAGATGACATTTCTTGTTCTGTGATTATTTTCACTTTTTCATTTCCTTTCACCTGCCTGCATTCTGGCCCTTTTTTCTCTTCCACCGAGCTCCCAGCAGTGTCATGGCAACCAGCATCGACAGTTTGCGTTTTGCAGGTATATATTCTTGCAACTGTTAAACAACGAAGTCCACGCCTTATTAACACGCACAACAAGCATTGCTGTGGATAAGTACAGTCTATGGACTGAGCTGCAGTTTAAGTCACATAAATCAAATCATGTCAAGTGAAGTAAGAAAAAGTCTCAACACAATCAGGGTAAAATCTTTCTATTGAAAAGAACCAGCTCAGTGGGCACTTTGGCTTTCTTAGTTCTGTCTTTACACTAGCGGGAACATTTTGAAATGTTTTCACAAGTCTTTGAAACACCACTTAAGCACATACAATAAAAAAACCCCCACATATTTAAGAAACCCCAGGGGAAGTGGAAACGGAGTTGATGGGTGAGATGGAGAGAAAGCATGACAACACTTTAATAGACAGACAGCGATATGCTAAGCAGATACAAAAACAAAAAGGAAAGCCTGTATCAGCTAGATTCCCAAAGCTTGTACTTTCAGATCATCCCGATGCCAAATTCTAATTTGTCACCCCTTCAGAGCACTGCTTATGCTGATCTTGAGACAGAAGGCTCCCTATTCTGTCAACAGATGTTGAAAATAAATATAAATATCCCTTTAGTGCCAGCAAGAGACTGAGTAAGTGGAGAGTACAGCTAAACTCCAGAGCGGCAATACATCAGTGTAGAAAGGACTCGAGAGGGACAGACACTGTGTCAAAGTGAAGTCACAGTGACAACATAAGGAACAGACAGTATTTGGTCTAATTTTGGCTGCAGAGGCCAGAAGAGAAAGATTCTATAAAAGCAGTATTTATTAGTAAATCCAGGTCTGTGTCTAGTTTCATAACTAATTTGCTTTGTGATTGATTTGGTTTTGTGTAGAAGGGAAAAAACACACACACACACACAATCAAACTGTGTGGAAGTTCATGTAATTAGATGAATTAAAGGCTGCTGAACTGTGGAGATGATCTTGTTTATGATAATTACCACATCATTGCACAGAATTAAAGGAGCACGTGAGTCTTGGTAAAATAAAACAAATATTCCAATAAATCATGAAAGCTGATCAGTCAGATCCCTGCTCCGTCTTTCCATCCTTTCTGTGCGCTGCTGTCCGGGTCTTACCAAGTTTACCAAAGTGTAATACTGCAATCATCTACAAAACTGGAAAATGAACATCACTTCAGCAGAGCAGTCACCAGGCAGAGAGCGCGCCACGCATCTTTATAGCTGAGCCAAATACAACGCTGTGAGTCATGCAGCCACTTAACACAAAGAAGTTTTTCACCTATCTGCCTCTGTGTGCTTCTCTTAACCCTTTGAAACATAGACTTCCTTGAATAATGTTGGTGTTTTAGCAATAAAAGTGTCATAAAAACTGCTGGGAGTATGTGCTTGTGTATTTCTTCTCTTCTTCTATCACCGAAAAGAAGCGAATCTCTGCTGTCAGACACAGACAGACTCTTTTCAATCATGCAAACAGGTTAAAGAGTTGCTGTGATTTGAAAACACTGGTTGTCGCTAGTCATCCCTTCCCTTCAGATAAACTTAACAGCTAATGTCCAACTGCAGCCCAGCTTCGCACTACAACTTGAACATGACTTTAAAGTTCACAAAAGAACACAACGATCAAATACCAATGTTCCTGCACATTCATAGTTCACATGACCCCCATCCTCTCTTTGAGGTGTCCTCTCTAGCGCTGTGTGAGAGTGGACATTTAGCAGAGAGGTGTAAGGCCATCCATGTGAGTTATGACCACACACAGACAGCTCAGAGTGAAACAAGACAGTCACACAGAGACGATGTTGGAACGAAGGTCAACAGGAGGAAGGAGAGAACAATAAGGATCGAGCATGTTTGTCGATGGCCTGTCAGTCATTTAGTTGTCATGGTGCTGTCTGGCGAGGTGGGGCCTAAAATGGGCTATAAATAGATGGAGACAGGATGGAGAGAGGACAGAGGACAATTATGATGCATCAGCCAGGGTGTGTTCGTCCCAGAGTACTTATTGGTAATTAATCTGCTGACTGGAAAGCATCAATCCAAAATTAAATCTTGATGAAGTACCACAAATCGATGAATCCGAGCGCGAACACAATAAGCACACACAGCTCCGTCTCCGAGGACCAAAAACACCATTTAGACTCAAATTCTGAATTTAATAAATGTCAAAATTCATTCAATTATTGAAATAACCCAGAGCCTGAACTCAGTGTAACTGAAGACCAATGTAGTAGCATCTCAGCTCGGCACGTCCCCTTCCTTTGACATTTACTGTCAGAACACCAAGTCCTTATGAACAAAAGGAGACGCGCAGGTCAGGGACTACACATTTAACATTCCCCTTAGAGTCAGCCAACAAAATGGATTAAAGCTTCATCTGGGACCAAAACCTCTGCTATATCAAGCTTTAGGTATATAGGTGAACCCTGCTGAAGCATCCTTTGTATTCAGGAAACTGACACGCATGCGCGCACACAGACACACGTACACGTTGAGGATTCCCCCTGCATTGTTTCAAACATACAGGGTTTTTCAAGGGCACGTCGCAGTGAGTCTCAGAGAGATGATCTAATTACTGTCATTAGCAACATCTAATTGAAGCTTTAAAATTAAAAGATTAACTCTGGCGCTGACTGTAGCAAAGGGTGTCGGAGCAAAAGAGAGAAAGGAAGCAACAACGCAGAGACAGAGAGAGAGAGAGAGAGAGAGAGAGGGAACAGATCACCACAAATGTGGGTCTGTGTATGTCACCTCTAACCTCATAAATAAAAACACGGGGGATATGAGAGGCAGAGGGGAAGGCAGCGGATCTGTCCCTACAGCCCCTCTGCTGCCAGTTCAGCCTCCGCCCCACTTCACTAATTAACAATTGTTTTAATCCTCCTTTAATTCTGCAGACAAATTCATAATTTGTGTGCGCGTGTGCCGCACGCCGAGCGTCCCTCACGACATCGCCAGATTAGTCGAGCTACTCTCCGCCAAGCGTTGCCCACAGCGACCAAAGGTAATTGCTTTTTAATTAAGCCCCCAGCGCTAATCCCGATGATATTTAGCAAGCATGAACTGGCACATACACACATTTGCACACACAAACACAGAAGAGGGGACGGATACTTAAAGAGAGACATTCAACAAGACCTACCAGGCTGTAACATGAACAAATGTTTAATGGGCTTTGTTGATATTTCTCTTTTGTGCACAGTGGGAGTATGGCAGGCAGTAAAAATTACTTCATGTAGTGAAGCAAGAAATTCTTCTTTTTTTTCTGATAACATCCTCCAGACTTAAATGAGTACTCCGATCAACTCTGTGTGTGTGTGTGTGTGTGTGTGTGTGTGTGTGTGTGTGTGTTGACTTATACTACCTTTGGGGACAAAAGTCAGAATACACACCAGTTGATTGGGGACACCATTTGCAATTGGGG
>JAUMTR010000016.1:9770150-9797571 GCA_032270685.1 Microctenopoma stevenorrisi
GGGTAATTCAGACTACCGTCCCCAAACAGTGCCTAAGTAGGTATGTGTGTGTGTGTGTGTGTGTGTGTGTGTGTGTGAATGTGCGGTCGTCTCTCCAGTGACTCTCCCACCCTTTCTCCAAATCCTATGCCCACTTCCTCTTGTCACCTCTTCCTTTTGTTCATTTCCCATCATTCCAGTGTCACATTTCCATCTCTCTTTTCTCACATCAGGTTTTTTTCCTCCCCTTTAAGAAAACACATTTGGCAGCCATTTTCCTTCCTGTCATGACATGTTTTTCTTCCTCTTCTGCTTTTTGAGTCATGGTTGCTTCCTTTTCAGGGAGCCAGGCTCATATCCTTGGGGATGATGAGGGAAAATGTCCCTCTTTTCAGACATTTGC
Organism: Microctenopoma stevenorrisi; assembly: GCA_032270685.1. NCBI lineage: Eukaryota > Metazoa > Chordata > Actinopteri > Anabantiformes > Anabantidae > Microctenopoma > Microctenopoma stevenorrisi. The sequence continues at coordinate 9,770,533 of JAUMTR010000016.1, forward strand.
GTGATAACTATGAAATATGCTGAACCAATGAACACCCACACTTGCAGCACTGTAGTAAATCTAATTTCATTCCTCTTCGCATCTAACTGCTTAGAATTTCCTTTGATGTCTCTGGTCCAATGTGTTAAGGTATAACTGGAGCAGAGTTAAAGCTTATGTCTTATGCTTGTCTTTCACAAATGTTTCCATTTCTCCCATTGATCCCCTCCTGTCAACTCTGATCCTTTCTCGACTTTCCTGAATATCTCACATTTGGCGGAGCTGTCTCACTTCTAATCTTTAAAACATGTTGTGTGAAAAGGACATTTCTGAATTAATGCATCTTTTTTACTTTTACCAAAAGCTGCTCAACACAAAAGCGACATTTCAACATCAAGTACTCCTTTGGGCAAAGATTTTTAAAGAGACTCTGCTCCATATTTCTCTAAGGCAAATCCCACTACATATCACGCACATCAAACTCCTTTTTTCCCCAGGATTTGACTCAGTTGTGTTTCTACTGTGGCACTTGACTCGGCTCCTCTAGCAGGCTGTACTCTCCTGCAGATTAAAGACTATATATAGCATGATTTTTCTTTAATCTCCCCGTGATATAACAGTGGAAACCATTTTCAGTACCTCTTTGTTTTTCCTGCACCACAGTATTTACCTCTTAGGGCATACTCGATGCCTTTTCCTCCTGCACACAGGTATTTCCTTCACTGAAGCACCTTCTCTCTGGGCATCTTCCTTCTTTTTCGTGCTACCTCCATGCAACTTTTTATGTGTTTTGTTTCTCTTTAGGGGCTTTATTAAGGCTAATGAAAGCTCCATGTTACGGATCTATCACACAATACACACACTGTAAACTCTTTCCAGGTAAGTTCCTTGTCCAAATTGACCTTGCTAGAAGATGATACTTTGTTTTATAGACTAAAAGGTCCTCAAAGAAGCTGCTTTGTGCTTTCTTATTGCATAACCATACAGTACACACACACACACACGCACAAACACACACACACACACACACACAAAGCAAATCACATACAGTATGATGCATGAGTGGGTGTATATTGAGTGATATGGTGCTGTTTCGGTAAAAAAACTGATCCGTGTTTGAGCAACAAGTAATGATCAGCTTTATATGTGCAGCTTTGAGGCATATTCAAGTAGCATGTAAGCCGTGAGTCTACGACAAAAGGATGGGCAGACGATTTTAGGAAGATGGGAGGAAAAGACGGAGAGCATGAATGATTTAAGTTGCATGCTAAGAGCAGACGGCATAAATAGAAAGGGGAGGGTGTGATCTGCAGCAAAGGCTGCATATGGCCGGCTCAGGGGTGGTATTTGGCAAACTGGTACCAAGAGGAGTGGTGAAGACAGATACATAAAGACCAGAGGAGAGTGGGGCTTCCCACTTTAAAAAGTCAGTCAAAGTTCCACTTAAAAACATTACATGACACAATAAATAAACTGAAATAAATAATAAAGTAAAATGTTTTCTCTATAGTAGGGCAACAACAAGACAAAGACACTGGCTGACCTGAATTTCAGATTAGACTGAACTGTAAATTGTGTCTCTTGTGAAACCGACAAAAAAAAAATCATTTGTGCCAGAAATAAAGCAGCGAGCCATTTAGAAGTAGAAGAAGCGCACATTATCTTTCAGCAAATGTGACACTTCTGCAAAGGATAATTAATTCTTTAAAAGAGAAAATGGCCAAAGGTAGGACAGAATCACAATGGAAAAGGAAGGAGTGTTAAAGTTCATGCAGGTAAATAGAAGCAAAAGAAGCACAGATGGTCAAAGATGAGAGAAAGAAGCAACAATGAAAGAGGGTGAAGCTAGGCTAAAATCTCTAAACTAATTAATGCTCGGCCCTCTTCTGATCTTCAAGCTGGACTAATGTTAATGACTGTGTGCTGGGCTGACTAAGCTACACTCACAGTGTCCCAGTGTGAGAGGATTACAGACTGTGATCTCTTCTTCAATGTAAAACTGTGGGATTTGTCAGCGCCACACTCAAATAAATTGAGAAAATACCATATAGACTATTTGTCAGCACTGTGTTTTGTGTGCTTAGCATAGTTATTGGCAGCGTGGGACACAGCGAGGTGCAGAGCTCAGACCTTGTCCCTGCAGATTGAACGTCAGACCAAGAATAGAAGGCGCAGCAAAATTATTGCATTCCTCATTTTATTTCCCCCACTTCGGTCACCCCCAGGTGTGCACCCTGACTCGGTCCAGTGAACAGCAAGCATGGCACGGAAGGTGGGGGTGAAAGGGACCTGGAAGGTCAGAGAGAATTCGAGTTGCCAACAAAAATCACAACCTCCTTCCTCTTGCTTGGACTATGTGTGATCCAGCTCAGGTCATAGATCATGATGTCAAGTCGCTAAGAGAGTTCTGGCCAGGTTGTTGTTGCTGAAAATAAACAAGCCTTCCAGTAAAGCTGTGCTCTGATGTATTAAAGTCAAGTAATTGAAGATTTAATTATTCATTTAAAGGCAATGATATCAATGAACCTATTAATATAACATACTGGAATTTGTTTATTCTGTGGCTTAACAAAAAATGTAGATCACGCTATCCCACCTAATGCAAACAGCTGTTATTGTCATTTTACATAAGTAATACTTGATGAATCATATAACCATACCATAAATAATGCACTTAGATAACATCTGCTTCTTCCTCCTTTCGTTCCTCGCTACAACTCGTTTACTTTAAACATCATATAATGTGGAAGGACTGGGTGATTACAGGCATTTCCAGCACATTCCAGTCTATCTCACGAAGCACACAAGCATTAGCGAATTTAGCTTGCTGTTAGGACCTGTCTGAAAGCCACTAATGGAAGCGTGTGCACAAAATCCATCACTGTAGTGCACAAAAACACAAACTCAAAACACGCATTGCATTACAGGCTCAATAAATGGGTTTACGGGATGCTGGAGAGACAAAGCAGGATGCAGAGAGAAAGACTGAGAGAGGCAGGTAGAGATAGCAGGACTTTTATATTTGCATCTAATAAAATAAAGATGTCTATCATATTTCATCTGATGCTGGTTGGCGCTTATCAGTAAAAAGACGAGTTTCTCTGTCGTCATTGCCTCATAATTAAATGGTCACTTACTTCAATAACAGCAATTGAGAACAGCGGAGACGCTCAAATCTGGACTGTATCAGTGATTTAGGTGCTTTGTTCAACTCAATGCTGCCAACACGAAGTCCGTCTATGTTAATTTACATGTTGTGTTGATTAGAAGCAGAGGCCCGTTTTCATTTTCTTTTATTGTCTACGCTCTCCCAATGTCATCTGGATGAATTGAAACGATCTGCATTTATGAATCTGTTACCACATAATGCTCCTGCCTGTGACTCATCAGTCATTCTAGCTGTGGACTAAGTGTGTGTGTGTGTGTGTGTGTGTGTGTGTTTTGTGCTTGAGTGAGTAAATGTGTGCACAGATGTGAGTGTAAGAGACAACAAAATGCATTGTGGGCATGAATGTGCATAAGTCTAAGCATGCGTGAAAGAAAGTCTCTCTGATTTGACTGTGAGCCAGGTTACTGCAAAGTGGGGGTTGTTTGCCTGCACCTGATGCCCTAACTGCTAATGCTAACACTTTCTAATAACCCAGAGGACCCTTGTGGAGCTCAAGGACGGGAAGGTTACGCAGCTGAGCTGCACACTCATGCCTGAGTCACCTGTCCTGGGGTAGCAGTGAACCAGGCACAAAGGTGGATGGAGTGTGGAGCCTAAAGGCCAAAGTATTTGCCAGAAAAACAGCAGGAAAGACAAGGCATGGCTCCACATTGTCACCGCTTTAGGGCTCTTTCCAAAGCAGATTCTGGCTGGAGACACACATGCACACAGTAGAAGCCAATGCCACAGTAATGAGAGTAGGAGGACACTCCTCGGGAGAGACGTGGGCCCTTCAGCCAATTTTCAGCTAGTGATTACACACAGAGACAGAGCAGGGTGAAAGAGGGGAGATAAAATGAAGTGCCAGGCCCTCTTTGCATGGCTCAGTATAAACTAAACAGGTATGCAGCTCACATGTATGCTTTACCAGTAAACTACTCGTGTCACAAGCATACACGTAAGAAAGATGGAAGAACACTGGAGTACAAGAATACAAAACCAGAGCAGGGGAAAAGAAACAGGAGGGTTCAGTGAACCTCACATGTGAGGCACTTTATCCTTAATGGGAGTTAATGTGATGCTGTGTGGGGCACAAATGTACCCTAGGACCATACAGACAAACAAAGCCTTAGAAGGCACTGTAGAAATGTAAAAGTCAACCTCATTAAACATTATTGCTTTGAATTGGGAAAGTGGGAGGGAAAAAAACGATTTTCGCACCAAATAACAGATGCAATTCTAAAAACAGTTCAAGTTAAATGACTTCTGTTTGCAAAGACTGCAAATACATCAAAATAATGAGTGCTATTAAACAGCCATGCAAACACACACACACACACACACACACCCAAAAAGCTACTTACAAACTGCGATAAACAGGAAAAGACAACTAAAACATTATGACTCTGTAGATTTAATAAACTTCCCATCATTCACAGCATGGCGAGCTTGCACGATGATGGTCGCCCTGCTCAGTCCTGCCACTGTGAGAAATAGCGAGGACCGATATGATGGAGGTCAATTTGTTTTAGAAGATAAGCTTGGCTTTGCGGCTTAATATAAAATACAGCCTGCATGTAACATAAAGTGTTCTTGTGAATCTGATGACTTGGCCTTTTGTATCAAAAATCTACTGATAGGGATTTTAAGGTAGGTATAAATACAGTATGACGTCCAGAAAAACAGAGGATATTCAGTACTGTGTTTTTATTAGCTGAACTGCTCTGACAAATGGAGTATTAATCAATATTCTGTAAATCTGATGAGGGTCGCTAGTTTATTTAAATCATTTCTTCATATCAAGAAATCCTGAAAAAGCAAGAATGGGACCCGAGAGGGTGAGCACCGAGCAAATCCATCATCAAGAAGTCAGTCTTCCAGTCCGGCAGCAAGTGAGCGCACCCGAGGGAGGTTTGACAAGCCGGGTATTACTGATTCCACCAAGGGAAGGCCAAACGAAGCTGGAATGACTGATGTAACCCAGGGGAGGGTAATCGAGTATGGAATGACTGATGCTTCCCAGCAGCAGGGACGTAATCCAGGAAGGTCTGGTCTCTAAGGACACTGGACGGGCTCCAATGAGCGATTCCAATTAAATACAGTACGCTTACAATTAAAGAAAGATATATGCATGTGAACATGAACGAGGCTGCAGGAACGATCATTTCACTTGTTTTAACCAGATTTGGTGAAACAAGTTTTATCAAGTGTAGCATATAAGCGGGATAAGGAGCTGAGGAAAAGCAAGACAGTTCTCAGTAACCTCTGGCACATCTTCTGTTTGTTTTGTCCTTGTACTATTTCTCTATTCCTTTCAGCATCACTCTTTTTCAGACTCTATAACAACATACACAAGACCTTTAAAAACATAACTCACAATCACAGCAAAAATACAGACTAACTAACAACTAAGAACATGCACGGAAAAGGGGCGGAGCACTAAAGAGTGATGGATTTATGGATTAAGGATGGATTAAATTGAACCACCACATGTTCGTAAAGACGTGATTGAGGCTGGCGAGGAATCAGAAATTGGTCTGGCGCATTAGTCTCTCTCTCACTCTGTGCAGAGTGCAGTCAAATCTCAACAGCTGGTTCCCTCTGCCCTCTGACTGAGAGCGGGTCACTGTTGTGCAGCGCAAGAGAGACGGCAATGTAGATCAGCAATCAATAATGATCAGCATGGGTACAAAGTGGCACGAGGGCCACGGCACATCAGTGGCCATTTCCTCTAAGGTAAAGTCGATACAGCAAAAAAAAAGGCTGTAACAGGTTACAGAGTGATACAACTGATGTTTTTTCATGAAACAGCACTTTTACAATGAATCTACGCGGTAGCAACACATACAGCTGAGTTTGTAAAATATACATTAACATAACAAAAGTTAACAGCGTTAATTAAGAGGTGTAATCGTTAACTTGTCCACTAATGAACTCAGGTCTAAAACAATATATTGCATCCTGTCAGGAATTTTCTTGCAAACACACACTTTGCTCATTGTAGAAATGCACTTAAAAATCGACACTATACAGACCGAAACAAAGTATGCGCGCACCACATCAGTCATGCACAGTTGGAATCATTATCTATTCTGCAGGAAAAAGTAGCAGAAGTCTTAAAGCCACTGAGGTATATGTGTATTAAAAACGACATGCTGTGGAGGTGACAGTCTCCAAAACAGTGTAAGCTGGAACAGAATGTCTTGAAACTCAAAAGACTCATGAATAAAAAGACCAAAAATAGAAGAGAAGGCAAAGATAGACGTGGGTCTTTACTTATGGAAAGAAAGAAGAAACAACCACTACATTGAAGAATGCACGTGTGGAAAATGTTCTGGTGATAGGCATACACACAAACGCAAATGGTAAAAACTGTCCACAAAGTCCACAATCAAACTCCAAAACATTCAAGAGGATAAAAGTTTGGTGGGCTGAATCAAATCATAAAACAACTACATACATAAAAGTTTCCATTTCAATCCATTATCAGAAAAAAAAAGGGAAACTCATCATCCAGCCCGTTCTCACTGTGTTGGAGTCCACATACCTTGCAGAGTTTCTGGTAGCGTGGCGAGGAGATGGCCATCCTCTGGAGCCTGTGTAGGAAGACCACCACTTTCTGGAGGGAGGTCCGGACCATGGCCATCATCTTAAGACTGCTACAAGTCTGCAGCAGCCTGCTCTTGGTCCGCATGCTAGCACTGCCCTACCCTGCTCATATTGTACTCCCTCTCCCTAGCCTGCCGACCAGACCCCAGCCAAGCTGATATGATGTGCACACAAACACATGCACGCACGCACACTCACACACACAGAAGGAAAGCAACACACACACACTCACTCACGAGCGTACTCAGCTCAGCATGCCCCCACGTTCTGTCACATATACATCCACGCTACGCAGCCTCAGTCAGCTCTCTCTCTTCACTCACACAAACACATGATGATGCGGGAGCACGGGACAAGACTAGACACTCACTTTCTCCTCCACGCGGACATTAACACGCGCGCCCCGACTGCAGAGCCAGAAGAGAATCAAACAAATCACTTGTGACGGCACCCTGCAGAGTCAGAGGAAGGTGAAGAAGATAAAGGAAAGAAAGAAGGAAAAAAAATAGGGAGAGAAGAGTGGATAATGCCGAGAAGCTGGGAGGACGGGAGAGAGGACAGTACGAGTTGCACTGGACGAGAAGAGAAGCTGGTCGTACACAGCTCACTTTTTACTGCCACTGATTCAGAGAGCGAAAGAGAAGTGAGAGGAACAGAGGGTGTGAGAGAGAAAGTGTTCCTTTTGGACCACAGAAAGAGATAGAGAGAGAGAGAGAGAGAGAGGGAGAAGAAGAAAAAAAGAGAGCGACATATCAAAAGCAGCGGCGTGAGGGACGGAAAAACACCGTCTCCGTTGTGAAGGTAGAGTGACGTTTCCCAAAGGCAACCACCACATCAATGAGCGAGAGATGGAGAGAGAGAGAGAGAGCAAAAAAATAGAGTGCGTGAGCGTGAGAAGAGGGAGAGCGAGAGGGAGAGCGGAGCACAAATGAGATGCACATACACAACAGTTAGAAAGAGGGAGGAGTTATTTCAGGCATCCAGTGTTCCTGAAAGTAAGAGTGCCATTCATCGTGCACCGGCAGCGTTAGTGACAGCCGGCAAGACCGCAACGTACAACGTTGATATGTGAACCACTAAGGATGAGTTCAACCCAAAAAAAAAATGTGCATGACTTCTCACCAACAACGCAGAATTGTTCGTTTCATGCTGGCCGTGCTACATCAGTGACAACGAAACAAACGCAACTTCACGATGAATACCGTGAGATTAATGTGAAATATCCAGAGGAGTATCATGTTCGAGAAGTGCAGCTTTCAAAACATTAACCGAGAGGAAAATTGGGTCTTACTGGAACATAGCGGATAAAATACACAAGAAAAAGATAAAGTGGGACGAAAGTAGAGCGGGAGAGAGAGAGAGAGGGAGAGAGAATGTAGGAGGGCAAGGTCAACAGATGATAAAAGGCTTTTAAGCGTCTTATCAGTGCGGAAAACAGCTACGTCTTTAGAGATTGAATCTGTTGGAGGCACACAAATATGGGAGAGATGGCATTAAGGGAAGACAAGGTAGGAGGAGGAAAGAGTCAGGTAAAAGCAGAGATAGGTGAACAATCAGCAGAGATTATCACAAAGAAGCGCCACTGACCACGGCTTTACACAAAGGTGGGTATTTTAAACCTATTCATGCTCTCTGACTTTCAGTAGTACCGGTGAAAAACAGGCTCTTTCTCCTAAAAGCAGGACATAGGGCATTTATTTGAAGTGAGGATGAAAACCTCCGAATCACCCAGCACACTTCACACAGACAGTTCCCTGTAAGTATGACTCATAAATTTCAAACGAGCACAAAGTGACACACTCGCGCACACACACACACACACACACACCATTTTCAGCACGGCACAACAGGCTACGTTGCAGCTACTGGTCCCCGCCTGTAGTGTCAGTTTATAAAGATGGCGGGGACTGAGAGGCACACAGAGGAGAAGCGAACACAACTAAATTCTCCTAAAACAAAATGCAGCGTACCTGCATAGTCAGGCAGAATAACACTCACTTACTGACAGGGTATTGTGCACTCACACATTCACGTACAGTTACTGAGAGAGGGGATCATGACAGTCTTACTGAAGAGCTCTGTTTAGACAAGGTTTAAGTGGCTACAGCGTCTGTCACCGTCAGTCCAAAGAATATCGACTCTGCTTCACAAGGTATTACAAGAGAGCCTGAGTGTTCGGTTGGCTCAGTGTTAATGGCCCTGACACTACTAGGTCTCAACTAAGAGGCAGCGGGAGGCATGTGTGTCTCTGTTCCCATTTCTCTGGTCAGCACGCACGCACGCACGCACTGCACACGAGGCGGTTTTAAATTACAGCTCCTCTGACTGTGTGCACTTCTGCAGGACGCCATCATCGCTACACCTCAAGTTTCTGGGTTTGATTTCCAAAACGACTCATAATACAAAAAGCTACTACCATGATCACACACACACACACACACACACACACACACACACACACACACAAACACACACACACACACACTTTAAACCTGCTTGGAAACACAGCCAGCTTAGTTAAACAACAAGCCTTTCTTCAAATCTAATGTTGAAATTGTATTTGTTAAATCTGTACACAAACCAAAATACATCTGCAACTGGTGTACAGGGAGTCGTTGCTGTTTCTTGGCATTAACACGATTTCCCTCTGTGCTGCCTGCTGTACTTTACGCTATGCTAAGATAATTAGCACAGCCCTGAAGTTTCGGTAACTGGCAAAAGTGTGATATTAAGCTTCTCATCTACAGAGAAACAGTACATTAACTACTTCAGAAGTGCCGTTTGTTGTGATTTGGGAATTTTGGACACAAAATTTTGTCCTAGAAGCAACATGAAGCTTGAAAACACACACACACACACACACACACACACACACACACACACACACATTAAATCAGTGTACAATGTGTCCTCGGTGTACAAATACGGGACTTGCAGCTTCGACAACAACAAAAAGTGATTTGGGGATTAAATTGTTACATAAAACATAAGGTTGCGTTAAGTCCACAGATCTCAGGAGGAAGGTCTGAGTAAATGACAAGATATTGAGAGGTAGCACAGGTACACACACATAGTTCCAAAGCAGCCAAGAGGACAAGGGGATCAATGAGCTTTGCTGAATGCATACAAGCACTCACATGCCCCGTGTGTGCCCTCTCATTCAGACACCTTTAACCAGCAGCGTACACGTGGATGCATCCACACACAGCCTCCGTTCTGTTGCTGAAGGATGCTTTAATGAAGGGTGACACGGAGATAATAGGCTAGCTCCTGTGCGTAGACGCCACACACACACACACACACACACACCAAAGACACAGATCACAGATTAACAGATTCTCTATCCATTCACAGCCCCACCTCCAGTTGTCGTCTCAGCTCCTTCGCGTGGGCGGAGTCCTGTGACAGGTCTTCCCTCTGGGAGGCGTCAGCCAGAACGTTGACTGTAGTCTCCGCCTCCTGGAGCCATTTGAGGAAGGACTCCAGCTCTCTGAGGGACATCTGCAGGCCCTTGAGTTCACTGTCCAGCTGTGCATGGCGGTCACTCGCCCTGCCAATCAATATCAACGATTTATAGGCACATCTCCCGTATCAGCTTCTCACTCGATACCATCATGCGACACGGGCATATGAGCAGACAGACAGTGTGCATGCACCTATTGTTGATGCTGTTCCAGGCGGCGTTGTGTTTATCTGCCATCTCTTTGATCTTCCTGGTGTCATCAGTGGAATATTCCCTCAAAAGATGATGGGACAGCTCGTTGAAGGCCGCGACTGTAGCTTGGCCCCGGCCCAGGTCTTGGAGGAATGCCTATGAAGCCATCAACATGGTGGCATTAGGATCGACATGACACTGAAAATGTAACAGATGTGACTCAAAGATTATGAGTCACCGTGCACAGTCCTGTGGGCATTGCTGTAGTTATTCATCTGTCTGCACTGTTCCCTACATATTGCTGTGGCTGCATTTAGTAAGATATTGCCAATAACAATATTGATGATCTATTCTCTAAACTTAATAAAATGAATCAAACTGCGGGCATTAAAAACATAAAGGGATTAGTTATTCTACCGCTCGGCCTTCTGCCGTTGTCTGCTCGACCTCTACTTAATCATGCCAGTTACATAAGACCCAACCTTTATTCATAAGGCCAGATTATTATTTTAAATTTAGAATTAGCAAATAAGTCATCCACAGATGACCCTCTGGCGCGTATTCTTCCAACAAAAAGGCGCACTTCACTTTTTTAAATGGACGATTACTCATGATTACAATACCCCCGCACACCCCGTTCAGATGACTGTGCATCTCACATGCTGGATTCTGTTAAACTCAGTTGCCCTCTAGTGTTTGATTCCTGTAATATTTCAGACACACAGAATCTTGTGTCCACAAACTCCCAGCCAAGTCATCATCTCAAATTAAAATGATGGATGACGTGGGTGCACAAATGTTATTAAGGTTCAAAGTGATACTGCAACAAGGTGATTCATACATTCCCATCTCACACAGACTTATGTGGTACATAAAGGACCTCTAATCCTTCATGAAGTAAAGTTTGCTCTTGTCTAAAAATGTTCCCTCTATTAGGAAGCGAGCAAGTATTTTCCCTTGAGCACATTTCAAGTCTACCGTAGTGACAAGAATAGAGAATCGCAGTCGATGACCTCAGGAAAGGCAGACATTAGACACCCTGAGGACACGGAGGGCAAGTAGAGCAGTGAAACTTTTCCCTAACCTTGTTGTCAGCAAGCTGTTTAGTCAGGGGATCTCTGGGCTGTTGAAGAAGGTTGTGGAAACGTCCTTCATTGTGACCAATAAAGGCCTTCACCTCCTTCCTCTGCTCCTCCCAGTGGTTGCTGTCTGCAATCATGCTATCCAGCTGCTGCAGCCGCGCCTCAACGCCGTGCTGAGTATTGTCCCATTGGCTGCGCACCTTCTCCACTAGAAACAGAGACGGGTGCATTCGCGGGACAAATAAGCCAGATGTAATCATAGACGCTCATTCTTTCTAGTACGATCATCCAACTGTGTACGTACATTTCTCGGAAATGGATGTGCGCACATCCAAATTCGAGGTCTTGTTTTTGATGTTCTGTGCCAGAGTGAATATGTCCTCTAGCTGGGGATGGCGCTGCTCCAGGTCACTCTTTGTCACCTGTGAAAACACAGACGCAATCACACAATGTGGAAAGCACATGGGATAACATCTGGCTGTTCAGTTTTGTTTTTTAAAAACAAAACTGCTCATCCGTTGAAAAATATTATTCACACAAACAACGTCTTGACTGCCCCCCCCCCCCTCTTTGTCCTCATCTCTGCCCATTTCTCACCTGAAGACGTCCCATAGTGGTCCTGATTTCTTCTATGTCTCCCACAGTGACAATATTAGACTTAAGCATCTGTGTGATGAGGAGAAGCCAGTCTGCCAGCTCAGTGGCCGTCTCATTGAGATCACTGGGCGCCACCGTGTCTGGTGTGTGTGGGGTTTGGTGGTGGGGGTCCTCGCTCACTAAGCTGGCCATCTGCACAGCTGAGGGGACGGCAGACACTGGAGCAGGGGAGAAAAAAGGAGGAAGAGGAATATGATGAAACGAACATTAAATATTGTTAGGGTGAGAGGAGAGGTGCTGTCGAATGATTCTCAGAGGCAGTGGCATCACACTAAACCATGATGAATGAGGCATCTGGGCTTGTTTTAGTATTACAGATGTAGCTCTCCATTGCTCACCGCTCGTGAACTGTTCCCAGAGTATTTATGCTCCAAATTAGAGCAAGCCAATGACGAATGTTGAATTTGCCACCTCTGATCATCTCTGACATAAGTACTGTTTTTATGTTTGTCGTATCCTGTCAGTGACTCACGGTTTAATTTTCTTCCTCATTAAAGGCTTAATGCTTCTTACTACTTCGCATTGAGATCACGCACAAGTGCCTTTGCGTGTTTATGTTCTGGCTGTTTTGTATAAGTGGGTATATTCCTACACAAATGACAGACAGTTTCCAGACATCATTACCAAGCTGCTGGTGCTGGACAACTTGTTGGTGTTGTGTCCATGGAGAGACAGGGGGCTGGAGAGATTCTCTCAGTCGACTATCTAGGGCTTTCCAATCAGCTGCCAACTGCTCCACCTTAGTCTACAAATGTGAAGGCACACAAACATATAAATCTGAGCAACAGAAAACAGTCTGTATCCAGTTATTAGTAAGATATAATTAAGCTTCACTACATTACGGGAAATAGAATTATGGTGTAACTCAATGAGCAGTTAGCAGCGGTTCTTCATTAAGTTACATTAGAAACAGAAACAAGGACCTTTTCCTGAGGCAACAGCTGCTGTCGTCTCTGTAGCTCTATAGAATGAGCCAACAGTTCCTCCAGGTCCTTCTTCCTGTCCACCATGGACATCTCCAAAGCCTGTGACACGTAGGAACACATTTTAAAGACCCCTGTGTGGTACTAGACCTGTGGTAGGGTCAGATGTGGTGGTTCTTTTGATGTAGCTGATTTCTACCTGTGCTTGGCCAGGATTCAGTCCTCTCGTCATAATCGTCTGGTGTGTGATGATGATCCAGTCAGTGAGCCTGTTCATCCTGTCCTGGAACTCAGCATGACCCTGCAGGTTGGCCTCCACCTCCCCCACTTTGTCCAATAACTCATGTGTCACCTGTGGGTGAAATTGTGAGATAAGTAGGAAGGAAATGGGGAGGGACAGAAACACAGGGGAGGGTGGAAATGGACGAGAAGACGAACAAGGACGGAAACCTCTCACCGTGCTCCAGTTGAGGTTGATGGTTCTTAGTTTGGCAACATGCTGTTCTCTGCTCTGAGGGCTGACACTGGGAGCAGCCAAGATCTGAGGAGCGTGCTTGTTCAGCCAACTGAGACGTTCATTCTGTGCATCCATTTCCTCGGCGAGAGCCTGCAATGAAAGATGCACCGACTGTCTGAGGTGGTTGCGGAGAAGGAGAGAAGACATACTGCATTGCTCAAAACAAGAAGTGTGAGTTAGAATCCTTGTGTGTGCTCCCTGAGCCTGACAGAGCAGCGTGTGGATCCAGTGAAGCTAATTGAAAAGAAACTAACAACAAAAACTCAACACAGTCAGAGCTGCTGTTAGAATAAGTGTATCTACCAGCTGTGAATAAAAACCTCTGAGCTCCTACGTACTGCACTAACTTCTGCAAGGTTTGTGTTTGTCTATACCCTGAGTTCGTTGCGGTTTTTGTCAGTGGCAGCGACTGGTAAGGAGCCGACAGCGCTTTCTGCCTGCTCCAGCCATATAGCCAGCGCCTCACGTCTCCTCACAAGGTCCGACAGGGCCTGGTCCCCTCCAGCGAGCCTGCATACACACACAAACACAGAGAAAGAAATGCATTATACACACTATTACACTAATATAAATATTATCTCAATTACTGAAGGTCTTATCCTAACACACTGAATACACTACCTGTGTTGCCTGTCAAGGATCTGTCGGTTGACGGCTCTCCAGCGTTGACTAAGAATGTGTAGCTTCTCCTCAAGAAGGAGTCCATCAGGAGATGACAGCTGCCCAGTTATCTGCTCTCCAGTGCAGTTCAGTATGGCCAGGACAGGTTGGTGACTAGCAAGGCCTTCCTCTAGCTCCTATCATGGGTAGAAATAAATGAACCAGATGAAGACGAAAAGAAAAGAAATACTGAAAAGGGGATTGATTGAGCAGCACAAGTTTGGAGCCAAAAGCCCTGTTAAAGTTCAGTTTACCAGGAAAGTCTCTGACGGACATACACACATGATCAAGCCCTAAACAGCCACATTCCAAGCGGCTTGTAAAGTCCATTATAGGATGACTCAGCTAATTAACCTCTCAATTCCCATCCACTTGATCCCTCGTCTCCTGTTCGGCGACTATGAAAACTCGTAAAAGAGCAGACAGAGAGAAGCCAATACACTGCCTGTATTGTTCGGTTAGTTAAATGTCTGTTCTCTCACCAAAATATACCAGCATTTTTGCAAACTGATATTCATCAACCTCAACGGAAGCCGGGTCACACATTTTATACCAGCACAATACTCCAGAGAATTTAAGCATTCATGTTTATTTGTTTGTTGCCACTTATCTCCACTGACCTCCTGGTGTTGTCGTGCAGAGTTCAGGTCTAACTGTCCATCAGGGCCAACAGCCTGAGAGAGCAGTGTCTCTGTGTCCGTCAGCCACTGGCTCAGATCATTCATGTCACAGTGGAACTGTCTCCACTCCTCTACAGCACAGTCAAAACTCCTGCATAAGAAAACAGATGCACCATGCCCTAATTAATAAAGGTTGACATTAAAAACTATTTAAAAAAAACATTTGTATGCCGAACATATTTTACTTCAGGCACTGTACCATTTATTTTCCTTATTTTTATTTGCTTTTGTCTCTCTAGATAAAACCATATTCGCTCACTGGGAAATTGCATTAATTTTGATAAGGAAAATGGAACGGTTGACCTCTATTAAACACTAGAAAAAGTCATAACAACCAGGAATCAGGACAGCAGAAATATCTGAATGCATCAGCAAAAAAAAAGGAATGATAACTTGAAATGTCTTGTACAAAAAACAGATGTTTATCACATTCAGGGTTTGCATGAAGACTCATAGCATCAACAAAAATCATCAGATCAGATAGACAAGATGAATGAATGAATTATGAAGGAGCAATTTCTTCAGAATGTACTTCAATCTCAGAGGTTATTTCGATTACAGACGGACGGAGAGAGTGTATGGGACATACTGTACACGACAAATGAGTGTTTATGCCGAAGGAATTCTGTGGATGCAAGTCAAGGTCACCCATTGAGTATGTGCGTGCGTGTGTGTGTGTGTGTGTGTGTGTGAGTGTGTGAGTGGGTGAATGTGTGAATAAGCCTGAGATTGTTTATGCCCAAGGATAAGTGTGTGTGTGTGTGTTTAAACACAGGGTGAGCTTGCCTGTGTGCCCTGGTCTCTTTATCTGTCCCTGTAGCAAACAGCTGGTATTTAATGTGCCCTCGGTTTCAACAAATATCTTGACACATACATGAAAATATCAGCTCACTCGCTCTCTGCCCTTTCACAACACTTATCCAGCGTTGTTATTATTTTATTTAATTAACCCTCCTTCGATCCGACTTGTTGCACTCACCCCTTGCGGTGGCTGTACATGCGGTTGAGGCGATCCCACTCAGCATTTAGCTGCGTTAGGGCGTCTCCAATCTGTGCCACCTCTGCAGGTGAAGCCTCTTGAATGGCATCAGGCTGGCGCTCGTGGATCCCTGCAATTTGCTCACTCAGACACTCTAGATTGTCTTTGATATTCTGTGAAACGATAAATAAGTGTTACAGACACAGGGAGGGATAAAGAGGAGCAACTACTACTGCAAACCAATGTGCACTGACTTCTTTTTTTATTGTGTGACATCTACCTAAAATATTACAGATCATTTGTATAACAAATTTACAATATAAATGTTTTCTATGACCACTTGGATAATCAAACGACCCACCCTTAGTGTGTCGTCCTGACTGGAGAAGTCTTCATAGCGCCCCCCACTGAGTTCAGAGGAGTTCAGGAGCAACTCATTGTCGGCCATGGCGAGGAGCACTTTGTTGATGTCCAGTAAGTAGTCTGAGGAACTCAGGGAAGGACCACTGCTGCGCTCCTCTGCAGACATTGTCTACAACATGGAGAAGCAGGAGACTGATTCATACATTCAAAGCTAATATTAAAGAATTGGGATTATATTACATCCAATATAGTGCATGCGTGTATGTATAAATCTCTCACCTCGGCTGAAACCTCTCTTATGTTCTGTTCTAAAAAGGTGTGAGAAGACTGTGACACTTGGACCTGCCTGATTCGTAGCACTCTCAACTCCTAAAGTAGGCAGACACAAGTTTTCCAGACTTTAGAGCTCGGATGAAAAACACACGACATAAAACCTTGATTTTCTAGTCAAAAAGAAACATTACAATATGAGCCTAACTTAATGAAGACATAACATATTTTATGCATGTTACCCTGTGAGCAGAATATTGGCTCTGCAGATGGAGCAACAGAAGTCTCAACTCCTCCTTCTGGCTCTCATCTGACGTTTGCTGCAGCAGCTCTTCTCCTCGTCTCATCAAGTCTTCCACACTGGCTTTCTCCTCATCCATCTGGTGCAGGGAGAGTGCGAAATGTCAGTTTAAGACAATTAGTTGGAGAGATTTTACTACTTCATATCACTGTGAAATGCATTGTAAATCCATGTACAGCATATTCCTGTTCGATGGGGAAAAAGCAACAAATTGCACAGAATGGAGGCACTGCTGACACTCGGGAAAATATTGTTTAAAACAAATTAAAAGCTTCCCGACTGGGATAATGACCTTGTTTGGGATTGGTCCAGTGTGTTCAGCTGGTGTGTTTAACGTCATAAACCTTGATAACAAAGATTGAATTCCAGACTTGTTAGGCCTTGAAATGCCCAATCAAAGCTCGTCTTATCAGGTGGCAACTTTATATAGCCTGCAACCCGGCATATTCTTCATAGAAAATCTCATAAAACACAATGAGAAAAATGGGTAACCTAAGGCAATTTTACTGTGTATATGTCTCCACATTCCTCTGCAAAATAGCTAAACTTGACCAACGAGTCAATGAGAGATTTTCCTCTACCCACTTTACAAGGTAGAGCAGTATCATCTAATGTAATCAGTAGAGAAAATCTGCCATTCATTCTACTTTTAGGTCCTAATTCCTCAGTTTTTCTTAAAAACTGTCAGAAAGGTGATAATTCTACTACATATTGACGTATTGTTTTGGTGGAATCGTAGCAGAGTGGATTATATTTGGAGGTGTTTCTGATTCTTATAATATTGTCGTAATATTTAAATGTCGCCATTGTCAGTGCTGTTTCTTTGACACTACAAAAACACAAAACTGAAATATAACCTCGTGTACCTTGTCATCATCCAGGACAGGACCTGCAGAGTCCTGTTCCTGCAACTGCAGAGTCCTCAGTGTGTCCTGGACGTCTGTCTGAAGGTCTTTCACTTCACTCGGTAACAGAGCCTCGGCAGCACAAGCCTCAATCGCAGTCTCTACTCTGACCTCCTGACTGTGAATGACCTGATGAGAAAAAGCTAACATTAGGGAACCATTTCAGAGTCAGTAAATAATAAATAAATGCACTTCAGATGGGTGTAACTGATGATGTCATTTGTGCACTTATGGAAAGCTCTTCGTCATGTCAAAAATGGAAATGATTAACTGAAAGATTTATTGTGTGTCTCAAATGTTAATAAATGGGACGTTTGCGTTCCCAAACAGTCATCTCTGTCTGTACAGACATTCCCCTCCTCACAGGACCTTTGTGGCTTAGAGTAGGGTGTGGCTTATACACGGACATATCTGTAGTTTCCCCCAAATTTACCTGGTGCGGCTTATAATCAGGTGCGCCTTATAGTCCAGAAATTATGTTCCTATCGCCACTTGTAAAATATAGTTGCAGTAAACTAGTTTTGCCTAAAATATCTGTTTTTGTGCACTTTCGCCCAAGAATTTGTACCTGCTGAGGTGTCTGTTGGCTTAACTCAACAACACCGGGCTCCAGACTGGTCATCATCTAAATGCCAGAAGGAACAGACGCAGTAATTATACAGACAATATAGAAATTTTTTAAACTGATAAGTTTGTTTGATACTGTTCATTTTAGTTGTACCTTGGCAGTTCGGATGTGCTGGGAGACCTTGTCAAAGTTGCAGTTGAGCTCAGACAGTTTGGGTTCTACGACATCTCGGCAAGCAGGGCCCCTGCTGGTCATAAGGATGGTAGCCTGGTCCCTCACGTTGTCCACACGAAGGCTGATGTCCTCCAGCTCCTCCAGCACTCTCTGAGGGCAGGCCAGCGAGCAGCATTATGAGTTTATGCTATAAATTATTGTCTCTGCGACTTGCTGGCAGTAAAGCCTTGGGTTAGCTTGGTATTTCATGTACAGATAAAGGTAAGCAGCTCCAGGGGGCACATAATATTTAGCAGAGACCTTCATTTGTTAAGCATAAAGAAGGAGTTAAGAATGTAATATAACTACACGATAAATTATTTGCCACCGTCATAATCCCAACTTTTTCTCTCAACATTTCTCATACCACCTGTGCATTCCTTGACCTCTATTATAGTCTCTCTATTTTTTTTTTATTTACAGACGTGGCAAATTTTTAAACATGCACAAAAATGTTTTAATTGTGTCCAAATATGTGTGCAAGCATAAAATATTTCTGCTGCTACAGATGCTTTCATGACAAAATGATGGCTCAGTGGGTAGAGTAGTTGTTGTTTTTTATAGAATCAATTATTCGTTTTGGTTACCTATCCTTAATGCACTGGGTCAACTGTGTCCACACTTAAGGGTGTTTATCTTTATTCACATTGTCTGCTTACCTTTACCACCTTTTCCTTCTCTGCTGGGGCTAGTCGCTCAGCCTCGTCTAGATGAATCTGGGTCTGGTAAAGCCATGTGCTAATGTGAGCCAAGTTCTCATCAAAAATTTCCACCTCATTCTGGTGACTCTGGGCACAAAGAAAATTACAGTGGTTAAGGCATTGGTTTTGGTTAAGGCATTAAAAACTTGGACCAGATGAACATAATCAAACTTCAAAAGTCATGTCATTTCTATATGACTTTGCAGCAGATAACAAAAAGAAACATTTCTTAGTCTCTTTGTTCAAATGATAAATGTATTTTTGTTGAAAATGATGATCTGCACAACCTTATTCTTCTTTATTTTAAGTGCATTTCTTTGCTTTACTACAGAAGTTCATTGACGTATGCAGTGAAATTGGGAAAGACAGACAAACGACATCCCAGCACATTTTATGTGAAATATAAATGCATGTTTAAATTGCATGTTCTCCCCGTGTCTACGTGGGCACTCATGCATGTTAGGTTGTCCGTAGTCTAAATTGTATTTTCTTCCTCTCACCAGCACAGCACTAAGCCAGTCCTCAGTCCAGGTGCGGACGCGGTCCCAGGCTTCATTGAGGCCACACAGTCTGTCCTCCAACTGAGCCTCGCTGCCCTCAACCAGAGTCTGCAGGCCAGCACTAGTCTCCGTCAAGCTGGACAGCTCCGCCTTACGCCGCTCAGACTCCTTCAAAAGACCCTAAAGTGACACACAAAGATATGCACATTAAAGCAGCTGCATGTCTTGACCTCTGTGTTTTAATCATTTATTGCCACATCAGGTTGCTGATATCAAATGACTGTATTAGAGCACCGTAGTACAAGGAAAAATACAGTTTGTACTAAAGTTAACATGAACAAAACGAATAGTTTGCCTTAAAGTCTCAAACCCTACAGTGAATGCATATGGACATATGTCACACCGTGCTCATCATATAATCAACCTTTTCATTGCATTTGGGTCAAATAGAGGAAAATTACTTTACACTGACCAAAGCATCCGCATTGCTATGACTAGTTTTTGGATGGCTCAGGAAGATCAAACAGTCCCTCTGCTCCACCTGCTGGCCTAAGACGAAAGCACTTCTCTGGATCCTACTAGAGACATTTTATAAAAGGGGTAAGAACAGATACTTACATTAGCCCATGCTATCTCAGCATCAATTTCAGCAGGCATGTCTCCACAGCTGTTCTTCTGCTGGAGCTGAGCCTCATTTGTGGTCAGCCACTCTTGGAGGGCAGCACTCTCCTTCTGAAACTTCTGACACAGAGACAAAGCTTTTTCCAGGTCCTGCTTGCCCTCTGTTACCTGTAAGGAAAATTAAAACAAAATGTGTCTTAAACAGGTTTCAGATGTATTGATTATTATGTTTACTGTATTTGTAGATTATAATTTGTACAATACATTTACTGATAAAAATACCTGTGCTCCCAGGTCATTGTAGAGCAGCTTGAGTGCAGTAAGCTGCTCATCCATAGCTTTGGGGTTCTCCGTCTGCTGCTTTTGCACAATCTGCCGCCCTGTTTTTATTACCGTCTCCACTTCCAGCTTCACCTCACTCAGCAACTTGTACAATTTCTGTATTGTGAACAGATCGGACATTTGCGTAATGAGGTAGACTGTATGATTTGTTCGTGGACATGTGTCAGAGTATGATGGTAGATAAATCTGCTTACATATTCTATGGTTTAACTTAGCTAGCTCTTACCATGCAGCCATTGAGGTGGAACTGAATTTTTTCTGGTTCCACATCCCTGACATCCAGAATGTGCAGCTCAGCTTTGGCACCATCCAGGACCCTCTTACAGTCCAACATGCGCTGCTCAAAGTTTGCAGGCTTCTGAAACAACTGGTACTTTGTGGAGATCTCCCTTAGTTTCCTCTGTAGTGAGCAATAATACAAATACCAGTATTAGTACAATGAAGTATCAACTCATGGTACCTTTTTTCCAATATGGAAAACAAGCTCAAAAAATATTTATAAAAATATAAATATTTTTTAATTATAAAGACTTGACAAATATAAAGCACAGGAGGAGGCAGGAGTAACTGTTCTGCTGTCACTCTGCAGTTCCTGATATTCTCCAGTAGCAGTCAGTGTTACCTGGAGATGGTCCAGCATGGTCCCACCACGTGCTGCCTTGCCCTCAGCACTGGGAGGAGGCAAGTTGGCCACGTTTCTCCTTCTCATCTCTTCCAATGTTACTTCGTGGGCTGCGATCTCCGCCTCGATGGTCTTAAGGATAAGTGGAACACACAAACCATGAGTATCATAAGCACACGCTTATCTATTTATGCATACTTTATTAATGGCTGTCTCCAGTTTTTTTTGTGTATGTAATGTGAATATACATATGTACTACCATGATATCTTGATATTACAGAGGAAAAAAAGTCATAATTCTGTATGTTTTCAATTAGGAGCAAATGTAAATGTTTTTTTTTTTTTTCATTACAGTTAATTGTACTAGGAGATGGGAGAGAACTTCGGATAAGTGAGGTGACATTCTGTCGAGTAAGATCTATCAGACTTAAGTGCCTCCCCGAGTGTCACACCTTGTTCTCTGGGTGTAAAATCTGTCTGTGAACATGTGCCTTGTACCTGTGCCTCCTGTGGGACCTGAAATGCGTCTATGCGGTCAGTGAGGTAGGAGGTGAGTGTGTGGTCCAGCTGGCTTAAGGACTCCTGCAGCGATTGGAGCGCCTGTTCATTCTCCTTCAGGGCCTGCAACTGCTGCTCGAGGCTGAGCTGCCGATTCACTGCCTGAACGAGGTCACAGACAGCAAGTCACCAGTATGTATCTTTCCATCAGGGAAAAATCATGTTCTCAGCTGGTCTGATAAACCGTTATACTCAGGAGCTCATCTCCAATAAATCGTGTTCATAATTTGGTTATAATAGATTAAAGTGTAATGCTTGAAATAACAGAATATGAGGGAAAGAGAAGAGCAACTGCTACAATATGGTAAATAATACAATACACCGATATAATGTTGAAATACTGAAAATATGTAGGTATGGTATAAATATTAAGAAAAGAAAAGATGAATGTATGCGTAAGTTATGAATACGTGCATTAAACATGATACATTGACATATTTGCAAATTAGATAAACTACAGATATCTACAGCTATCTATCTATCTATCTATCTATCTATCTATCTATCTATATATAGATATATATAGATCTATATATAGATAGAGATAGAGATAGATACATGTATAGACTGAGAAGAAAATGCTAAACATACCTGTGTTCAACTCTAACAAATAACGACACCCATGCACAAACACATACAGACATACATCATATTTGATTACACATATAGTCCTGACCTGATGGTTGAGTTGGTCATAATGAGAATTAAAGGCCTCTAGTTTTTCGCTAATGAGTTCATCCAGTATGCCCCCGTCAATCAGAGTCTGACCCAGCTCTCTAATTTGTGTCCGGTTGTCCCCTGGGTGGCGAAGCACACTCTCCAAAGACTGGTGACGAATGAAGAGATGAAAAATAAACAAAAAGATAAATTAACAGACAATAATTAGACAGTCCCTTGACAAGGTGTCAATGAAGATCAAAAGATTAACAAAGTATGTCTTCTAACATGTGCTACAAAAACAAAGAGTAATGAAAAGACGCTAGAAAACAGATCAGAGAAATAAAAGAGAAATTAGTGAAAAGGTTTGCTCATGTGCATAAAAGAGTAAAAAAGAAGCAGAAAGCTGAGCAAACAGATGGTCTGCAGATGTAGAAATTGCTGGGTTGGGTGTGTCAGATGGAGGCAGGGTGGAAAAAAAAGAAGAAGATGATAACTGAACAACGAATAAGACAAGAGGCTCTTCGAGTGACGGCGCTTGTTTGGATGAAACAGTCAATGTTTATGTTGGGTCATTAAATGTGCCTTTCCTTCCCGGAGGTAATGACAGCTCCACTCCAGGGGGGTGGGTCTGTTTAGGAAAGTGGGAGACTGGGAAGGACGAAGGGTGAGAGAGCAGGAATCAAAGTAATGTGAGAGGGAAAGGGAAACAGAACGACTAGGTGGGGGAGAAAAAAAAGAGAAAAGAAAAGACGAAGAAGGGAGAAACATTGTCTTCAAGGGTCTTCAATTTTCTTCATCACTATGCGATGTTACAGAAGCAGCACACTGACTAAAGTGAATCTGACAGTCCAGCTGCAGGCAATCCACAGATATAGAAGCACAGCAAAAGGAAGCAGAGGAAATTCAGGAGACACAATCAAAGACAATGAAATTATTATCATAGATTCCCACAGTTTGGCTAGTGGAGGTTTTTTCTCATCAATAATTTAAACTGGCCACTAAAATGAGCCCCTCTTAAAACTTATAGTATTAAGGTATTAAAGAAAGTAAAACTCTGAGTGTACTCAAACATCTTTGGGTGGTCTAGAAATGTTCTTTATTGTAATTTACATATTCATGAAGTAACTAATTTCCAGTAATCATATCACATTTCCTATTCACTGTCTGTTTTCACATGCCCAGGGAGAATGTCTACGTGCATTTTGTTTGTTAATGTTTCTTTTGTGTGTGTCAGTGCCAACGGGATGCTGGGTCTTTACCTTCTGCTGTGTGTGTGTGTGTGTGTGTGTGTGTGTGTGTACCTCCAGAGCTTCACTGACAGCCTCCGTGCTCTCTGGTAGGTTCTCAGTAGCTTGGACGTTGTTCTCCACAGTGTTGAGCCAACTCTGCTCCATGTCCAGGTAGTGAAGCAACTCCATCCAACAGGACCAAACCTCCTACACATTAAACCCCCCACAACCATTTAAATACATTTATCCACAACCACAGAAACACAAATGGTGTTACTAAAAAGAGACTGTCCCATCAAATTTGCCCTCACTCGTAATCTTAAAACATGTGAGAATTCATTAGCATAAATAACCTTAAATTCAAACAAAATACTGAAACCCAAATGAAAACAACGGGACTGTGACTAATGGACTTTGGGTAAACTATTATTGTCAAAGAAATAAAATAACTATTTTAATCTTCCTTATACCAGGAGGACGTCACATTCATAGACACGTTACCTCCAAAGTGTGACACTTGCTCTTGAAGCGGTCACAGAGCTTGTGGTAGTTGGCTAGCACCCCTTCTAGGTCTGATGTCAGCTCCAGTCTCCTGTCTCCACCAGGTGGCAACGTTCTGCACACCAACATGTTGATGCTGTCTTTCAGGATCTTCACCTTCACCTCCTTCTGTAGCACGTCCTCTTTAGCTCTCTGCAAGAGGGGAAGCAAGTAAGAGGCAGACACTCGCACAAATAGAGCACAGAGAATCAGAGTTTGTACATTTTATGTAGGTCCATGCCTCCACGCTCACCTTCATCTCTTCCAGCGATGCCTGCAGGTCCTCAGGACTCTTATACTCAAAGTCCCTCATGAGAAACTCCTCATCTACCTGTGTCATCCACTCCTGCATCTCTGCCAAGTCCTTCCTCAGGTTCACCTGCCTCTCCTGACTCTCTGCCACTCGCACTTGATGGCTCGTCAGCTGATGGCAAGAATGTTATCAGGTGTATATAAGCACCAGAATGGTCTAATGCCTCCTTTCCTTTCTTTTCCTTTAATCTGACGGCATCTTGTCACGCCAAAATCTGCGCCCTGGCCACTTTTCTATAAAACTGCCAACAGCAATCTTACTTCTTCAGAACTAAAAATATTCAACATGGCAGACGTCTGAACTCCTGTACACGCAGCCACTACATAGGTAGACACCTGGGTTAATAATCTAAAATGTAAGGACCATAATCATTACAAGTATTAACAGCATCTATGCTGTAGTTACCCAAAAAAAGATGCAGAGAGAAATAGCACTGAAGAAAAAGCTGAAAAAATATTTTTCTCACCTGTTTGCTAAGTATGTCCCATCGGCCTCTGCACTCATCCAACTTATCCTGCCCCCACTTGGCCAATCCTGGGACTTCTGCAGCGTGTACAGCGGTGATGTTCTCTGCCATCTGTTTTAATGAACCCTCCACTGACTCCATCTCATTCACATACTCCTAGAATATAGAAAGAGGAAGGAAAACAAAAGCCTGGTCAAATGGATCTTATCACCAAAACAAACTTTTAAGTAGTAAAATCATGATGTCATTACCATGTGAATGTCAAAACCCTCTCACCTTGCACTGGTTAAGCTCTTCCTGTAGACTTTCTGTATCACCCAACCCTGTGGCATCATGACACAACAGCTCCTGAACAGCATCCAACCAACGTTCAACTTCCACCAAACGCACCTAGCATCAGCGATGTTAAACAACTGCGTTACCAACAACCACAATTTAAACAATGAAAACTAAAACTTCAATATCACTTGTAGGCTTTCTGTATTCCTTAAATATATAATTATAGCTACGCTACCTGATTGTCCTTCATGCTACCCAAGATGCACTGCAGTGTGCCCAGCACCTCACGGGCTCTGGAAGAGAGTTGACTCCATCTTTGTAGTTCTGCAGGATCCGAGGCTTGCTGTGTTTGCTCAATCTCTAGGCACAGCCCCTGTGGTGAGAAATAACAGTGAAGACTTAAAATGACATAACCAAGCATGTAATATAGTCAAGCATAGTAATTCAGATTGCTAAAAAAAGGACCAGCCGCTGTTTACCGGCGTTCTTTCCTGTGGAAGTGTTCAGGGCAAGTTCCTAATCACTCTGACTGACCGGGTCATCATCAAAGAGGAAAAGTTCTGGTAACATTTATGGCTATCGTGTCCAATATAAAAATAATTTTAAAGATATGTCAAAATGGGATCAATTAATCTGATCTGATACCAGATTTTCTAATATAATTGACAACCATTGACCATTGACATAAACTCTGATTAATTCAAATGCTATTACTTTTGAATGCAGAAAGGTCAATCAACCATATCCACATTAATGCAGTATATTAATATGTTCAGATAGTTCATATTTGCATACAGCATAATGTGACTCTATCTAAATATGAACTAAACATATGACTGTCACCTTCTACCATTAGGTTAATTGCTAACTGGACACAGAGGTGCTGTCATGGGACTGTATGTTGTGGATGTCAGGCTGGCTGACTGGTTGAGTGGATCCAGACTAAGCTATGTCCTGCGAGCACGGGCTCCCTGCCCAGAATGTGCCAAGTCCCCACACCCCTCCCCCGCATTGTGCCCTGTTGGCCACAACAACAAGAGCCTGGACTGAGCCACATTTCACCAAAGGATGGAGGACAAGAGAATACACAGAGAAACACAACAACGCATACTGTATATAACACACACACACACACACTTTCCTCTTACACACAGTAGAAAGAGATGTGAACAATAATAATAATATACAATAAAACCAGTACGAGGCAACTCACCTGTGCTCGCTCTACTGCCCCCTCTGCCGTAGGAATATCTACTATTCCTTCTGTTAATTTAGCCAGCCTCCTCTCCAGACCCTCCACTGCGTTAGTTACCTCAGGACTAGCCAGAGCTGCAATAAAACAAGCAGGAGATGGAGAAATTGTTATCAAAACATCAACAGGCATGACAACTTTTGCATCAGGACGTAAGAGTCTGGCTTTTAACCACAAGGGGGCAGTGAAGCGGTTCGGGAGTTCACGAGGCATACATGCGCACGTTTTCCATGCTGTAAGAAGATGCCAGATGTTTGACAGCACCTTTCTCAAAGCAAGTTGAGTTGTATTGTTTTAGTCAAGTCATACATGTAATTCAGGCCAAGTGTTTAAATCTATATTCACCCAGACTATAACGGCAGTTCAATGAATAACAAAAGGTACGTCGGACCAATTACTAACAACTGCAACTCATTTATATTGAGTGGTTAGATAATTATATATATA
>JAUMTR010000016.1:9797671-9811978 GCA_032270685.1 Microctenopoma stevenorrisi
CTGTAAAGTGCCTTGAGATAACTTTTGTTGTAAAATGGCGCTATATAAATAAAACTGAATTGAATTGAATTGAAATTGAATATATATATATATATAGTGAATATGTCCTGGTTCTCCTCCATGATGGTTGCTAAACTTTCTTCCTTATCTGTAAGTGTTTTTAATTAAAAGGTGATTTCATGCTTACATAATCTGGGTATGTTTATATATACAAAGAGGAGAAATGGAGCATAACTAGGAGAGTGAGAGAGAGAGAGAGATAGAGAGGGGCCCCGGCAAGAAGCAAACTGCCCTCAAGCAGAAACAGAATGGTTTTCCTTGGCTGTCATCCAAATCCAGTCATAAAAGCCCAAGAGGCAAAACAGATGCACACACATAACTCTCCACACATACACCTATGGTCAGGAGTGGAGAAGACCATTCGAGTCTCGCTTTACAGACTTATTTTTGGCCAAGAGCTGTGTACGTAAATTCCAGAGCACAGAGGTACAATCGTATACTCAGACGCTCACGAATATACTCGTTCATCTATGAGCTTCTGGAGGCCATGAAAGGCCATCGTCTATTACTTCTGGCTGGAAAAGTTTTCAAGTATAAAAGTTGATGTCAATTTTACACAACCTCTGTCAGACTGAGCTCCACAGATCTTAGCTATCACTCTCTGGAAGTCTAAACCTGAAAGCTTTGAGCCAAGAAAAATCAAGAAAGTATTAGTTTGTCTTAAAGAAGGCTTATAACTCCTGTTCTGTCAGGTGCCAGGAAAAGCATGTGGTACCATGATTAGAAAGAAACTTTCAGAGAGTTTTGGAACAGCTTGCCTCTGCCCTGAAGAAGTACCTTTATTGACTTCCTGTTCTCTGCTCTGTAGCCGCTGCAGTGTGGAGGCATGATGTTCTGATACCACCACCACGTTGTCTCTTAAAGAGGGCATGGCTCCCAGCGATCCCGTCTCTGCAGACAGCTGCTCCAGTTGTGAGTGCAGGTCAGTGACCTGGGCAAGTCGGGACTAAGGAAGAAAAGTTCCTTGATTTGAACAGAATATTTATTTTACTCTACACCACCAACCCTGGGATTTGTGGACTATTGCTGACTGCCCTACCAACTGACCCACAGTATCCCCAAACAACGTTTATCTAGCTCAGTGTAATTTAAAAAGGACTGTTGGGGAATTTGAGAATGAAGTCACCCGTAGGAGATCAGGGACAATGTGGGCAGTAAGAATGATTCTTACCCGACACTCTTCACTCAGGTTTCTGAGCTGGGCCTTCTCACACTTTTGTACAGCTGAAGTCGAATCCAACCACTGGTCCTGTTTCACCAGGACCCTGTCCAGGTCTGCCAGCTCTGCAGACACCACTCTGACTCGGCACTGGGTGTTAACTCGCTCACGGGCTGCCTGCAGCTCCCTCGCACACACGTCCCACTCAGTTTGGATCAGGCCTATGTCTGCCCTCACTGAGTCCACACACACACCCTCTGCAGAGACACAAAACTGACTGTTATGAAAGGCAGCTAACTGATAAATGAACATATTTTAAGTAGATTTCAGCCATCTAAATGTGGCACAACCTGAATTTAGTTTTTACTGGGAGAAAGACCATCTAGGGGAAAACAGGCACTACAGATGAGGAAGCAGCAGAACATCATATCATATCATACCTGCAGGCCGACAAACTTAGACTACACTGTCAACCAAGGTACACACACACGCACACGTTCCATTTCTAAAATTAAATCCTCCTTAAACCTTTAATTGAATGACAATACAAATTTAGGCTTATAAACACATATAAAAATACCCTTGGGTTTTTTTTCATCTCCTTTGTGCTTCATACCTCTCTCCAACTGAGTCATCATGTCCCTTCCCTCCTGGATCACGTGACTTACTGTGGATTCCTTCCCTCTGTGGTCCAACTCCAAACCCTAGAGTCATGGGTCAACACATATTTGAGGTATGGTTTTCAAAACCTTTGCTCTTTAAATGAAATCAGTTTTTGAATTTGTCTACCTTCAGTTTCTCCTGCAGATCTGGTGTGTCAGGTGTGGTCTCAGGATGTGTGGAGGCCAGTGCTTGAGTGGACAGCTTCCATGTTTTAATCCAACCCAGGAGGTCAGAAAGCTTATTTTCGAACCTAAGGAACAAGAAACGTGTGCATTATTGTCTTTTAGTTGTACACTTTTCTGACAAGTCTAGTATAGTGGAGTCAGTGTTCATTGCGGTTCTTACATTCGTCTAACTTCTGCATCTGTCTCCAGCAGCCTTTTTTTAGGGGGAGCAGGTGGTGCCAACTCTTTATCAGGAATTGAAGTAGCTGTAGCCACAGCAACTGTATCCACGACGACCTCGTCTTCCACCTGAGTCATCCCAGAATCCGTCACAGCTTCCATTACCTTAGCAGTGAGTTAGAACATCAGTGAAAATGGAGGCGGAAGAGGAATGAACCACAGAGAACATCCTGACTAAACTCTCAGGTGGGACAGAAGTAGCTCAGTGAGTAGAGCAGTCATCTACCAATCAGAGGATGAGCAGTTTGATTCCTAGTCTCCCCGCGCTAGCTAGACAATTTTATTATGGTGTGTGAAGGGGAACTTCATTCCCCCATTACAATGACCGAGGTGTCTGTCCCAGTTCACCAATAACACTTTACCATTAAGGTTTTTTTTCAACCAATAAATTCCATAAATGTATATAAAAACTACAAGCTATACATATGTTCTTCACTGCTACCTTGTTACATGTGGTGTGCCTGGTCACCTGTGATCTCCTGAAAACGTGTTTTCTATGTCATCTTTTCTTATTAGTTCAGTGTCTATTTTTAGAAATTTAAATGTATACATACAGTATAGAGATAAACATTTTATGAATAGGCTCAACTGTCCCTCTTCACCCATGTCCACCCTATCATTGCCAACCATTCTAATTATACAGAATTAGAAACAGAGTGATTTTCTTTCTCTTTCTGTCTGAAATGAGATTTGAACAAATGGGAGAATACCCCAGATTTACTCTGACAACTAAACTAAACATTCATACTGTAAAAATAATAAAACTCGTGGTGAGTGACGTCTTTTTTATTAGGGAAACTTTAGGGATATATTTTATCTTAATCACAGATTATTTAAATAATCTAAACTTTGTGGCAGCTTCTGAATATACAATGTTCCACAAGCATGTGATTTCGCAACATCAGTAAATGGCCCCAGTTGATCTCTTGCCTGTCATTTCATTCAGGTTGGATATCCTGTGAGTGTCACTATACATGATTTTTCTACAGCCAGCAAGAAAACAAAACCAATTGATTAAAAAAAACACATACTTGGGAGGAGCAGTCCTCCAGTTTTTGTACCATGTTGTCCCATCTATGTGCCAACTCTTCTGTGTCTGCCTCAATCTTGGCTCCTGCCTCAGTGCTCCGCAGTAATGAGATTACATCCTGTCCTGCATCAGACAGCTGGTCTAAAGTCCTCCGTTTCTTCTCCATGTCTTCTTTTAAATTCTAAAGGATGACATTACAAACAAATCAAAAGATACATTAAACATGGAACTTCTAGGGAAGGGTGCAAATTAATTTGTTGAATTAAAAAAAACTGGAGTGACATTTACAAGTTTAGAAATATTTCAGAGTAAGTTCTATAATTGCACCAGAGAAAGTAGCAGGAATTGGCACTTACTGCCAATCGGCGCACATTAGTATTCATTTCACTTGGGTCCTTGAAGTTGGTGGTCTGTACTTCACTCAAAGCTGCCTCTTTTTCTGCCAACCACGCTCTAAATAAACTCTGTAGAAGAGGTGGGAAAACTCCATTAGGTAGCAAACATTACAAACCGAGTGCTGGCTTCCAGTGTGAGCCCAGCAATCAGGTGGAAATCTTTAATCCAAAACAGATGTATTTCCAACACAAATAACAGTGTTTCCAAGCTTGCAGGGCAAACAACATATGGACTTGATTCAAATGCTTCTGTTAAACCGAACACGATGCACCTAAAAGACTGAAACATTCACTTGGGGTTTTTATAAACTTGTAAGTCTCTCGGGGTAGAGGATTAAATGTGGCATGCTTGGTCACTTTTCGCTGACAAAAAGAGCAGTTTGCAGGGTTAAAAGGATAGTGTTTCTCTTTGGTGCAGGTCTGTGAGTGTTTGAAAACTGAACTAGTTTATTAGAGTTGGTCATTTGATGAAGCAAAGACAAAGAAATGTGACTATGTGTGGTAAAAGATCTAAATAAATATCCTACCTGGTCTGATTGAAGCTGTTGCCAAACCATCAAAACTTCCTGCAGCTTGTGCCACCTCTCCTCTGTCCAGCGACACACAGCTGCCCAGCGCTCCCCCAATGACTGTATGTGCGATAAAGACAAAGTATAACGCAAGCACTTCCTGCCCTATCTTCTACACAATAGTGCAGAGAAATAAAAACACTATTTACATGCTCAAAGCGAGCCCGGGGCACACTGTCCACCTTTATACATAAAGTCAGGACAACGAAACACTGACTACACTGTTGTTTCTGTATAAATATATGTAGAAATAAGAGTGTTTTTATACAAAAGTAGTTCAATTAAATTAATAAAGACTATCAGACTGACAACTTACCTGTAGTTGCTCTTCCAGGACAGCAGTGGCACTCTCACCGCTATTCTCATCCACTACAACCACCATGTGTGTCAGAGAGTTGACCTTCACCTGCTCTACCTCCAAGTCATTTTGAAGCTCCTGAAGAGAAATGCAAATAAGAAAATACAAGTTACTGATTTACAGAGCTGGCAGAGAAACTATTAAGTGTTATGACACCATGGAGACCATGTGCATGACTCCAGGATCACAAAACAACATGATCACAAGACTTGTCTATTTTAGGACGAGAGTGCTGTATTGATAACGTCATAATTACAGTACTTGAGATCACACACATAAGCTATGTATAACATCAACTCTGATAAGATGGAGAAACAAACACATATGGGCCACATCTAGATCTTCTTCTATGTTCTTCATTGAGAAGATTTATGCAGAAGAGTAAATATTATGCTGTGTTTACTTTGTGCTGCTCTATTTGTTCTTTGTAGACGTCCAGGTCTTTAGCTGCCGGGTGGGTCTCTATCTTTCTAATTCTTTCTTCAGTCTGCGTCAGCCAATCAGAAAGCTGCTGCAACTGCTGTTGCTGAAGATCCATCAGGACTTCATGCAGCCTGGGGAGAGAAGGGGAGATAAGACAGAGTCATCTGCTGCTGGAGAGGTAGAAATGACGTGAAAACTGTTTGTACAAAGGAGTATGTGACACTGCCAGCACAGCTAGCTGTTTAACTTCCTCATAGTAACACAAACTCTGTAATAAGTGACCATTTAGTAAACAAACTCCACAGAGACTAAGTTGTGAGTCATATACAGTGTAGTTTTAATCAATCAGTCAATATTGTTTTAATGGACATCATGACTATAATTTATAAACTGTTTACAGTAAATGTGTGTGTTTGTGTCTAACGCCAAATAAACCTTCATAACACAGTTTATAATCAGACTTGTTAGGAATTGTTAGGTGTATCAGGTGTCACCTTCACACAACCTGCATCCCTGCACATTCTTCACTCACAAAGGGAAACGGCGGCTTTGGAAAAACCTTCATGCTGTGAGATGTGATGTATGTTCAAGGTTAAGGCTCTGTTTTTTATTAAAGTTACAAAAGTGATACAGTGAGGTTGTTTCACTTACTGTGGCGTTTGGTATTTACACACACACACACACACACACACACACACACACACACACACACACACACACACACAGTACTCCCACAGGATTAAATCAAGTCCATATGTCATATATGGAATGAGACACTACCTGGCCTGACGGTCCATGCTGGCCACACGAAGGCTCTCCCAGCGGGAGTTGAGGAGGCTCATTTGCTCTCTAATTTCCTCCTCTTCCTCCTCTGTCAAGTTTCCCTGAGCAATCAGTTGGTTACCCGCTTGCAGAACATTGCCCACACTGCTCTGGTGTGCCGTGAGCTCCATCATAAAGGCCTTATTGGGGAAAATAAAAATAATAATGAGTGATAATAAGAATAAGATTTCTGCCTCTGAAACTGTTTTAACTGTAAATGCTGGTCCTAGAATACGCTGGATAAAAGACGAGATATTCCATTTTAATGAAGGTAAGAGTTAGTTCAGTCATAGAGAAGACACTGTACCATGAAACATACCCACAGACATGTGGGTATGTTTCATGTTTCCTCCCTGACTTTACTTGGTATGTCACTATGTCACACACTGCATACGCATCACTTCTGCTGTTGCAGGCCTGTGAGCACAAACTGAAAGGCAGACTGTCAAATGAGGCCAACTACAAACAGAAGAAGAAAAAAAATGTCTCAAAAATACGAGACCAAATTTGAGTGAACTGTTTGCTGCTTAACGCCTTAGTGGAGGTGCTTTTTATTCCTTCTTGTATTGAGCAACAGGTTGGCCGATGAATTGAGTTATTGTCTGCCTTCTATGCGCTCTCTGGGTGAGTAAGCATGCTTGACTGTGCCTCTGAGCACATTGTTTTTTGATGAGACTTTGTTGGAGGAACAAGCGTAAGTATGTGAACAACTAGGCCAAAACAAACTGGATTGATTTTTAGACTTCATGAAAAGCCTGGCTGTTAAAGAGGCTTTGGGTCGTGTTGCTCTCCGTTTCACTACCAGCTTTCGGCACTGACCTGGATTCCAAACACTAGACTTCACAAATGTTCTGATTTCAGCTAAGGAAATCCAGCTCAAGCCCTTTTACACACACGTACAGGCACAAACCCCACAACTACAACTTCTCAAGCAGGTTAGCTCTGGGCCAGGCGACCAAGTGGTCGTGTGTTACTCTTCTCAGCAGAATTCCTGGCATTCTCAACATGCACGGAGCAAGTACTCTTGGTTGTGGGAAGTCTTTATCTGGAATACTATACTATGCTTTACTATATATGGAATCTTTATTCTGAACAACGGTAAGAGGCAGTTCTTAGAAGAAAAACAAAATAAGACAGACTCCTCTGAACATGTTAATCACATAAATAATGCCTGTGTGTACGTGGATGTTTGCATCTCTGCATACCTCATGTGTGTGGAACTGCTCTTTGACTTCTTCTACATCATCTGACACCTCATCTTGAATATGCAGGGCATCTTCGGCCGACAGCAGCCAGGTCAGAACTTCCTCCAGCGTAGTCTGGTAACTGTCCAGGTCCACCTTCAGCAGACTGCCTTCCATATCCCCTTCTGGCTCTGTCAGGGTACTTGGGGTCTCCGGTCGGGGGCTGCTACCTGCTTCTTCCATCTTCACATTCTGAGAAACCGGGGACACATGATGAAGACACAGACTGACCAAAATATAGACATGCAGTGTATGTGTCCTTTAATTTGATTTAATCTCAATATAGAGGGTCAATCAATCATGAAATAATGACAAATGTATAGAACATGTAGAAAAAAATGTGTAAAAAAATTTAATTTGCATGGTGCAAACCCTACAGGACAACAGTGCCTGTGAAAGAGCCCCGCCCAAAACACACAGAGTTAATCTGAATTTCATCTGTGATCATCAGTTTTAAAATAGAACCAGACTAGGAGGGGGCTGGTGCTGCTCGTGCACATTCAGAGAGTCCTGCCCTGCTCAGTTAGGAAAACACAACAACTGTAGGCCTATTATAGGATGCTGGGCGGGCCAATCATAACGCTAATGATAACAGTAACGTATGAGGAACGGTCAATGCACTAATCCAGAGGACAGATAACAACAGACAAAAACAGACAAAATTAATTTATATAAAATTCTGTCAAATATGAGGTGTCACGAATACCTACACATTTATGTGGTCCACAAACTATTCCAGGTTTAAATTTTGTAAAATAAATACAGGAAAAAAAGCTTAATAGAACTCAACAAGTCTGTCTGGAGCCGAAATGAAAAGGAGATAAAAATCTCCGCAGTAGCAGCCGTGTCAACTCAAAGATGCCAGGAGCGCTAATGGATGTGCTGAGCCTGGTACAGTATCAAGTCAAATGGACCTTTGCTTTCCAGACTGAAATTACACAGTGGTAATGTCTGTGCAGCAAACTCAGAAAAGGTCACCTGCTCAAAATACTCCTAATATGACCTTTTTCGGATATTCTGAAAAAAGTCACAAAAATACTGTACGCCCTTCTGTTAGACCAGTGTAGGCTGGCTGAGACCGAGCAGTCATGAAAGGGTGACACGGAGGGAGGAGAACTGCAGCCTTGGTGTATTTATTTGCTTGAATAGCTGTAAAATAGTTGTGGTGTGGCTCAACAGAACATTTTATTATCACCAGATGATTTGCTCAAGTCCCCACACTCATGACTTTGCAGTTATGATCCTGACGCACGTGATGTATTACAATGTATATGCCAGCGCGCCATCACCAGCAGACAGTAATGGATTAACGTCTCACTTTTCAAGATATTGTCATTATTGGACAGGCAATCAGAATATCCTGAACCACTATTGGGAATCTAAAACTAAAAAGGGGGAACCAAATACAGTCATTAAAAAGAAAGAGCCTTTATTTTTCCTCCACTCAGTCTCACTACCAGCAGCGTTACGCATCACTTCCTCTGGGGAGGGGTGGTGTGCCAGGAAAGTAAACCCTTCACTGAACCAATCTGAGAACAATTTCAAAAAGACTTTTCCAGTACTCATTCCAAGGAGTGTGAAATAGTGCCTATGGGCAATAAAAACCTAAGAGGTTGGTTTTTGATTTTCTGACTTCTGACTGAAAACTTCTAAAATAAGCTTTCCCAGGGATGTGGTTGGAGGGGGCTGGAAATTTAACTAATGCATGAGGCCAAATTACTTGAATAACTTGATCAAGGCGAGTATAAACTTTAGTTTAAAAGAGTTATTGTGAAATATATACAGAGCACCGATTATGATCTGAAGCTAGTGAAGCAGCATGGATGTCCATATCAATCTTGTTAACCACTGTTAATTATCTGCATTGAGTTAAACACAGTTTCAGTGTGTACATGACACTCACACACACACACTCACACACAGACTCACGTAACCTTCCCTGTCAACTCTCAGCACACACTTTCATTCTAACTCGTTTCCTGCCGTCATTTTACAGCTCTCTGCTTCCAGGATCCCGCAGGTCAATTTGTTGGCTAATATCAGACGGGCGAGTCATGGCTCTGCTCCCTAGTTGTCTGAGCCCGCAGTGCTTTTCATCAGCAGTGCTAGAGAGCACGAAGGAGATGGCTTTTTCCGAGTGGGAGTGACTCGTCCTGTCCGGCAACCCAGGGATACTATGCTATCACACTATTATTCTGGCAGCCAGTGGAGGTTAAATATATCTGATGGTCTAAAGCAATAGTAACTGAACTATCAGGAATAACACCATGTAACACAATTAGCCTTTCGTTTTAGGAGTGTATTCATTAACATTTGGTGTCTGAATCTTGACTGTAAAGATTGACCTTATGGGATGGGTCAAATGCAGAAGACTCATTTTGTTGTAACATGTAAAAAAGGAGCATTAGGAATTCTCTCTAAAAACAGATGTAGCCATGTGCTGCAGTAACTTTTGTATGAATAGTTTTAAAGGCTGTGAGAAAAGAACAGTGACACTCCCCTTTCTCTATACTCACAAAATTCACATGGAGTAATAGCTATCACATACTAAACTGTGCTGCATGTTTACCTGAGCACAGAGGCCTTTACCCGAGTCCTCAGCCTCCACTTTAAATTTGCGCGGTAGAGTCTCCACTTCTCGGATAGCCTCCATGCTCACGTCTTTGGGCAGCACGGCAAACAGCGATGTCACGTACATGATGATGGACTTCTTATCCGGTAACTGAACTGCCACATCTGGGGAGGTAAGACAGCGGTAGGTAAGTAGATGAAGGGCAGAAAAATCAGCAGTTAGAGGTGGCAGGATGAGATTAGATGGGATAGAAGATGAGAGGGGAGAGTAAGACAAGTTGTATTGATTTTCCCTGGTTTTGACAAAGGCCAGATGTGACTGAGCCTCATTTAAAACATAATATGTCTAAATTTAGACAGTTTCACTACATGCACACTGAGCAGTGATGGATGCTCCATGAAGTAGGCAAATGAGCAAACACAGCTTCTTACAAGTCTCCAGCCAAAGACAGCACCAAAGTGATTTGCTCCAGTTTATTACTGGCAGGTCATAAAGGTAGTTTGACTTTGTGGGAATTATGGACAGAAAAATGTACCTTAACCCATACCCACTTTTTGGACTACTATAAAAGGCAACTGTATTTTAAGTCAAACCATTTTTTACATTTTTACAAACAAAGTCGATATGTACTCTTGCCTAAATAAATATCTGTGCAATGAGGGGAAGTGTTGAGAATAACTCAGGGTGTCAGTACCTTCAGCATCCAGGAGCCTTTCTATTGCCAGCTGCTCTTTGGCTACGGTGAAAGCATGGTCAAGTCTTTCAACAGGGCTCAGTCTTACCACCTGATCCCAGCTGAATGCGTTTGGCCTGAAAAAAATAACAATGGTAACGAGGGAAGTCACATGGAAAAACACTAAATACAGTTTTTACCGTGTGTGTGAAGACAAGACCCTGAGTTGGGTGTGAAATTTTAGTATACACACACACACACACACACACACACACACACACACACACGCACACACACACACACGCACACACACACACACACTCACACCAAGTGTGTGTAAACAGTGACATGGCAAGGGTAAAAACAACAACCCAAGCAGTGTACACACTGGGCGCTGACCTATCAACCTGACCTCCCGCCACTGACTTAGCCTGGGTGGCCTCACAACGCCCCTCCCCCCACCGACATGCATGTCCACACACACTCAGAAACATTCCTACACATTGGCAATTTCTAAATTACAGGCCTTGGTTGTTAGACGGCTTAAAGGTGTGTATAGTATGTATATGTCAAGTATGCAGCAGAAGATTCATTTCACCACAGTAATAAAACCGGTATGCAACACATCACAAATCAAACAAAATGCACACTTTTTATTGGTTTCCCAAGGTTAATGCAGGCAAGAAATGTCTGTGGCCTATGTTCTCCTCTCACCTGAAGTGGTGTAGGATGCCATTGAGAGCGAGGCCATCAGCCCAGCTGGTGGTGAAGTTCAGCACGTTAACTTCTGGGTATGAGCGGGTGCACTGGCGCACCCAGCTGAGTAAGATCTTTTCACTGTTTGTCTGATGCAGGTTGGACATGATATCCTTCATGATGTCTTTCACCTACACGTGCAAAAACACACATGAATTATGGACGAATGAACGTAAATTCAGTCCATTTGGATCATTAGTGAAGAGTGAGTTCACACAGCAAACACTAGTCGTCGTGTGTGTGTGTGTGTGTGTGTGTGTGTGCGTGTGTGTGTTTATGTGCAGACTATGGGTGAAAAGAAAAGGACGGCATATGTGTGTGTATGTGTGTGTGTGTGTGTGTGTGTGTGTGTGTGTGTGCTCACCTGCCAGTGAAGAATAATACTCCAGATGAGGCCCAAGGTCAGTTTGTGATTCCCATCCACAATATCTGTCCCACCTATGTTTACCAGATCCACCTGAACAAATTATAATTACAAACAAAGAGTTAATAATGGACACAATATTAAATCATATCAGCAATTCTTTGAAAACTGAGATGGAAATGATTTTGTTAAATAACTGTTACACTCATGCCTTATTATAAAAGCAGGTTACATCTAGTTTCTTAATCAGTGTCCACGGTTACAGCCAAATGCCTCCAAAAAATGTGTTTTCACCACACAGTGGATTAAACCACCTTAATTACACTTTTCCAGTGCTACCTACAAAGCATGCCTAGAGCCCTGTCAGACAACTGTCATATAAGGTGAGGCCAAGTGTGGTTTGATTACATATAAATATTTTGGTGGGGATCTATGCACACAGTGGAACATGAGTTCAAGTGTCTGGTCAAAGGAATTAACTATATCTACTGCATAACTGAGTGCTGAACCATCTCTAGTCCCAATTAGCCTCATACTGAAACACCCTCACTCACTCCTTCCTTTTGGTCTTGGAAGCTCACGTACACCATAGTACTGTCTGCTTGAATGTATGAGCTCCAGCTTCTGAACCATCACAGTCTCAAAAATGTTTCCTTCTAATGTAAGCATTTCACTGCATATCGTTCTGTGTACGACCGTCTATTTCAGACTCAAACATATTGGAATAGCATTCTGGGGAGACATGCAGATAAACTGCAACCTCGTTGGTTTGTATAGTGGTTTTCAGTAGGAGTCAGCAGGTTTCAAAGACTCCAGACAAACTCCAAGCTATGAGTATGTCCTGACTCTTATCTCCCACTTCTAAGTTCAAGGTATTAAGACCAAGCATTGTATACAGAGGTGGAGGGATAAGTGGGCAGAGGAGGCACACGCAGAGAAAAAAACCGGACACAATGTAACACAATGACAACTGACACACGGAGATAATATGACACAGCAGAAGCGCCATATGGTTACAGGAAGTGTAATTCGGCTGAATCAAGCCAGTTCTTTGGCTGGAAATAAGCACATCTAACATTAAATATATTGCAGCTTATAAAAACAGTATGGATTTTTACTTTAACACAACAGACCTGCTCACAATTGCTCTGTACCCCTCCCACTCTGAACGTACTACAGGGTGGATAAATTATAAGCCTTACAGACCTAATGGCCCCTTATTAAGAACCACCACCAGTGATTTAGTCAAAATCTGATGTGTCAAATAACATCATGTG
Organism: Microctenopoma stevenorrisi; assembly: GCA_032270685.1. NCBI lineage: Eukaryota > Metazoa > Chordata > Actinopteri > Anabantiformes > Anabantidae > Microctenopoma > Microctenopoma stevenorrisi. The sequence goes on from JAUMTR010000016.1 coordinate 9,810,441, forward strand.
TCAGCTGAACAAGTAGTCAAGTACAAGTAGGTACTCACGTTATTTTGATGCAGGACTTGAAGTACTTTGTTGACATTGTTGAGTGAGTGCACTCTGGTGGAACCTCGCTCTTTGGTCTGAGGAAGAGGAAATACAACAGAAATCAGCTAACACGGTGTTCATTGTTGACTAGCCGATCATGAGCCACAGGAAAGTTTGACGGTTCATAAACTTTTCAGAGAGGAATTGAGCAATTGTTTGACTTACAGGAAGAGAATTTTAAACTCACTTACAAAATTTTGTATTACGTTAGATTACACACAGTAAAGGTTTGCTATCACCCTGCAGCGGGTGTTTCTCAACATACTGTACATTCATCACACCCATTCACTGATCAGCTGTGTCCACAGGCCTGCTGATGGAAAGAATGGGAGGAGGAACAGCTGACACCAGCAAATCCCTCCTAAGTCCTCACAGACCACAACCACTCATTAGCACCCAATTTTGGAATTAGTATTCTGGTATCAGAGAAAGTGACATGTGTGTCTGTATGGCATACATGGCATAGAGACAATTGGCATTTACAGTAGAGCTGCAGGTGCTAGAAAGCAGATACTCTAACAGGTGTCAGGTAGGTGACACAAAAAAAGGGAACTATAAAACCAAAATTGAAACGTGCATGGTTTTCAGTACATGCACTTTACATAGAGTTGGACATTGAAAAGAATAAAATGAAGAATATGCACATTTAATTGTATTTATCAATTTATTAATCAACCATTTTCTGCATCTTTTGGGTAAAAACTAATTAAATGTGTGAAAAGCATCATCATAACCTTCCTCTTCAGGGATCCAAAAAACATGTAGTTAGGTGCTGTAAATTGGTTCATATACATAATTTACACATGTTCAGGTTCTAGCCTGAGGTGTTTACCCTTGATTTATATGCATATCATGTAATTTAATTGCATGCGTTGCTAAAATACCTGAACACGGATGGTGCTGATGACCTTTCATTGAAATCAGTGTTTTGCAAAGGTTGTCCGTGTTGTATATGTCGTATGCACTCACAAAGTAAACATCCTTTTGTGTCACAGCTTAACTTCCAGAGTGTGAGTCCTAATCTTTGATCTGTGGTTGTATTGCACAAATATAAATATCATACATCAACAGGGCTAACACTGAATAGGTTTCAGGTTGTGACATGCAACATGGGCCCCAGCCACACTAAAGCTGCAGATGTTGTTTTGGCCATGTGAATTAAACCTATTTAATATACTAAAAAGAGAGAGGCTCAGAATTCCTGCACAGCAATGAGATAGACTCATTATCTGTTATCACAAATGCTTGATTGCACTGGTCCAACCAGTTATTAGGTTTAGGGGGCAATTACTTTTTCACAAAGGACCAGGTAGGTTTAATTTTAAACTTCTTGGGTTCTCTTTGTGTAATATTACATAGTTTAGGTGTGACATTAAATGGTAAAATGGTAAATGGTCTGCACTTATATAGCGCTTTTCTACCTAGTCTGGTACTCAAAGCGCTTTACACTGCTTCTC
>JAUMTR010000016.1:9812078-9845261 GCA_032270685.1 Microctenopoma stevenorrisi
CATGACTGAAGGAGGCGGGAATCGAACCACCCATCTTCCGATTGGCAGGCGACTGCTCTACCTCCTGATCCACAGCCGCCCCAAACCCACATTAAGAAACAACTAATACATGGGTAGGGAAAATACTTTTTCATAGCACTGTAACCCAATTAAACATGTGCAGCAAAAAGACCTTTTGACCGTATTATACACAAACTCACCAGGACGCTGCCAGTGAGGCCCTCCAGCAGGTCCAGCAACTTCTTCCCATCTCTCAAGTCACAGAACATATCCTTGATGGGTTGCTTCCCCGTCTGATTGAAAGCAGCACAATTGACAGGTTATGTTCTGTCTAGTGTCGCTTTCGGTTAAATTAGGTTAAACTAGGTCTGACCAGTTAGAAAATTAAACACAATTCTCTGAACAGTGTGTTTATGAGAATAATGAAATACTGTAAAAACAGGACCTCACACACACACTATCATTAGTTCTTTAAGAGATACAACTGCTGGGTGGAGGATGCATTTATACAAAATGTATTTAGTTATAAATAAAAAAAAAAAACCAAATGCAATATACTGCAAGTTTCACATCATTTTATTTTAACAGTTTAATCTATTCTTCTGCTGGCAGAAAAACTGGAGATCCTGTCACAATCTTTATTGTGAAGCAAAATGATAAGCAAACTCAAATTTTACTCAGAAATCAGCTTATATACTTGGGACTGATGTGATATGATAGTGGTCAGCCAACAAGCATCCATTACACTATTAGGGAGCCAAATAAGGTATATGTTCCGATACAAAGATTAACTGTGTCCTTCAGAAAACAATTTCTAGTATCGTCTAGTGTGTTTCCACTGTGTTTCCACTTCAGTTTGAAGTGGTCTTCATTACCTTGGAGAACTGTGCATTAATCCATTTGGTAAAGGTTTTCTTCTGTACTGCATCGTGTTCATCTGCAGAACACAAACAAGAGAGACAAGACAAAACTTTTTAGAAGAGGTTAACAGGTGCATCCAATAATTGGAGAAGAACATTGTCAGCACTCAGAGTTAATTTTCCATTTATTTTGGGAACCATCTGGAAAAATTAATTTTCACACCGACATGCTGGTAGATGGTAATTGTAGCTGGAAGCCTCATGGCTTGAAAGCATTATGATCAATGTTGCTGGAAAATTAGAAAATTACAGGAACAGAATGCAGGGGCAAAGAGGCAGAAGCAGCATGTAAATAATATGTGTCAGAAGGTTCGTAGTGTCCGAAGAAATAGTAACATAGGCTGCCAAAAAAAAAAGCACTGTGTGAACATGTGTGAACAACTCTGACCATTTATAATGCTCCCTGTTTAGTAAAAATCCAGTTGCACAAATATTTCACATTCTCTTCCCGCTCGGCTACCTCCCTTTCTGCTCCTCCTTCATTCCCTCCAACGGGGCTCTCTAATAAAGGCTCATTGTGTGTCAGGGAGAGGGTCAACTGCTTTGATGTGTTTGGGCGATGGCTAGCTCCTGTAATGGAGTAGCGCATACAGTGCCTCGAGAAAATTACTCTTTGACTTAAATTAGTTGTACAGACTGACTAAGCAGAAACCCTTAATCGGGGAACACCTCTGCATTCACTTTACTTTGCTTGGCAGACGGTTTTATCCAGGCGACTTACAGGGAGCTAGAGCTGGGTGTCTGGCTCAAGGACACACCTGGTAGGGGATGGACTAGGAGTCAGACTAGGTTTCAAACCAGACGTCTGACGCCTAAACCATTGAGCGACCAGGCCACATTTACTTTGTGAGCTTTATATATCAGTGATGGTAAGAGGGGAAGATATGTTTCAATGTGCCACATCTGCCTCTGACTCTAAGCACCATAACTGAGACTTAAGACAGTAATACAGGGGTAGAGAAATGTGTATAAGAGCTGTTATTCCGCTGGCTAGTGTCTAAAGCACACTGAACAGAAAAAATGGGGTCAAAGGTTATGATCACTGGTCCCAGCAGTTGTCCGTTTCTTTGTTTGGGATGTGTGGAGCGTATGTCTGTAGCCCTTGGCTGAGTGAGAAAGGGCATGAAAACAAGAATGTACTGCAAGGGGAGGCCGGAGGTCGGGTGAGACAGTTAAAGATCAGATCAGATGAGATGCATGATTGTTAAAATAAATTTTATGTTCTAGGCATTTTTCATATCTAGTCTCTCTGTGCTATTGACAACAAGACATGGGCAGACATATTTTCTAAACATTATAGGTTCTCCAGAAGCATCTGAGGATACCGTAGAGAGAAGTGTGAAAAATGGGGAAGGAGACAACGAGAAGGGGGAGCGGAGACAAAAGCTGGACAGTAGTTGACTAGACCGGTACACCTGCACTGTGTCCTCCTCTCTGAGCCACTGTCTTTAAAATGCTTTGAACTATAGAATAGTCAAAACCTCCTGAGAGTATGTCGGCCCGTTTTCCACATAAATCTCAAACAGCAGGAAAGATACCATGAGGATCCTTTCCTAAGAAGCGAAAAGAACAAAGACATGTCAGCTCCAGGTGGTGATGGATGAAGGAGCTGATGGAAACAAACTACAAGATGCCAAGACAGAATTGATGGCAGTCAATGGCAGTGGATGAGTTACAGGTAAAGTGTTAAAGCGTGTACTCACAGAAGAAACAAAAAGACACTACTAAACTACACCAAGAAAAGAGCAAACTGAATGAGTGGAAGGAAATGTGGGGAAGTCACTAGAGGAAAAACAAATATTTAACTACAAATCACACCAAGCACAATTGGTGAGACGGGTATACAACAGGTATGCCTTCAACACAACAACAATTTATGTCGGGGTCTCTTGTCTTTGCAGCCTTATCAGTCCCTTATAACAGGCCTCCGATGCCCCAGAAGAGACGATCCCTATAAGCTCATGGGTCCTACAGCATAGCGTGTTGACTGGACAATACACCCAATTCATACACGCCTCTCCCCCTGAATCTGTCAGCTGCTCCTACTCACCACAACACAGGAATGTCTCACTGTCCGGTGTATCAAAGCAGCCGAGCATGAGCGTGTGGGTTTGTGCTCAAAACTGTGAATGTGAGTGAGAAAGATAACATTTCTTTGTGTGTAGGTACATATAACGCCATCATACACTCACTGGCCACTCTATTAGGTACACCTCCAATGCAGCAGCCCTGCCATGAGTTCAGCGTTTACAAGGTTTTAATTAATGATATCAGATATAGAATACATTTATTACACTCATAGCTAGTGTACATTTTCATCCTGTTAGGTGCATTTTTACTGGAGACACACACTTTCTGTGTCACCTGGTCATTGATGAAACGTTCACATAACTGAGTCTCACACAGCACTTTGCACAGACAGAGCAGAGTTGTGTACAGTGAATATGCTGATAAACAAATGTTTCCCTTCCTCGATAGTCAAACAGGAAGTAGTGATTACACCAGAAAGAGTAATCCCACTGGTATCTTCTCACAGCTCACTGAGTACACATAAGCATACTCACACCACAGCAGAGTATTGGGTTTTAAATTCCCTTACTTTCCCAATTATTTACATGACCTTTGCCATTTTCAAAAAGAAACCAGGCAACACATTCTCCAAAGCCTAAGAGAAATAAGATTGCTTTTCTAAAAATACTACAACAATACCAATTTCCAACTTGCTCCCATTTCCTTAACCTAGTGAGGACTAACGTTACATAACCAACAGCTGAGGAAGTCTTGAAAAACGAACCACAAACAAACCTCAGAGCATTACAGAACTGGTAATGAAGAAATGTAAATCTTTCTCAAAGCAGCCAGCTGAGAACACACCGCAGACACATAAAATATACCACTCCAGTCTCCATCTCACAGGTGGAGAAAGCCACACAGCAGGGCTGAGGGGGGAAAAGTAGGGGGGGGGCGGGTGGGGGCGCACTGAGGTGAAAAATCTAATAAATCATCAGGGTTTCCACAGCAGCATCACACAGCCAACACGTGAACACAGTGCATAGACAAATATGGATATTTACAAAGTTAAGCTGCACCAGTGAGCAGCAGTGACCTTTAGCCAAGTGATGCTTAACAGCTAAAATGTTACTTTACCCCAGGATTTCTCCAACGAAGCTTATCTGGCAGAGCACCAGCCAGACTGCGTGTTCAAAGTCACAGTGTCACAAGCAAACTTATTTTAATGGCACTGCATGCTTCTCTCAGGGTGCTGGTAGATAAGATACTATAAAATAACACATTTTTATAGTTGTTGCAGGATTACAATGTCATTTATTTTATGAGACATTAAGGCACACTCTTTCCTATGACACATAGGCTGCACTCGTGAAAAACTTTTCCACGGTGAACTTCACTCTCTGTAAGGGGACTCAGCTGTTGACTGCCTTGTCTTTCAGTAGAGCACCACCCACCGCCTCCTCAAGGGCACTAACCTGACACAAAACACACACAACAATAGTCCTACAAAGACAACAACAACAGGCATTCAGCTCAACCATTATAGCCCATAAAAGTGTGCACATAAACGGTGCACATAACCCTCAATCCTATTGGGAAGAGATGCACATTATTTTGACTCAGTAGACTCAGAAGAATGCATAGAATTCCTACAATTTCCAATGAATTCCTCCCTCTTATGGTCACTTGTTTAAGCTTGTCCCAGCCGGCACAGCCTTGTTGACACTCTTCCCTCACTAAGATCTGGGTATTTGTCAGGAAAACACTGAACGTACAGAAAGATTAGCCCATATCCGCACTCTGAAGCTTGAAAAACACCAATGTGGTGTGTGAAGGTGCATGCTTTGGTGTAATTAGTGGTGTACAACAACAGTGAGGTGGGGGTTACTGGAATTTGGTGAAGTCGAAGACGGCTGATGAACAGTGAGGAGCAACTAGCTCACTTGACAAAACAGAGATATAACAAGAAAACTCAAATTCGCTGTGGACCTTTAGAATTTTTAAATGCAGCAAAAAGAAGGAAGGATAAAACTGTTAATTACGTGTAGGGGAATTTTACAACTAAATCAAATTTTACCTTGTTGCATGCTGCTGTGAGATGAAATGTTTTGTTAGTAAGCTTTCCAAACATAAAAAGAACATATCTTTGTATGTAGATGAGCCTACACACTTCTGTGAACCCTTAAGTACCGATGGTACGTCTAAACCTTAGTAAACCTTTTAACATCTTGGGTGCATTTACTCTCTCCCCGAACTGATTCAAAGCTTGCAAAGTCTTTTAGTGGATTGCAAAAGGGCTGCAAAGTCTAACAAAGTTGCTACAGCCACACACCTGTCAAAGGTTCCTACCTCTGAGCCTGAGCCCATGCTCTGCCATCTTACACCACAGTGTTCAATCTCATAAGCAGCAAAAATAAAAATGGGTAAAAAGAGAAAGTCCACTTAGCCAAAAACACAATTTGAAAGTCCTGCCTCACTCTCCTGTCTGTCCTTGACCAAGGAAGGGAGGAAAGATTAGAAGAACTCAACGGCAAAGAGATGGTAGCTAAAGAGAGACGGTGCCTCTGAAAGGGAGACGACTTTGGGGCAGAGCAGAAAAGGACAGGCCAGCCCATCGGGAGACATAATGCATTGTATGATAGGGGAAGAACTATCCAGACTGCAAGATTGATAAAGCAGAGAGAAATAGGAGCATATCAGGCAGAGATCAGCACGCTAGCACAAACCCAACACTGTATGGTAGTGGAGGCAATGTGGTGGAGCGAACACTGGAAATCTACCCATCTCATAGTTTACTATGCAAGACTCTCCCATTCATCTGATCTAATCTAAACCCCCATACATAGTATGTTGCGTGCTTCCTTATATGGAGACTCAAACCTTACTTAAAGCAACACAGTACAGATGACCTCGCAAGACAGCAAATTTTAAAATATTAACATAAATAACTACGTTTCTAAAAACGAGAATAGAATAAAGAATTGTCAGTGTGGGACTCTTTGTGGTCTTTATCTTGGGTTTATCAAAATAATCTCTTTTTTCATGCAGTCAGCTTTAAGTCAGCTAATTCTTCTGTGAGGCTTTCTTTGGTAATGATAAAAGTGAGATAGAGTGATAGAGCTCTGTCTGTTTGCATTGAAAAGACATGATCTGATCCACGCAACCAGTCTGAGACGTGACAGAACGAAGGGATGCAGCAAAGGATGTCAGCCACAAACAACGGAGTTGCTTAAGATTCAGTATAACACACTGACTGTATAGACTGAGAACAACACTTCATATTTAAGAATTAATTTGTCTAAGCTTTTAAGAAAAAGGCCAAGCATAAGTGGGACAAACAAAGTGTGGTATATTTACGCTCGCTTTCTGAGGACAACCAGAGCATAATTTATGGGTTCATTCTGGTTTTAACTAAATCCATGGCTTGCTGATTCGTACAGTAAAGGAATAGACAGCTTCGTTTCCTGCAATGCTTCACAGAATTCACCGTTGGACCCCTACACAGATATATTACAGATGTGCTTATCCACTCACCTAGTTCAGGGCTATTTTCAGACTTTCCTTTCCTTCTGAAAAAATTACGCTTTCTCCACGACTTCCACTTACTCAAATTCATGACAGAAACAAGCTTGTTGAAAAATTAAGACAAAAACAGAAAGAAAAAAAAAAACTACAAATCCGGAACAGGAAGACAAGAAATGAAGGTGGTGGTGGGAGAGTGAGAGAGACCGAGAGAAAAGAGAAGGAGGAAGTAGAGGTGTCAGAACATTCATCGAGCAGGCTGGGTGTGTTTATATGGGGGTGCTGGGCCAACTTGTGTGATGTGACATAACACACATGTTCAAAAAGCAAACACAGAAACTCGACAGGAGGGTGAAAAAGTGATGGACAAGAGCAGGGACTGCTTCAGCCTGTCAATTAAGAGGTAAGCGACAGTGACACTCGGTACTTAAGGAGGAGACGGCTCCCATTCTCCCACGTGGCTCAAAGTGACAGCAGATACACATGACCCCGTGTGACCTAAACCCTAAAACATACTGCTGAAGATGTGTGTTACAGCATCCACTCTCTGTACTAATGTTTACATGAAAGCGAAACCTCCAACAATGAAATAATCACAGGAGTAATGCAGGACACAGAGTTAAAACTGCAACGTGGCTAATGACATTAAATGCAGGTCTCTGAGCCAGAGTCCATTTGCTCGTTTGACATGTTTAGTCGATGAAGGGCAACTGAATAAACAGAGCTATTCTCACAAAGTGTGTTAAACAGAGATGTGGGGGCTATAGAAGGAGGAAAAGGGTAGGGAAACAGAGAGAGAAAGTTCCTTGTTTTGTTTCCTACTTTTCTTTCCTTCATAAAGAGGAAGAGGAGGAGGAATGCCACTCTAGGCCAAGCGTGATCAACTTCCAGAATCCGACTGGAATAAATCTGTTTCCTTCCACAGAGATGGAGCAGTAAGTAGAGCCACAGCTCCAGGCTGGCCTTGGCAGTAGGAATCAGAGACCAAAGGGGACTTTCCACCAGTCACGAGCCCAGGACTAGGCGTCCCCCCTCAGTCATTCCATCTGTGAGCACCACCCTGAGAGCATCTATCATCAAGCTCTATGAATGAAGCTGTGTGAGTGCATGCTTACTGGCAAGAACATCTCTCTCTCTTTCTCATGCACACACACACACACACTTCATTTACTTATGGTATGGTAAATCCCACATCTGACTAATGGTTGGAAAAAATGAATAAAGACTTCTCATTTCCATGTATCACCACGAACATCAGCCGAGTGCACATCTGGGACCGCTGGTTCAATCCATGTTTGTTAAGTGAATTTAAGTAATTAGAAAGACAATCATTTGTAAAAATACGTGGTTACCTTTCTATTGACCAATGAACTGAGAATCTACTCCATATGCTTCATACAGGCTCATGAAAACAGGTCAGGTTTTAGCTACAAGATCTAGTCTAATGTTAAGTAAATCACTTACTGTCTATGTCTTCTAATAGACTGCACCATTAAAACCTGTTTCCTACCAACAGAAAATCAGCCTAAAGTAATATTCCAGTGAAATTCTTTGACAGTCAATGTGCTACTGGGGTTTGTGATGAAATACTGTAATTAACTTGCTCTTGTTCCCCCTTTTCTTCAAACCTCTGTTCCTGTTAGTCAACGTTTGAATGTATTTTTTACAATAAACAATAATAAGTCACCAGAGGTGATATTTCTTCTCACTCTCTCTCTCTCTATCTCACACACACACACACACACACACACAATGCAAACCTCCTACAACTGCCTCCACCCAAGCCCTTGGAAAAAGTAGATACCATGTCAATATCGTCATCTCTTTGCAGAGGTATATAACATCCTCATCTCTCCAGTCTGTCGCTACCAATGAAGCAACAGTCTGAGTAATACTGTAATACCCAGTAGGGAAATATCACTATAGTTTTAAATGGTTAATATAAACTCTCTCTGGGCAACAGCTTGTTTCATATTTTAGTAAATCCTGTCATGCGAGGGGTCAGAAGGTAGATTGGGCAACATGACTTTAGAGCCCCTAATGAGCTAAGAAAAGGGGGGAGAGAAGAGGGGTTCAAACTAACATGTCTGTCTTTGAAAGAAGTAGATTCACAAAGAGAGGAGATAACCATTTCAAACTCATCACTCTCTATACTTCCTGGCCTAGAAGGGTTTGAATGTCATATCAGCTGTCCGCATTGGTGTTTGACGCACATACACATGGTCAAACAGACAACCGCACGCAACGGAGTTTTTTGAGCCAGTGCATCCATTCCCAAATTTCCAAGCAAGACCATGCAGAGTTTATTTTCTCCCGCTTCCCAGGCAAACACATGCAGCTAGAAGCTAATACAAACACACACATCTATTGCTGTGATCCCAGCTGCAATCCCAGGACAGGTCCCTTCCTTGAAGTCAAAATATACTCATGAGAACGCTCACTGACCATTAGACTCATACCAGAAAGTGTCAAAGAAAGAAAAAAAAATCAGGTCATGACATCTCAGAACAAAGAGGCGGGTACAGTGAAAGCTCCTTTGTTTTGATTTGTGTTCCATGCTACCCACGCAGGCACATGCGCGCACACACACACACACACACACACCCATTATCATAGCATAACACTGCATACCACTGCGTTTTTGTGTGTGTTTCATATTTAGGTGGTGGGTATCACTCCAGAAAGACTTAATGTTTCATCCAATCATTTCTAGAGAATAAAAATGATCTCTCTCCACACATGTACACACAGAGGAGACAAAATATTAACTATATAGAAGTACTGCGTTCGGGCTGCAGTCAAGAGGCCAACAATAGGATAAAGGATCTATGACATGTAGCTGAGCTAGTATGGTGACAAACCACACCCTTCACACCCACTGTTTGACAATCACATTCTAGTTCTCTTATTAGAAACAACAACATTTCTTCTATCATACTACACATCACACCCAGGGAAAGTGTGAGAGAGTCTGGAATCGGCTCAACAAATGCAACCGGATTCAAAGCTAAACACACTCAGTGAGCTGCAAGACACCCACCAAATCATTAGCATGTCACTGACATTCTCATAAAGGCACAAACAAAACTGAAGAGTAAAGATGGAGCAGAAAGTGAGATACTGAGATGTCTCTTCTATTGCTCTGTGAAACAAAAAGTGAGAAAAGAGCCTAAGTGAGCATCTGTTTTGTGTAATAGCAGGTAAACAATGGCCCTAAAGGATGATATTTGACCCTTTACACTTTCCTAGACAGGGGGATGGGAAATGCACGGTGACAGGTAGAGTAGATTTCAATAGACTTTAGGGGGTTATACAATTAGCCAACCTGAACCTTGTTAACTGTGTAAACACTCCGTAACGTCTCTTTCATTTAAAATTAGGGTGTCATGTGGCAAACCACAAACACACTTCAGCTTATCAGGTCAATTTTAGAGCAGTTAATTATTGTTTTAGATTAACATTAACAGGTTTTTCCTCAGTCCTTTGCTCTTTTTTCCTTCGTTCGCCTGATCCGGGATTGTGTGACAACGACACAGCGCGAATATGTCTGTGAAAAGGACACACCGTCTTGCTGACATCCATCACAGGAGGCAGGCCAACAACACACGTCCACACCCCTGCTTCAAAACCCATTGTAACAATGACCTTCATCAAGTGTTAGTTTACAACGCGCTGCAGTATGTGCTCACGCTCTGAACAAGATCAGACTGACTATCCTTCACTTCCTGTCAATCACGAAGACAGAAAGAGAGGGTATGCTGGGTGTGCTGTTTGAGTAGACACTCCACTGAATAAATTCAGAGCTAACGTAGAGATAGCGTAAACAAATAAACTGGCATTTCACTCAGACCACAAGTCTCTCTGATCCTCGCCGTCTAAACTCCCACCTCCGTTTCTGACACCAGACACTGCAGTAGAAAAAACCTGCGTTGATATTGTTCTGAATCTGAATCTTTATAGTTTAGAAAAACCCCTGCATCTAAATCTGTATTTATTTGCAAAGCCATTCAGTTCTTGGTCATGGAAAAGAGCCCGTGTACTGAAAGTTTTTTTGGATAAAGGTGGAGCGGAGTACATCCCTTAGGTCCTGCTGAAACATACATTTCTTGCTGTCTACAGGTGTTTCCACTGGTTTACCAGCGTTCACGGAGTTCACATGATATCTGAAATATGACACAGAACACCTTTTTTCCACACATATTTCTGGAAGCCCACTGACTACACAAAGCGAAGATAAGAAACAGTTGGACGACTACCTCTCTCAACACACGTATGCTCTGCTGCTTTTCATGGGTTGGTTTAGTGTGCAGAAAAGCTACATGCTAATTTTTTCCACTCGTTGCCATAAAAGAAAACATTAATTTTAGGGTTGCTAGGAAACCTGAATCTTTGTATGAAACGTATTGTGGTCTGGAGACAAGCGTTGTAAATTACAAACTCCGTCGGCCGGGTGGAATTCCTGGCACAGATTTTGCCAGCAGTCCAAATACTGGCAGGGTGGAGAAGGCTGGCAACTGGACTATCCAATTCCAAAATACAACAATAAATACCATCACTGAATACCTGCAGACACACAATATCAGATACCTATGAATAGATTTATATATAAACAGATTTTTATATTTGCTAAACTAAAGCACTCCTCTTGGGCAACAACTTGTTTGTATCCGTCTCTGACAATCTTGAGGGTGGTGTGTACTAGACAGCAACCTATGCAACGATCCCCATAGAGAGGGGTTGCAGGGTGTGGTTCTCTAAACCCAGCCCTGCATTCTTGTCTTCCCTTTGCTCTGCTACCATTGGCCACCTTTCTTGTTACTTTCTCTTTTTGCAAGCCAACGTGTTACAATTAACCATCTCCTGTTCTCTTGGTCGGCGCTGCTTGCTTTGCCTCAGTCCATTTTCCCTTGCCTCCATGGGAACTGAGGTTAACCACACACAACAGGATTTCTGACTCCATCAGTTTCCTTTCACAAACTGCACTTGTGCACGTACAACAAACTGTTCTCTCCTGTTAGCCTGTAAAGGGCCTATTGAACTATGCAATGCACACACTTATCTGCATGCAGCACACTCTATATGGTAAATAAAGCAAAAGTTCTATACGCTAATCTTAACACCGATCAATATGATCAAAGGACATACCAGATCTCCATTTAATGATATCACTGAACTCTTCATTGGCTCCTCCCTCTGCGATGTCACTAGGCGATGCCATTGCAGCTGATAAAATCCAACAGATTGGTTGAAACTGTAGACATACGGTGTTACAGTCCTTTTTCCTGCAAGTAGAAATAAAAGTCAAAATCTGTTTGGTTTGCATGAACATTTTTTAGTGCTCCGTTTTAATGGGACCTTAAGGGGCCTTAAAACTAAGGGTGGGAGAATAGAATAGGGGTGACACATGCACTGGAGAAACACACAGAGAACATTTAAACCCCGTCACATGGTCACAGTAAGGCCTGTTGCTTAAGGAGGAACATTAAACACACCTTAATGTCTGCTCAGGGCTTTTGTGGGAAGAAACAAACTGGTTTCACACCACGACCCCAGGCTGACAATCTGGGTAAGTGATGGTGTAAAATGATTCCTGTAGCTGGCTGTCAGGTTGTTGACTTTTGTAAAGCTCAGGGACAAACAAGTCAATGGTGTCAAAGTTTGAAATATCCACAAAGCATGAAGTAGAGGTAGAAGTTCTTCAGCCACCACAGACATTTGTTTTTGTGTGCTTGTTATGCTTGGGTTGCTCCCCACTAACCATGACACATGCCCAGTCTTGTCAAATCTAATACTTTCTTGCAATACTAAAATCTGGTTTGTTTTCACTGCTTACAGAGTTAAATTTCAATAAATGTACATTTAATTGAACTATGACTTAAACTATGAAAAGTTCATTTAGAACCTGGGAAAGGCGCGCGCAATGAAGATTCAATTGACTAAACATTACACAGAATTTCAATGTCACGTGTTAATATTTGCAAGTTTGTTTCTTTCAGTTTCCATGTGAAACCGAGAAGTGTGTTCAAGTTTTACTTAGCTCCAAAACTGAAACACCATGAATCATTATCTATAAATGTTCCGTTTGATCAAGTGAGCCAGTCAGATCCAGCTGTTGTGACTTCACTGTTTTTCTTGCAGCTTTTGAGATCTGCTTAGCGTAGCTATAATGCATATTCGTGTTTTAATTCCGTGTCCTTTCATTAAAAAACTCCACCATGTTCACTCCCAAATTAGCCTGCTTTTACCATGAAAGGAGTTTTTACGTGCAGTTTCATCCAGCAGTGCTTGTTGAACTACAGTTCTCGAGGGATGATGCAAGATCCAAAAATAACAACTGTAAAGTCAAGACTTAGACAGATCCATGTTGCTGTGACTTCACAATTTCAGTTCCTCTAGCTGACTGAAGTAGTTATGACAACGGAGGGCAAATAACTAAACGAACACAATCAACTAGTTTAACCTGAACTCAATGAAGCTGTAAACTTCAGGCACAAAACCCGCACAGTGCTTTTATAGTTCGGTTGATTTAAAAAAAAAACATCAAAATGTCAATGCCTTTGCTTTAGCTCAATCAATTCAAAGCAGTGCTATGAACAGCGTGCCCCTATGTGACCTATACCCATAATTATACAGCAACAACACATATAAAGAGACTTCACAACAGCAAACATAATGTTCATTTTGTCGTGGTGACTTTTTATCTCTCTGTGTATTATTGCAGGTTTAACAGGCTTGCTCAAGCAATGTGCAGCAGACACCAGCTGTTACGTGCAACCTCTCAGATTTAATGGGTAATGTGTTTTCCCTGTTTTACATATTAATGGTTAACGTTATTCATCCACAATAGCAGGACTCGTGCTGTATGACGAGTCACATTAACAGTACAGCTCGTGGATCTAATCACACACTCACCTCTGTTGTCACCAAGGAGTGAGGAGACGTGTTGCTCCAAAACAGCTCCAAAACGTATAGAGTAGGGTGAGGCAACTTAGAAGAACTTTAGTGAAACAAAACGGCTTTAAGAGGTACACAAATCCACTTAGTTTAAGGCATTTTCTACGAGCCTTTCTACGAGGCACTCTTTAACTAACTAGCTAACTAAAGTGGCCCGTCCTCAATCGCATCCAGGCTCCACAATGTGCCAAAAGAAAGCTTTAAGAGACGCCCTCCTGCAACGCGAGAAAGAAAGGCACATCTACTGCAGTCTAAAATAGCACATTCTCTCTCCTGAGATTGTACGGGCGAACACCGAAACACTGTGGAGTCAGGTCCCACAACTTTGTTCCTGTTGCTCACTTGACTCTCTCCCTGCTGCTTACACCAACGTTAAACTCAAAGCAGTTAGCTAAGCTCAGCGGAAGTACTTCAACATATCCTTCAGAGTAAAGTTCCAACTACGGTACTCCACGGCACGTCTTCCTGTACCAACTGGCAATAACAGTCGCTCTGGGTACCTTTAACGATAATTGTGTTATTTAACAAAGACATAACGCGTCCTGTGTAAATATACACTGATAACAGCTACTCTAAATGTGGACACGTAACTATTTTGTTACCAACGCACTTTTATTTTGACGTCATGAACAGGAAGCACGGTGTTCACTGTGGGCGACTTGACATCGATCTTGAGCTTTTTCCCTCGGGCTGTAAAAGTTTTCCTGACAAGGGGATGGAAACATGGCGCGGTGGGCATCACGTGACGTAACACCAATAAAACCAAAAGTTCCCCCTGTGAAACCAGAGCACTAGAGATACAAGAGTTGCGACAGTAAGGGGCTAGAAACCACAGCGGGTCACGTATTCCATGGGAACTATTTACATCATGTCATTTGTTCAACTGTAATATATGTGCAATATGACAGATAATTACATACATAACTATGACCTTTAGATTCAAAGTACAGAGAAACTGTCAGAAAATGCCTTTAGAGAAATATACTAATATTGATACAGTATCTTTTTCTGAATGCATCTCCCGACGGTTTCCCTGTCTGGTTGTCATAGAAGGGGTGCAAGGAGACACACACTCTCATCAATATGTTCATTGGCATCTTTACAAATATTAACAATAAGAACATCTGCAGTGGTCGAGGTAACATTTGTTGTGTTTGTGAATAATGTGCTGCAGAAGAAACAATTTAATTGGTTATGTTACAAACGCATTATGTATCCATCTTTATATATGTGGCGCAACAAATGTTTAAATACTACTTTAGAAGAGTTGGGCCTATTTTCTGGGAAGCTTTTCCTGTAGAAGATGCAGATGACTGGGTCTCCATGATTCCAAGGCATCGCCCATGCTGTGAAATTATAGGGGTGAGAGGGTGTAGGCCTTTAGTGATCCTCTGCTGGTCTTCAGCCCTGACGAAAGGCTTAGTGCGCCCTCTTTTGTCCAAAAGAAGGGGAGTCCCAAATGTTTAATTTACCTAATGTACAGACTTGGAAAGTTTACTAAACAAGAAGTAATAACGAGTAAAACGACAGATATTAGATCTATTTAATACCCATAATAATACAAACTAAAGTTATTTGTCACATACCTGTACCAAACATATTAATACTATGCTGACTGGTGAACTAGTGGGCTCTTGCTGTGGAACATATCAGATTAGCTAAACCTTGATCTTACTACGATCTGAGTGTAAAGCTTATTCCACATATCATGTAAACTACTTTTGGCAGTACTGACCAGCTATTCGTAAAAAAAGGCAAACGAGCATAAAAATGCATTATCCTTCCTGTAATGGAAGGAGTGCACTTTTATTTCAGTTTCTCTGTTCAGTAATTTCTACTTAACGGAGGGCAGGGCAACACGTTGACTACATTAGTTAAATTGTTGAACTGGACTGGCAATCCACGCATACAGCCTTGTTACAAGGTTCTGGTCATAATGTCGCGTGTTGACAAAATTTTCTACCAGGAGTGGGGTTCGAACCCACGCGGACATATGTCCATTGGATCTTAAGTCCAACGCCTTAACCACTCGGCCATCCTGGTACACACAGGAGAACGTCACATTTCCCCTTTAAAATCCGTTATGTAGCCGCGTAGACATTTATGGATGATGCACCTAAGATATGCAAACGAATCATTAATGCCAGTTATTAAACGAGAGATGCTAGCGCGGTGTTACCTGCTAGCTTCTTTATATGTGTAGTGCCGGTTGCCGCGAACTCGCTAAAGGCGAGGAAAAGCACTACATGCGACGCCGCGAGTATGTCGTATATAATTTCCAGAACACTGACTTAACAGCTTATTTGCTTCCGAGATGCCTTGGCGACCGCTATAGTTTTTGTTGTCACTAGAAAGTTAGTCGCTACTACAAGCTGCAGCTAATAGCTTTAGCATGTGCTAACTAGTAGCATAGAACACAGTCGGAGGGCTAACTTACACGAATCTATTACTAAGATGCCAGTTATACGTATTATTAAAGTACGCACGACAATCGACCAGGTTACGAAGCAAAACAAAAATTGCGAAGTCGTGCAGAACACGTAGCCAAACGAAGAAAGTTGCACCGCAGCTCTTATTATGAAAGCGACTGTTGTTGCTTAAACCTGCGTCTTGAGGATTCTTCATTAAACAGGATGCGCGTTATCAAGCGACTAATTCTGGTCAAACCTGTCACGCCAGTCCTAAAATAAAACGCATGTGGTTGTATAATTTTCATTAGGTCATTCATTTTTTCAAAGCCATTTTTAATTATTTATCTCTACTGATAACAACGTAACACTTGCATATTAGTAAACACGAAGATAGAATTGCCCATAATATTGCCATTGATTTCATTTTATAATTGATGTACTTTAATTATAGGCCGGATTACAGACTAGGTCATCCATATAAGCCCCGGTCCCTAAATATAATAGTTTGTTGTAATGTAACTTTGGGTTAATAACATATGGAGATTTATCACATAATCCTGGGCCCTTTTTCACATTCCTTATATTAAATCTTAGGTTAAGTGATGTTATATTAGTTGACACAGCGCTTGCTATATCACAGTTCTTTTTCAAACAAATATTTAGTTTAAAGATTGTAGTTGTAACTCTCCTATATGGCAACCAAGAGCTTTGGGATGACTTTTGTTGTGATTTGGCGCTATGTAAAAAAAACTAATCACAACTTTCTGACAGTTTACATATTTAAGTTCAGTAAAGTTTTTAAAAATAAATAAAAATACAGGAGCCTCTTTCTCCACCACAATCGACTGTCTTAATGTTCTACCAAGGACAACAAGGTTAATTTAATTTACTACAGCAGAATTTATTTAGCATGTAAGTACATTACAAGAAGGTTGTTGCCACTAACACACACAGTATCACAATAGTCACTAACTCCAAAAACTTAAAACAATTACAAACTTCACACTTAAAGAAATGCAGTGTACTACTCTTCACGGCTTAACCAAATTTCCATAAATTTATTATTTACTCTAAAGTACACTGAACATTTATTTTCAGTTCTCCATAACTTTTTCATTATTTTTCAGTGACAAGAATAAGACTTAAACTGTTTAGTTAAATCTCCAACAGGGCAGGCAGGGGCAAAATTGTTGGCAGGGATTTTTCCTCTTGTACTTAAGTGCTCTCTTGATGTGAGCACTGGTTTTTTCAACATATTCCTCAGTGGAACAAACATTAGCCTCGATGTTATTGATCATGGATCCCTGCTCCTCCACCAGCACGGCCATGTGCAGGAAAAGTTCATGGACCTCTTTCAGCCTTGCTTCCAGCTCCACCAGTTCATTGTGTCGGCCTTTGATCTCATCCATCGCCCAGCGGGATGAGTGTGCACCTTGTGTCTGCAGGCTCTGAGACAATTCAGCCCATCCCTCACCACCTTTGTCTACCAGCACATCTAGCTGCTGATCAGTGATTTCACTCCCCATAATTGAGGCCTGCCTCTGGATCCTCTGCCGACATGAAACCTTCTTCATCTCCTCAGCTTCACTGTAGTCACTCATGATATTATGAAAGGTTTGAGTCAGTTGTTCATACTGAACTCGGGCAATGCGACTAACAGCAGAGTTGAGACCTTCTTTGTCCTCCAGCTGCTTGCGCTCTTTACCCAGGGCCTGTAGGCGGCCATACAAAGCCTCTCCTTGTTGCTGGATCCCCCTGGCGATGGAGTCAGAGTCCTTTTTGAGCAGCGTGAGGCGCCGCACAGAGGTGCCAAAGCGTTCATTGTGTTTGTTCAGACGCTCAACCTGTAAGTGGAGCAGAGAAAGATCCTTGCGAAGGGAGTGGGCTTCCTTCAGGATGTTCTTAAGAGCCGGCGAGTTCTCAAACACCACTGCCTGCTGAGACAGTGTCATTTTGTCTACTTCAGGTTCATAAAAGTCTGGTTCAGAGTCCTGCTCTTCACTTATGGCCTGAAGCCTTTCCAGCATGTCCCGCATTCTGCCTGCGAGACAAGGGTAAAACAAGATGCTGGTTATTGCTCCTCACAAGTAGCTTTTAGTCTGATGTAATGTAGTTGCAGCGGCAGTTTAGGATTTATAAACCTCCAACTGCTTGAATATGTAGCTCAACTTTTTCAAAATGGAAACAATTGAATATACTGGGTATTAGGCTTGTTGGACAGATTTCTATTTGCAGTTAATTGTTATCGGGTGAGCTTTTGTAAAGCTGTAACCGTGCAGGTTGCCCAGACTGTAAAGCTCCTTGACGCAAAGTTGTTAGTTTTGGGCTACATAACTAAACCTTAATATAATTTGATTTGAAGGTAGAATCTCTAATAATAGAGTCAGGCACCAAGGACAATTAGTAATTAAAGTCAATGTAATTGAGCCTAAATGTACATTCTATATACGGATTATATGTACAGTTGGCATTGTATAACCATGTAAACTAATACAACAGCTGATTTTATCTGCAGCAGAGGTACCTTCTTTTATAAATAACTGTAGTCACACTTATCACACAGTGGCATGGAATGTATTTTGTTTAAAGGAGGAACAAGGAAGACGCTGTGTTATTGGAAAACAGCCTAACATTTAAAAGTGAGTTTATAGCAGCACTTAGCTTTGGGCTAGATATTTTATGTAAAGCAAGTAGTTGTCAGTAGTTTTGCGTTTTCAACCACAAGCTACACATTTGTCACTGTTCCCTCAATACATTCAATACTCTTACTATACAGGTAAAATAGATTCTGTTTTAAATGCTGTTGCAATGTATGATTTAACCAGCATAGGAATCCTATTGGTAATCAGCTAACTCATTCCAAGCTGGCTGGTTAGCGCACTAATTAAACCCTACCAATTGTTCCCTTGTCTCTAGATGCATCTGCTGTGTGAATTCCCAAATAAAAACATTCAAATATGATCTCAACTCTCAAATCAAAGTAACTCACCTCTTGCGACTGACTTTCACAGTACTCGATCGCAATTCCTTCACAGAATTTCACACTGAAACGCATGGCTGCATCTTTTTAACTGATGAAGGAAGTTGACTGTCAGCTGTGTATTCATTATGCCTGCAACTGCCACACCTTCCCAGGTGGTAGACACGAGCCTTCCCACTACTCCACACAATACTTCCTTGTAGGGGAAGCTGAGGCATTCGGAGGTTTTAGTGCACTATAAGACAGAAGTGGAACATTTAGACTACTCTATATTTTTAGAAAAAAAAATACATGTGTGTGTATGTGTATGTGTAGATTATGCCCAGGACAATGAAAAGAACCAAAACCTTCTTTATCTAAAGTAATTAATAATTGCACTTGCAATTACTAAATCTTTGTGTGTTGATGTAAAAAGAATAAACAGACCCATGCTGTGTTTAATAGGATTTATATAACATACACACAATACAACATTATAGTAATAGTATACATAGCAATAATATAGTAATGAAAAGAAACAGGTTAGTGTACATCACATCAACTGTGTGATATCACGACCGACAACAAATCCCAGACACAATCCTGTTAAACCTCACTTGCTGGTGCCCTTAAAAGAACATGCTAAATATAAAAAATAATAGTGAAGGGTTTTGAAAATTTTCAGTCTAGTCAACACAATACAGTAAATTATCAAGTATTAGCCTATGATTTTTGACATTTGAATACATATCAATGGGGAGAAAATGTATTAGCTAAATCAAGTGTTTTACAGTTTCCCTTTCCAGTGCTTTGCCAAATTCTCTGATCTGAAAGAGGACATTTAAGGTTTAGGAACATTGTCTTTGAGATAATATTCTAATGTTGCATGAAAATGTTTCTCTTTGTCATTTGGCAAATGATACCTTTATGTAAACTCCATCATCCATTCATATCTGCACAGAACATCTGATTTAAGAAGTCTCAAACCTACAGAAATATCAGAATAACTTAAGTATTGTTTCTAAATATTTTACCAGAGCAGTTTTGTCTCGCTCTTTGTCATTAGTTGTAACATGGGAAGCAACTGCAAAACATCTTTTTAAAGGGATTGTTCTTGTCGAGACGCTTGGCCCTACCGAGTTTGACAAGAGCTTCCTGTATCCCTTCATCAGTTTTCTGGACATTGGTTTGGATATCGTTCAGCATCGAGCCCTGCTCCTCAACCAGTAAAGCAATGTCCAGGAAAATGTCGTGGATGCCCTGAATACGGGTCTCCAGGTCCACCAACTCCTGGTGACGTTTCTCAATCTGGAACAGAGCCGACCGAGCAGTTTTTCCTTCAGCCACAATGTTGTCATTAAAGATGTTCCATTGACCTTTCTCGATCATCTCCTCCACCTCCTCTCCTGTCACCTCACGCCCCACTATCTCCATCTGCCTTTGGATCTGGGCTTTACAGTTCTCACGATGGCTCATCTCAGCCTCGTTGTAGTCAAACATTGCATCACGGAAACCATTGCTGAGGCAGGCAAACTGGGTTCGAGCGATGCGCGTGATGGCCGAGTTTGAGCCATTTTCTTCTTCGAGCTTGTGAGCTGTGCCCTCCATGTCTCGTATGTGTGCCAACACGTTCTCAGCTCGAGCTTTTATGTCAGCACCGATTGCATTAGAGTCCTTTTTAATAACGCTCATTGTGGTAGTTCCGTGGAGCATGCGTGAGTTCTGTTCACGTAGTCTTTTAACTTCCAGACGGATGAGTTGGATCTCTTTGTGGATTTCCTGTGACTGAGAAAACACTTCCTCCAGAGCAGGGCTGTTGTCAAACACCACTGCCTCGTGGGGCAGCTCCTCCTCTAGGTCCACATTGCTGAAGGACTCAGAACTAGTGGACTCTGCATATTCCATTGGTTCCTCGTGGCCGCTGGACACTTCATGGAGGTGGCTCAATCTGTCCCTCATGGTGGGGCAGAAGCTGTTAGATGCAGATATCTAGATGATTTTCTTCGTCCGATTATCTTCCTCAAACGTGCATTGGTGTAGATCACTCGTTCATTCGAGCTGACCTGAAAGAGCAACAACAAATCTTCAGAACACAGAAGTTGAGAAAATGTAACATCCAAACATAAAGCTGCCTTCCACATTGCAGGTTTATGCACAGTGAGAGCCTGTTGAAAAGTATTTTCCTTCTTCCTTCAGATGTAATCCACACAGTACCAACCACTGGCCCAACAGGTTCTCCAAAGAATAGTTGAAGGAGTTGCATCTCACCAAACTAGTTCTTTTCACTTGTGATCTGTCAGACATCTTTTGCCAAGCAACTTTTTTATGTTTTAATCTATCACTGCATTCAGATGCTTCGGAAAAAAATTTAAAAATATGAAGAAGCAGGTGACATCAGTGGATGGCATTTCAAACAAACGTTCCCAAACTTTCCCTTTTATCAAATATTGTTTGTTTTTTTTTTACTTTAGAACAGAAATATTTATTAATAACTTATTACAACTAACTGTCCTTATTATGTTGACATCTTGTGGGTACATTGAATTTTACAGACATTGGTCGTCAGGTTGAAAATCATTACTGGATACACATGTTACCTTTACTTAAAGTCTTAGAATTCAGGTATCTAGACATAAAGAAAATCACAAATACAAGCCTTTGCCTATCAATGTCTGTTTTTCTGTGCCATACCTGTTTTGCTCTGATGTCCACAGAAATCAGATGTTGTCCTGCACGGTAAGTTGGCCACCTTGGCACTGCACCATCCTTATGTCGACGGCTGCGACAAGAGGCCACACAAGCGTAATGCAGCTGTCTTTGGAGTTAGAGCTGGTATTTGGGTGTTTGTCAGAGTTACAGGTTTCGCCACGCCATGCGTCCGTATGATGTGATGATCTGGAATGAAGACCGGTCGGTTGGGCCTTGCGGTGACGCTGCAGCTCAGGAGCGTCAGTAGGACAGGACGTGATGTGAACAGAGGGGGAAAACAAACCCGGTGAGCGGAAGGTTTACATTTGTGGGCTTCTTGTAGATAGAAAAAAACATCACGAGTAATACATGTACACATCAGCGCAGAAATTATGTTTTCGGTAGAGATCCTAACTAGTACCTCCACCAGTACCTGAACGTGCCATGCCCATGGTCAAATACCTTTCCCCCAACCACGCCCTAATGATTTCAACACGTTCGTACTCGTGCGTGTTGCACGTGTGTGTGTGTGTGTGCGCGCGCGCGTGTGTAAGAGAGAGATATGTTGTTTTAAATCAGCTTTCACTAGGCTTCTTTAGCCTATTTTAGATCATCTAAAATCTGGGTCTGTGTGACAGCTTATTCAAGGAATGGGAACATACTCATGGTTGGTACAGGAAGCTAAAACCAGTCCCATGTAAAACAGTAATGATATGAAATGGTTAAACAAATTGTAATGAGAAATAGTATAAAAAAGTAGTATAATAGTAATATAATAGTGTTGATCTCCTCTATCATAGGTTGGATGATGGTGTGTACTAAACTATTTTACAACTACACAATGTACTCTGACAAGAAAAAGTTTTTGGAAACACCAGGACATGTTAAGGAATTTTACACTTATGTGTAAGAAATCAACACACACAAGCATGTTCCTCATTCATCTGCAACAATTTAATCAGCAGATCAAAACAGCTACTATTTGCCACTCAGTGTTAAACTTGAAGGTTCTGTGCTTATCCACAAATGCCGATGCTTTTAAATTGATCATCCAAACACCAGGGGTTTATGTTTATATTTGGCCTTCTTCCTCCACATGACATGATCTGTCATTTTCAGTGTAATAAAATAAAATACCCAAAAAAACAGCTTGTAAACAGGAAAGTCTTTACTTTTCTTTCTTCTCTTAAATCCGTATAACATTTGATGCATTTCACTGTAAAATTAGAAGTTTACCCTGTATGAGTTGAATCATGAGCGAATCTATTCTTCCCCCACAACTTGGCTTTTTTTAATCTGTTATGTTGTTTTGGTAGAGGTTCATCTTTGTCTCAGCTCCCCAATAAATTTGTTAGGAAATGTATCTGTCTCTGTACCTTTTACTTATTTCAGCCTGACAAACCTTGCATATTGGGATATGCCCTCTGTGTTTTTGGTCAGTTTTCTCTTGAGTGTTGAATTGTGATACCTGCACCTATGTGACAGTTCTTCAACTCAAAAACTGAACGACTGAGCAAATGTTTACATTATTCAAAGTTGCAAACCAGTCCTGTGTAAAAAAAAAAACGTTTTTTTTATTTATAACAATAACAAAATCCATTTTACATTAAGACATTAAAGCAATTTTCAATATAAGGTAAATCTATTTTAAATATTTGTTTAAACTTTAAATCTGTTTATTCCAACAGTTTTTTTCATGGGTGCCAACGTCTGAGTTGTCAGATTTCCGATCGCCTGTGAACACAGCGCAGCTCCATCACGACCCTGGCGTCACCTCGACTTTCTTTTTGTTCCTGCCAGAGGTTCAATCTGTGGCTGCCTGCGACAACGGAGACCAACGGGACAAAAACTACACGAGCAAAGCGTCGCGGCCATGAAGTTGTCTCTAATTCGCAGTGCCTGTAGCAGTCTTCGAACTCAATCAGCCCGACCGGGAAGCGGAGTCGGCGGCTTGCAGCGGAGATGCCCAACGTTACCGGCTGGTCCGGCCAACAGCCGGTTGATCCTCCGGACAGCGAGCGCTACAACCAGCGGCGGAACCGAGCGGATCCAATTCGTTGACTTCAGGAAACGGGGTCAAAAAGAAGATCGATTGGAGTGCGAAAGCTCCTTAAGGTAAGACACGTTAACAGTGACGCCACTGTGTTGCACTGTTGTCCTTACGGAAAGTAAGCGACGGTTTAGCGACGTGTGGCTGAAGTGATGACCGGCGCGCGAGCCCTCGTCGCCCCGGCTTGGCTAGCAGCCAGCTCCGCACGTGCTCCCCGGCATCATCACAGCTGATGTAACTTTTCTCCGCTGTTGCCAAACGCGCTTCGCAGCAAACACAAAGCTCTGCCTCGTATAGACACGTGGTTGATGTAGGAGACTTTAGCTAAAGTAGTGTGACGTTGCACATAAAAGCCTGTTTTCTATATCCTATATATGTGCTATTGGACGTGGTCTAGTATAATGTGTTAACGCTGCTAATGAACACATTAGCTTCTCCTTTTGTTGTAGGGTGGGCGATGGGTGGAGCTCCACATTTTTTATTTCATCTCATGTCATTTTAGTAAAACATACTCTATGATAACTGTTCATTTGACTTGGAAGACGTTTTCAGTTTGCTGTACTCAATTTCACTTTAAGGTTACTTAGAATAATTACTGATTCAAAATTCTCCACAGGGTGGTTATTTAAACTTATTTTAATTTTAGACTGTTTGTAATTTATTATTACAAAGTCTAAATACAGTATCAGTATTTATAAATGCTATGTTTTCCAAAATTTGGCCCAATACATGTGTCTGTAACACCCTGTGTGTAGCCCTAAGTGGATGAACGGACATAATTGATCTCTTTATTTTCTCTCATAGAGAGGTCATTCAGAGCACCAAGGAGGCAATGGTAACTCTGCAGAGAAGAAACACAGCAACCCAACCATTGTTAGCAATTGTGCAGGTAATTAAAAAAAGCTGTATTGTGCTATAGGGACATAAAACACTTAACTTTAGTTTTCTCTTGGTTACGTGTTTTTACTGAAGCTATTTTTCACTGTGATCATTTCTTCTAAAAGGCAGGTGAAGATGACAGCTTTTTGGAGGCCAATAAAGACATGGCAGGAAAGGTAGTAATTTCTCATTTAACTTGTTAAAGAAGTGGCACAGAAATCCAAACACCTCATTACCTCTTTGTTTCTGTATCCACAGGTTGAGCTGAACATCGTTCAGATTTGTCTTGCAAAAGAGTGCACAGAAGATGAAGTAAGTGAAGCTCACTCACTAACAAACTTATTCTCTTTTCGAGTCTAAACATTTGTCAGGTCTCCACCTTGTTGTTAAACAAGTCAGTGCGTGATTTACTCTTCCCCTGGTTATTTGTTTGAGCAGCAAGTTTTTTCACTGTCTTCAGAGATTGCCATCTCTTAATTTCAGTCAACAGCACTAAGCTGTTAAATTTGAGAGTGAAAGTGCTGTTCCTCCCCCTCTCTTTCCCTTTTCATCTGTTTATTTTGTCAGCGCCACAGTATTTTCTCCTATATTAGGTCTGTTTTTTCGTAGACTCAGATGTGCAACTCCAATTGTAAGTTTGTCAACAGGTTTCTTTAACTGTGTGTTTGTCTTTGTGTGTGTATATAGATTGTAGAGGAGGTGATGAAACTTAACGAGGATTCCAGAGTACATGGTATCTCCCTTCACCTTCCCCCAGCTTCACTCACCAGCAGAGTGCTCAACGCACTCAAGCCTGAGAAGGACGTAGACGGGTAAAAAACTTTTTAAAGGCAGATGTATTATGTTAGCTTAGCTGAGTTTACCACTGTCAAATAAAATACATGATAAAAATCATACATTTCCAGGTAGTTATTACTGTTCTAAGTTCTGTAACTATGCAAAAAGTAGAGTAGTAGTACACCAACAACATGGGTTTCTCGCACCCAACCAAGAACAACACATTTGGTCATGTGGTAATAAAGAATTCTGACCTAATTAGAAAGGGCTGCCCACAATTACAAGTTAAGTAAATAGGTCTTATTAGCTTTCAGCTGACAGAAAATTTGATTGTGTTTAGTTATCTACAAACCGCTTTATGATTGTTTTAATATTTGACAAAAATGGTTTGTCAAATGTTATGTTATTCACAGCACTTTTTAAATATTCTTAAAATGCTTTTGCCAGTAAAAATGACTAGGAACCAGTTAGTAAACCCTTCATGTTTATGTTTATTTATCAGGATATCGGATGTGAACATGGGCCGTTTGGTACGAGGAGACTTAAGTAAAGGCTTTGTGCCACCAATAGCCAGCGCTGTCCTGGATCTACTGGAGAAACATGGTGAGTTTGCTGTTAAGGCATATCTTCTCATGTTCAACAAGGAAAACAAAGCAAACCAGTTTTTACTGGAACACCATTTAAATTTAAAAAGATGTTTTTACAAAAGTGAAGATGACTTTGTTCAGATACAATTCTCACTGCTTATAGAGCTTCTGTGATTCTACAAGCAGCACAGCAAAAATAATTAGGGATTTGGACACAAGAAATTTGCTGACTCACCATCTGGCTGCTAAACTGGGTATAGCAGGGCAGAGGTCAAAGATCAAGTGTACAGGGAGTCACAGTTATTCTTAGTGTACCTGACACAACTAGCGCAGGTTCAATGACGTGTTTCCAAAAAGGTGATACTTACAATAAAATTCTGAATATTTTCTTGTAAACCACGTGGATAGTTTGCTTCTGCACACTAGGATATTTCAATGTCATAACATTTGTACAGATGC
This sequence comes from Microctenopoma stevenorrisi, assembly GCA_032270685.1. Classification (NCBI taxonomy): domain Eukaryota; kingdom Metazoa; phylum Chordata; class Actinopteri; order Anabantiformes; family Anabantidae; genus Microctenopoma; species Microctenopoma stevenorrisi. The sequence continues at coordinate 9,838,295 of JAUMTR010000016.1, forward strand.
GCATTTGGAAGGAAAAACAGTGTTGCTGGTTGGAGAAGGACTCCTCGGGTTGGTCTTGCAGTGCCTGATGGAGAGAAATGGAATGATAGCTCTGAAAAGTAACTGGAGCTCCAAAGGCCACCTACAGTCACAGGTGCGTTTGTATGTCTGTGCTCTTTTGCTCCACGCATACGGTTTCCTTACCCGTTACCTTCTGTCTCATGACTTTGCCATGAAAATATATAGGCCATTTTCATGTCACTACTGCAGTCTTGAAGGTGGCTGTAAAAAGTTATCAGTGCACTAGTACTAGTAGTTTGCTGAGACAGTGGAAAGATAGATAGTAAATGAGCATGTTGCTGTTTTACTGGTTGACCACATGGGGTCAGTCACAAAATGTGATAAGCTGTGACAGAACCCAGAGTATACACATTGGAAGAGCATCACTATGTCATCACTAGGTAGACATACCTCACATATATAACCTCTTATTGTACCAAATGTAATGATCTGCTTTTTCAATTCTTCGTATCTAATGTCTTCTCATGCTTTTATTTCCTAGGTGATGCAGGCTGATGCTGTGGTCCTGTTAGGAGGAGAAGGTATCGCTGTCCCACGCACGTGGTTTAGACCAGGAGCTGCTATCATTCGCTGTGGGCCCACCCTGTTGACAGGTGACTATATTGTGATATCACTGATTTTGCATGGGTTTTTAGTTATAGTGGAAAAATAATTACCACTTTACCTCTTGACATTTCACCCATGAGTATTATTTTGAACCCTTTAAATTATTCGATTTCTGTTTGGGGACGTTTCAGAATGAATTCAGAATAAAATAGAATAGTTGCCTCTTATTGTCTCTGTGACTCTACACAGTACAATGAGATTAAACGCAGCTCCTTCAGTGCAGACATGTGTAGAACACACAATAAACAAGTGGTGCATCTGCGCTAAATACATACAATATATACAGTGAGATTTGCAGTATGTGTTATTGCACAATATTTAAATTAAAAAAAAAACGATGATGCTGGACATATGTTAACTGACATTATACTAACTAAAAAGCTTTTTCAAAATGTGTGAATTGTGTTTTTTTTGTTGTTGTAGATGATGAACATATTGAGATTTCATCAATGTCTGGTTTAGGGCACCTCATAGCGGCTTACAGAACACAGGTGCAGCCCTGGTTTCCATTGTCATTATCGTCTCATTTCTCATTGTATTCGTCTGTATTGTCCTTTTACCTTGTTCTCCACGTGTCTTCTGTTGGTCTGCTAGAACGTAGTGCATAGCTACAGTCGGTGGCTTCAGGAACAGCAGTACCGACCCTGGCGACTACGCAGCCTCAAACTACAGCCCCTCACCCCTGTACCTAGGTATACACCACTACCTCAACATAATGCTGTGTTTCTTAACCACTAAACACTGATATTATTGATTGTAGTGTGAACCTCTGTAAGAGACATGTCTATCATGGGTGGACCCAGATATTTGTTCCAATAGACATTCGCTTTTCAATTGTGATATTTGACTTTTTTTTACTAAATGTAAGACATTGGCTCTAAATGGCCTAATTGTTTGTGCACCGGTGTAACGCAGCTACTTTAACCCTGTTGGACCACGTTGTTTCTAAAGCTGTTACGTCTTTAACAAAAGGAGAACTTACCAGCGGAAGTTGGCAAACTAATCTTCACATGCAACAGGAAGTGGAGTGTAGAGTATAATCTTAAGGCTTAGTGAGCTTTCAACCTCATAATTTGTTTGCTTTATTTTATTAAAAATGATTCATTTAGTGAAAAGCATGTTTTGTTATAACTGTGCTAACTACACTATCCATCTTTATATTTTATTATTTATTTATTTTGCTCTGTTTGAGGCTAGAATTGTATTTTTATTAACACTGACAGTTTATTGAAATGTGCATGCTTCAATTGTAACTGTGCCAAGTGCGCTATCTATCTAGATTTATTTGTTACAGCTCATCTTCATCTGCTGTTAACTTCCACAGACTGTAGCTCTGGTTATTTGCTGAATAAAAGAACCAAAACTCCAGAGCTCTATATGATTAAAATGAAAATTACTAAATGCTTTCTCATGATTTCTGTGTTTGTCAGTGACATTGAGATTTCTAGAGCTCAGACACCAAAATCGATGAGCCAGCTGGCTGAGGAGATTGGTTTGCTACCCGAGGAGCTTGAAGCCTATGGCCGGAACAAAGCCAAAGTCAGACTCTCTTTGTTAGACCGCCTACACACACAGCCCGATGGGAACTATGTGCTTGTTGCTGGGTGAGTGTTATTTCCTGTTCCTGGGTCCTTCTTGGGGTTTGTTTAAGCATATGGAGTATGTAACATTTGTTTCTCCATACTTTAAAAACTTTTGAATCTGTTACATGTTTTATTTCAGAGTTTTTCGGAGAGTGGATAGTTGTGTGTGTCCACATGCTGGGACACAGCATTGTTAATAGACAATGTCCTAGTTAATAAATGCTTGGCAAGAAACTGAATCTACATGTATATTGTCACATCATACGAATAAAAAAATGTGAAATGTTATTCATATCACTCTTCCAGCATAACACCCACCCCACTGGGCGAAGGTAAAAGCACAGTCACCATAGGCCTTGTCCAGGCCCTGTCTGCTCACCTTAAGGTCAACGCCTTCGGTTGCCTCAGACAACCATCCCAGGGACCCACCTTTGGAGTTAAAGGTCAGAAATAAATACACAGATACCCAGTCTGAAAAGTATGGACTTTCTGTTTGTCATCTCAGAATTAATAATTTCCATGACAATAAACTGTGTTTTAGGAGAAGTCTAATACTTTAAATAACTCTAGTTACTCTCATTAAGGAGCCATATTTTCCTGTTAAAATATAAATCCAGCTTTAAAAAACGCTGAATGTTGTTTTTGAATAAATTTTTCTTTATTGAATTATTTGAGTGGACAAGGTCAGAGACACAGGCAAAAAGCAGCAGTTGGGAATGTACCAAGTAACTATGTGTTAAACTATGTTTGTCAGTATGAATCTAGCATTTTGTGCCAGAGTGGGGTAGTTCACCACTCAGATATTCCTCCTTTTGTGTGTCCCTACCGGTTATCTGCCTCTGACTGTTCTGTTCTCATCTTTGTACCTAGGGGGAGCTGCAGGAGGGGGGTATGCCCAGGTCATCCCTATGGAGGAGGTAAGACATACAGACACTCACAGGACACACAAACAGAGCTAGTGCTTACTTCGAAGACCAAAAACAGGCAGACACTCCCACAACACTACTGGAGCTGTGTTGTAACAGTGTTTGTGACTAAAGAGGCTTTCTGTGAAGAACGACCACAGGGAGAGACTATTGTACACGATGTTACCATGACAGCCATTTGACTTTACTGAGTTTTACTTTATTTTCCACTGGACCATACAAAATCACCACGTTACTGGCCTTATGTCTGATCTCTTCACCTTTCTTGCCCTTCAGTTCAACCTTCACCTGACTGGTGACATTCATGCTATCACAGCGGCCAATAACCTGGTGGCAGCAGCTATTGATGCCAGGATGCTCCACGAGGCAACACAATCAGACAAGGTGATGAACGTGAAGTCATCATTCATCATTCACATCCATATGCTGCATCTTTTGTACATGAACAAAAAAAAAACAAAGATATTGATTATTATTATTGATCATAAGTACCATGCCACATCAGCCAGTCAAGAACATACTTGATGTCACTAAAATTGTCACCTGAATGTGTATTACTGTTTAAAAATTAATTTTCTCTCCATAATATAATAAAGTGTTCTTTAAATGCATGTCGTTCATAAGCATGTGTTATACCCCCCCCCCCAGGCTCTGTTCAGCAGACTGGTTCCTTCAGTGAACGGAGTCAGAAGGTTTTTACCTATCCAGATCTCCAGGCTACGTGTGAGTCTAAACGCTGCAGTGCCAGAACTGCTAGTTCTAACCCAGTGTAACCCGTTCACTAGGGGGCGTTGTGTGCCTGTGTTAACATATCTCATATTTGTTTCTAACTCATAAACTATATTTTAAATTGCTTTAAGGGTTGGTATTTTATGGATGCTGACGGTTAGGTCTTAACAGATGAAGTACCAATAGTAAATGCAGGTAAGAGGAAGAAGATTAGACATAAGTCACCCTAGTGTTTGTCCCGTATAAAGGACTCTAAAGTAAAATGTTAAAAGGCCCATAAACTATTTATTAGTCTTAATGGATAAAGTGAAAGAGAGCACTCCCAGTGAACCTTTTGAACCCGGCAGTAAGTCGATCACCTCATTGTAATTTATTCTGGATTTAGCTTACAAGCTCAGACAATGATACTATTTATCATGACAGATATCTGGCATTTGACATAGCAGGGGCAGCTAAATACCACTAGGCAGAATAGTCACAGTATTACAAATTATGAAACACACTTCTGGACCTTGTATTTGTGCCTCTGAAATCACAGACCCAACATCCTCTGATCTTCTTTCTGTCTTTAATTACAGCGTCTTGGCATCAGTAAAACAGACCCTGCAGGTCTTACACCAGAAGAAGTCACCAGCTTTGTCCGACTTGACCTTGATCCTTCCAAGATCACCTGGCAGAGAGGTGCATCTCTTTAATTTTAGAAATTCACTCCAAGGTCACCTAGTTAATAATGAGGGGGTATAAGTCATGGAGTTATGCAAACAACATTTAAATATACCAAAGACAATATAACTGGAAACATATCAGTCATACAGCCACTGGATAAAATATGTAATGGACATATTCTCATAAAGAATAAAGTATTGATTAATGGTACTGACCAGCCAGTCTATTTTTTTAAGTTGTGTTCACGTTGAATTAACACATTTTACAAAGAAGTGTTGCATGTATCAGTGAGGGGATGATACATATAGGTATGGTATGAGTGGGAATGGCTTTAACTTGTCAGTGAGAACAACCGTCCGGATGCTGATATGACTGATTTACTCCAGGGGGCATTCTTAACAGACAAACCCTGGGGATTAAAAACAGATTTACCGCCCACTGTTATGTGGGTGTGACTCTGTGTGTGTGTGTGTGTGTGTGTGTGTGTGTTCACGAAACAAACCATTTTCACTCTTCCTCACATTAAACTAACATCAAGATAATGCTTTACACTGTTGCGGTCTCCCCACTGCTTGTAACAATAGCATAGCTGCAAAGCAATCAAACTTTTACTGGCTAAGTGCTGAGTGGAGAAAGTACAGAATCCCCGTAGTGTAGCAAAGGCACTCTCAGTATGTCGATATCTACTTGCAATGAAATATAAAAATCTTTTATTCTGTCAGGTCCAGCCTGTAAAAAGATGATTTTACAGTGTTATTGTTTGCCCGAGGCATCAGATCAAGTTATACGTTGAAGTTTTTAGTGTGTAGTTTTTACTCAAAATACAGTAGATAATATGAGATTTTGTGCAAAATTAAACTGTCTTTTTGTTTTTCTAGTTCTTGATACAAACGACCGTTTCTTGAGGAAGATCACAATCGGACAGGCGAGCACTGAAAAAGGACAGATCAGAGAGGTATGCACAACTCATGCTTTCACAATCTTCTCTTAGCCAGTGGCGTCTTTTTAAAATATTTCCCCTCCTCAGTTTTGTGTATTTTTACAATAACTGGTAAAAGACTGAGGTTGAGACTAATTCTTCTGTGATATAATACTAATCGCTCACAGTCTTGTCACTCAGAACATTTCTCCTGCAGGAACTCAGACAATATACCTAGGAGTGTCCAAAAAGTTTCTCACGTGCACACACGCTCCCCTTCGCGTCCCTCATGATAAGCCCAGATGTATGTCAATATTATGTCTGTAGTAATAACTAAATGAAATCCTGTAAATAAACACATCACCTCAGTACGAGCGAGCGGGTCTAAGTGAAAGCAAATGTTTAAAGGTGGAGAAAAATGACCTACCACCTACCCCTGCACACGGAGCAGTTTTTAAGCTTGCTCAGCATATGTTTACGTTTACCGCCGTCATTTGGTCCACTCTGTTTCCTTTTCATTTCTCCAGTGCTGGATACACTATAGCCCCTCAGGGTATTATCACTGGGAGTGGTAATACAAATGTGTTCCTTGGTGAGCTTACGGCGTCTTTTTTTTCTTGTGCGGGACGGAGACTTCTTTGGTTTTCCCTACGCTTCACTGTGGGTCATCGTCATTCTGTATTTTTCTGCCCCTATCTTAATCTGTTAGTTTGTTTTTAAATCAATACAGAATGTCAAATCCATAATAAGTGAAATATGTTCAGTTTAAATTCCCCTAACTGTGCTCATAAGACTTATGCCCATGTGACAAAGCTGGTGACTATGTTGTGTGGTTTTATCTCTTTTCTGCTACTGTGGAATGTTATTAGTGTTTTCACATTGTGCGATTGTTACAGCTCCGTGGGTTTTGGAGACGGTCAAGGATGGGACCTTTCTGCTTTCCTGCCCAATATTTCTCTGTGCAGAGCAGCCACTATATAATGAAGTCACATAATATGGAAAAAGTCTTTCTTCCATGACTTAACTTCCAGATAAGCATGAAGTCATGACACCTTCATGCTCGCTGAAATGTGCTCATCAGTTTGTTGTCGTTGTGGTTTACACAATGTTCTGCATATCCTCCTTTTCTCATACTCCAGACTGGGTTCGACATTGCAGTGGCCAGCGAGATCATGGCCATCTTGGCTCTGGCAGACAGCCTGGCAGACATGAAAAATAGACTGGCACGTATGGTGGTGGGGACGAGTCGCTCTGGACGGCCTGTCACTGCAGAGGACCTGGTATGTTAATTAGCGGTGTGTTCAGTGAGGGAGTGTGGTAGTTTAACCCCGGGCAGTCTCACATTTAGAGAGCTGAGACAGAACTAAACACAAATTCATAGATAGGTCTCTGTGTTCACCATATTTTCTGTAATGTACTGATAAACATTAGACTGTCATATATTTTAGATTCATTACACACAATTGAAGTAGTTCAGG
>JAUMTR010000016.1:9848831-9972939 GCA_032270685.1 Microctenopoma stevenorrisi
TTATTTGAAGGTTGACTTTTTTTGTATTAAAAACACTTTTCTTTTATTGGTCGGATGAAATATGCTAATTTTTTGAGTAGGACCTGTAGGTATGATCAGCGACCTGTGATGAGGATATTAGGTTTTTTTCCACGTCAGGGTCATCTGGCTCTGGTTTCCCACAGAATAGAAATACTGTACCCTGTGTTGTTTCAGACTTGTAGAGGAGGATCCCTATAGTTTTTCTGATGATTCACGATGCTAATCAGAGCCAGGCCCAATGTAGATATGGTGCATTACTTTGTGTATAGTGTATGTGGGTTGTGGGTGTGTAACAAAGTATTTTGCAGCATGAAAGCACGAGCCCTGCAAATGGGTTGCTGCTTTTTATCATTCACAGTAGACGACCATTTAGTCGTTCTTTCTGACACTATCAGTTGTTTCATTAATGAATCTAATAACCTGTTCTTATTTGCAACCTCCGACCTGATCTTTCTTTCCTCCTCTTGGTCAGGGTGTGAGTGGAGCACTGGCTGTGCTAATGAAAGATGCCATCAAGCCCACGCTGATGCAGACTCTGGAGGTGAGACACGCACATAACCCCACTTAAATATTCATTATCCAGTCTTTTGATGAATCTCTTGGAGAATACCTACGTGAACAGTCCAGAGAGGAAAATCTCAAAGTGTTCACTACCTCGACCTCAGCAGGCTGAGAAAAAGGATGAGGTATTGGCCTTTTATTGGCTCCTCATCTAAAAAGCAGCACACTCTCAGACACGAGGTCTTAAAATAGATTTGTAAAGGTGTCATAAGGAGAACAATATCCATCCACTATCTTCTGCCTTTTGATTTTTAAAGACTGACTCATTCAGCATTGCGTGGCAGGGGTTCCCAGCTTGGCGGTCAGCGATTAAACAGTTTACAATGTTAGCAGTCACACCTCTGATAACAGCTTTGTGTTTCACGACTTGTCGTGTTTCTATTTCTTGTTTCTTTGTGGTTGGTTTTGAACATAAAGCTTGATTACATGGTCATTTGGTGGGGGAAACACATTGACTGTTCCAGCTTGGGTGTAGAGGGGGTGGAGGTTTGCGTTCAGCACAGATTTGGTTACTTTCTGTTTTTTAAGAGGAAGCATTGCGGCCCTGTTGTGTGAAACTGTTTCCTGTGTGGGTTTCCTGTGATTCTGGTCAGGGAACTGGTATTGGGACCAACCAGGCCTCCGAGATCCATGAGAACTTTCCACCGAGGATGGCTGCCTTTGCCCTTTGTGCCCTCTTGGCTTGTGATTGTGTGTGTGCTGAATGCAGATGGACACGTGGGAATAGAGTTGGCATATCTAGGCTGGTTTGTGCGACAGAGCCTCCATACATTCGGTGTTTTTTCACACTGGGTAGGCTTTGCTAGGAAGCGTAGCACAAGAGGAAAAGACAGATTTTGAATGCAGTCGCTGTGTACGTGTCTGTCAAGCAGACCTCAGTCATTATGTGCGTTTTTGCAAACATCCTGTCTATTTGGAGTTTTACAGAAGGACTGAAAGACGTGCACGTTTTACGGGAAGAGGCGGTAGACCATAGTCTATACATTCCCTGCTGTGACTTCAGGCTTTTAGGTATGAGTCTGTGCTCTGGGGATAATTCTTCAGTTTAGCTGTATAGCAGTGGGACAATAGAGGAGGAAATAGTGACATGATCTCTATCTTCCTGTTTTTGTTCATCTCTCTCTCGCTCTAGTTTTAATAATCCTCGCGTCCTTACAATTGAAGAGGTGACACCCTTGACTTTTAATTTATTCCCACCTTCATCCTCCTGTTGTGGCTTATTTATATTCTGAATTGCTTTCCCTCATGTACGGATATGCGACGAGTGAAAAGCATTAACAGGGTCAAAGTTACAGCTCATGTGGAAATCTACGTGATGTATGACACGTGTTAACTTTCCATTAGATACAAACATGTATCTAAAGGAACATGTTATTGAATGGATAATGACCCAGAAGGATATTTTTTGTCATTTTATTGAGCTTTCTTTCTGCCTTTTCCATTTTGCTTGTTGCTTTCCACATATTCATCTTTTTCTTTATGTAGTTTGATTCTGTTTTCATCCACGCTGCTATTTTACATGGACACGTAGACAAGTGGTAGCATTTGTCAGGGCCTTGTTAAATGGTTGATTTACTCCTCTTAGGGGAAGTTGTTTACGCAGGCGGAGAGAGAGGTATGCAAACAAAAGCTTAGAAATTTCTTCCCATCCTTCCTGTTTCCTTCCTGTGGAGGTATTCACAATGGCTAACTGGACTTTCACCGACTTTCTTATGGACCATATTTTTCTCCTTAAGTGATACTTAAAATAAATCTTTCTCTGGATTTTTAGTTGCCTTGCTTTGTGTAAAGTTCACTTTGTAAATGTACTTTGACTAGTCAGAGCCAATGTTCCAGTACCTTTAAGATGTTTATGCAGTTTGTAAGCTGCATCCATGAGCCCGAGCATCAGGGGCAGAATTGCACCCAGTCCAGTTGAGAATGGATTGATGTGTGATCAGACACATGAATCTTATAACACGACTCTCGTGACAATGCTTTTATTGTGCTTGGAACAACACCTCTAACAGTACAATGAAATAGAAACACAACGGGCATGATAACTAAACACGTGAATATAGAAAAGTAAAGTCAACTATTAGAATCAACTAAAATGTGAATTTGCCAAATTATTTAGTAAATTATCAGACATTTTGTGTGCATTCCTAAAAGGTTTCTGTTTGTGTTAGGGAGATCTCAGTAGTTCAGAGTTGAGCGTATCCATGACAATGAACTTTTCTCTGACACCTACTGCGGAGTAAATGCTGTAAGGTCTGATAGTTGGAGATGTTTATAGTTTTTATTCATCTATTTCCGTGTATTGCATTCTGTGCTGTAACCCTGATGTATTTCTGTTCAAAGTTGTAAGTTTAGTCCCATCTAGTTTGTATGTGTCCAGTCTTTAGGGAGTAAACCAGCAGGGGAAGGAGCCTGGCCCACTCCCAGACTGGCATCCCCTCTTAACTTGTACTACTGTTTAACCACACATTGTGGCAGCCAAAGTTCACTCATGCTTAAATATTTGTCTTTAACCTTTGACTGAATGTAGTATGAAAAGAAATGGTCCTTATTTAAACTCGGTTCAGTGAGCTGCTGTGGGTTACTTTGATTCCTCATCTTTTATATTTGTGTGTGCCTCTAATTGTTGCAGGGTACACCAGTGTTTGTCCACGCCGGGCCTTTCGCCAACATCGCCCATGGCAACTCCTCTGTGCTAGCAGACAAGCTTGCTTTGAAGTTGGTTGGACGCGACGGTTTTGTGGGTAAGGGCACACAGGCTGCGCATACAGATCACACACATAAGCTGAGGTGCTGTAGATGCACGAGCACGAAACGAGGACAGCGAGATGTTAACTGTAGAGTGTAGAAGTCCAGATGTGGAGTCCTCAGTTTCCTTAGTGCAGCAAATGAAAGCATAACTTACATTTTACTCCAGTAATGAACTTCAACTTGCTCCCCTGCTGTTGCGACCCTTGGCCTGCAGTCATATTAGTTCTGGTTATGGGTCTGGTTTACCTTCCTGAAGCTGCTCTGGTCTCCTGTGTAACTTTCTAGGAAATTGGTGCAAGGATTGCGTAAAAAAATGGAAAAAAATAAAGGCGAGAGGAAGGAAGCAGATTGGAAATCTTAAGAGTCTTTGGAATGCTTTAGAGTAAACCGCTCTAATCCCTTCAACGTCAAAGAATAGATGTGTATTTCCATTTTTATCTGTCAATCTATCCTGCTTCTCTCCTTTCTGTCTTCATCTGCTTGGCTGCAGGAATATGTTTGGAATGTGTGCATGTGTGTTGCTGGGTTTATTGGGCTTGTCAGGTCCATTTAATGCACAAAGTTTTATCCTCAATGCTTATATTTATCTCCATGTGAGACAGTTTTTTGTCTAGGGACAATAACTAGTAAATGGAGAAGGGCGTGTCTTTTGGCACCCGCAGCATTTCTATCATGTGTGCACTGAGTAAATGTGTAGGCAGTGTGGGTAGAGACTTGGGTTTCACAACACTGGATCATAGAAACAGGGAGGCTTGTACGTGTTTTACACTTTCACCCCTCCACCCCACTTGTTCTCCATCTGTCCATCTTGTTGCATCCCTTCCCTCTCGCCGTGTTTGTTACCTGACTCTCGGGTATGCCAGGAACTCGACCTCCCTCCTTCTCCTCCCCCGGCAGCTGGAATGTATGAGTTTTGGCTGGCATTTCTAAAATAATAATAATAATAACACAATGGTGAGTTAAGAAAATTATTATTTATCTACAGTGTAGTCAGATGTACAACGTTCTGTTTTTCTCTTTTGTTTGGAACATGGGAATTTCTTAAAGGGATATTTTTATAATAACAAAGGAACATAAAACTATGTACTGTAATGTCACTTAAACTGGTCCACAGAGAATTTTACACCAGACCTGGAGTTTCTCATCAGTTGTTAATACTGACGTTGAGCTCACTGTTTTGATTTCACCGCTTGAAACTGTATTTTGCGGTTTACATTCACTGCAAGCACTTATTCCCAGCAGAAAAGCTGTAAACCTAGCAGAACAGTTAGCAAGAACCAGAACTGCTTCTCAGCAGATGGTGGAGACCACAGCAGAACTAAAAGGAGACGAAGTGTGTTACTAAACTCTTCGTTAAATTAATGCTGATGTCGCTGCTAGATTTGCTTTGCTTTGTCAACATTATATGTGAGCATAGCCTCAAGCTGTAATATACACAAATTATTTTCAAGCTTTTGACATTAATAGAAATACGTTTAGTTTAATTGTCCATTAAGGTTCTTCTGATGTGGCAAAGGAAGTACATGAACTCTTTGTGAACTCGCTGTGGTCTGAGTATGAACACATTCAGGGCCATGCTTCATCATTCTCAATATTATTGTGGGTTTTTCAAGCCACTTTGGAATCTGGACCTAAAGTAGAGAAATGCTGCTTTTGGAGGGGGTTGCCGGGGGATGAATTCCTCATGCCAGATGTGAGGAATTCCTGTATCATTAAGAGCCTGGAGGACTAACTTACTGTAAGGTTTCCCATACTGCAAAGCCTCCCTACAGCACAGCAACAAATCATTTAGACTTTTAGAGAACTTACGATACATTCTGCATGTAAAGGATTTCTAACCCAAGACTTTAGAAAGAAACAAACATGTTCTGCTTTACTTTAAAATACAAAAATGTAAAGATGTCCTTGAACCTATTTTGCAGTCTCGTACAATTCTAGCTATTTCGACACAGTCCGATATTAACACGGTGAAACATCTGTGGCCTCTCATAGATATGCACAAGATATCTATTGTGTAACTTTTGCCCTTCTCTGATTGGTTAGAAGGGGTTATCCTTTGCTGCTTTGGATATCACAGTTGATTGAATATATTTGTTTTTGGACTGGCAAATTATGATCGAATAGGATAAATATGAAACAAATATTCATAAATCAATAGAGGGAAAAAATAGTTGTAGCCCTATCTGAGAAGCACAGACAATATTTTTCTATAAGAGGAAGTGATCCTACAAAGTTTCCGTGTGTTTTGTTGGTTTTGGCATTGGCAGGGGTCCTGATATTAATGCAACACCATCCAGGTGTCGCTCTGACCGTGCTGACAACAACATTGACCTTTTCTCATCCTCCTGCTCTCTGGATAGTTCAAGGTTGTCACGCAGAACAGGAAGCTTGCAAGTGTTTCCTCATGACATCCTCTACGGTCACTCTCCTGCTCAGTGTAACGTGGCCTATTAGCTTTTGTTCTTCTTCACTCTCTGCTGTATTGTGCACGCGTGGTACGAGTTGTCTGTTTTCACTTTGGGAAAAGTTTCCAGTTTCTGGAAGGAGCTACAAATACTGTAACCAAGAATGCGGTTTTCATTGGCAGACTGGTTTAGTATTCAATGCCAAGCTATAGTGTGGTGCTAATGAGAAACACTACACTCTGTCAGGGGTCTGTGGCCCAACAAAGTCTAAGGCTTCTTTATGGCTCTTTACTCAGAGGGAACTGCTAAGCTGCAGGTGATGCAGCCAAAGCCACAATGTCTGTTTAGTGTCAACACTGTCATTTAAATTCATAAAAATGTAGTCTTAGTAATCAGTTTGTGATTTGTTCCTTTTTCTCCTTTCGTGTTTAATATTGCTTCTCTCCATCTCTTTTCTGATTCTTTGTCTTTCGGTCTACCTGCCTTTTTAGCCTTGTGTCTCTGCTCAAATAAATCGTACTTTTCACTGGTAATACAGAGAACCAAACCAAACAGAACGATATATTTGTTCATGGAAGCCTTCGTGTTTTCACCAAAGCCTCAGGGAGATGTGATCTATCAAGTGTCTGCCAGAAACACTTTGGGCTACAGGGAATTACATTGTTTTTAACCAAATGCCACATACATTTAATGTTTTTCACTGATCAAACAATGAATGTTTTCAAACCTTTTGTTCTTTGTTGAGTTTCACGGTCAATTTATTTCAAGAAGACCTTATATTTTCTGTTCTGCAGGAATTGATACAAATCATTGCTGGAGCTGTGACAGCTTAACTGTGTGCTATAAAATATACTGTATAGAGAGAATCTGTGCACATACACTCACACAAGTGCATAAAGAGACATGGGCAGTATTTATCACATTAATTTCAGTTGTTTCCTGACATGTTTCCTGGTCACATTGTTTTATTATCCCATTAAATCAGTGTTAAGCGCACCGACTATGATCATTGCGAGGATGTGTTTAACCTGCACCTGAGTCGGAGCAGCAATTGGTTTTAGTGGGCTATAACTTTAACGTTAATAGAAAATTATTACAATAATAAAATGTTGTTTTTAAACAAAATTTTGAATGTCAAAGCAGTAATAAAATTTAATACCAAAGCCATAATGATACATTTGCTTTTTAGTTCAAAGCTGTTTGTGGTTCAGCTGGAAGTAGTAATTCATCTACATTATATCAACTTATGGGAGAAAATGTAAACGTTTCCCTGTGAAAACAAGTCACGCTGTATTTAATAGCGCTTGGAGATTAGTTAGAAAGGGTTCATAAAGTTATATACTCAAACTGGACTTTAATAAATACTGACTGGCAGTGAAAAAACAGAGGAGAGAAACAGCACGTCATTGTACGTGTATTTATTTTACCTTTTAAATTCATATGTATAAACAGACTGCACTCTATGGGGAAAAACACAACAAGCTGGGAAAACCTTGCTAAACACGCAAGGTGTAAAATCAACATTTCTCTAGTTTTAGCCCACCAGCAAGTGTTTTAGTGCTCTGGTGCACCACAGACACACAGAGTAACGGTAACAGGAAACCTTATCTTAACAAGGCCGTCATTCCAGGTGGACTATTTGCTTTGGTTGGAGCTTGTTCAAGAGGCCTGTGTGCAGGGTTGTCCATATCAGAGGCCCTAATTCGCTTTGAGGAGACCTTACAGTGAACTCGGAACAGACGGATGCACAATCAAACTCGTTGCTTAATCCTATGATTCTTTAAAGATGTCTGACAGTGCTCACGTGTACAAAAAGTTAAACATCCAATAGCTTATTGTATGTAAAATCATCTGCAAAGTAATATTGGCCTGGCTAGCTATTTTAAATGTATTCATAATCAATCAGTTGATAGAATTATGTGTCCACAAAACAATTTGATATGTTTTTAAATTAAATATATGTTCAGCAGTCCTCATACAAACATGTCAATCAGACACATATCTTTCCAAAACATTTTCCTACAAGTTGTGCATTCATATTATTATTCAGATTCTTTGAATCTCCATATTTTTTTACGGTGGACTGAAGTAAGAAAGAGTCAGTGTTTTGGATGAAGAAACATTTCACCCAGTAGAGCAGTGTATTCAATCACAGCCGCCTGTCAATGGTTCTGACCCCTGCCAGGCAGGCAGCTGGCACCTCTTGTAGGCAATCGAGGTGCAGGCTCCAAATGGCTGCCACAGGGCAGTAACCGGGGTAACCAGAGTTACCAACTACTAGAGAGTTCAGAGGGGTTGGATGCAATAGGTAAGCTGTACTGTAGCACTTTAGAACTTACCTTAACTAATATAACAATGTTTTCTTGATAGTGACTGAAGCTGGTTTCGGTGCAGACATCGGGATGGAAAAGTTCTTCAACATTAAATGTCGAGCTTCAGGTTTGAGGCCTAATGTGGTGGTGCTGGTTGCAACTGTTCGAGCCCTAAAGATGCATGGAGGTGGCCCAAACGTAAGTTGACCAACAGTGTCTTTCTCTCCATCAGTGCTATAAAATATAATAATGCGGATGCATCTACACATTTTCTCTGGCATGTATCGCTGCTGTGTACGTAGTCACAATCACCCAGCACAAGCAATAACATACTGCTTGTATGTAATTGTAAATTAAATAGCTTATTGTTAAATTGCTTTATCGCAGTAAAAAGTAATCGATGTTTACAGTCACAGAAAGTTATCTTTGCAGACATTGGCAATTATACAGTATGTATATTTAACATGACAAAACATTTTTGATATCTTTGGCAAAAAATTCATACTGATTTTTAAAACTTGCAGATGTTTGTGCATTTTCCCATAGGAAAAATAAGTTCCCACATCTTTATAATTTAAACAGTCATAGAAATCTTCTTAGAATACTCAATTTAATCCCCATGTTCATACAGATGGGGTGTGGTTCATTAGGATTTCATGGAATTGTTTGGTCTGTATCCATTTGCTGAAAATAAGGACCTAAATTAATAGCAGTAAACATGAGGACAGGCAAGAAACCAAGCTAGACAACATTAGTTGTAATTAAATTAGTCCAAAAAAAGCAACGCTTGATAAATAAACACGGATACACTGCTGCATGTGAGATGACCCTTAAATGATTATTTTTGGTTGTTTGTTCTGTTTGTTTTCAGGTGTCAGCAGGTGCACCTCTCCCCAAAGAGTACATCGATGAGGTACGATTCCTATAAAGCCACAGTAATGCACACTAACACGCACAAACAAAAGCTGTGGTGCAGACATGCAATCTAAGGAAGACATGGCAGACTTATAAACACACACGTTAATGGGTTGTGACATAATGAAGTTAAAATAATTAATTGTTTTATTGCATTTAGATGTGAAGCTCAGGATGTTTTCAGGAAAATTGGGGCTATTTAAACTAATTGGCCAATGCAGGAGTCATTATTTAAAAATATGTGCCATTACCATGCAGCTGTGTGTGTGTGTGTGTGCGTGCGTGTGCGTGCGTGTGCGTGACAGCCATGCTGTGTCGATGCAGCAGCTCAGTGATGCTAAACACTGCCAACATCCCCTTGGGCCCTTATTTGTAAAGATGTGAACTCACTTACTGTTTGCACAGAATAGCATATTACTTATCAGATCCTTTATACTATTTGTCCCTCAGGTCAAAGCTTGTATAAAGCTGTGGTACGGGCCAGGAAAAGCTTGGGAACAGAGCCATTGTTTGACATTTATAAAGAGTTGTGTGTGTGATGCAATATAGGTTTCAGATTGTGCTTAATGTATCTGCCTCGGGTCCCAGTAACATTTTTCCACCTGTATGCATAGATGCGACGCCCACTAACATGGTTAGAGGAACGTATTTGATTACCAGCACAGACAGAACCTTTACATGTGGTTTCGGGGTATGTGGGTCTTAGCAGAGTGACATGGGATTCTTTTGCCATGTGTGGGAGTACTTCCATATCTGGCTAAAATCACTGGACTCCGGCAGGTTCAGCTGAGTAAATAATGAAGCAGTATAAGTTAATTGTGAAGCCTGTAACCAGAACCAGAAGTAGTGAGGAAAACAGAGCCAGGGAAATGAATTTATGGGATCTGTATGGCCTTGCTGCTCTGAGCCTGCGGCACCACATGCGCGCGCACACACACACACACACGCACGCACACACACACACACACACACACACACACACACACACACACACACACACACACACACACACACACACACACACACACTAAATGCAAGATGGGATTACTGTGTAATGTACTGTACTTTGTGGTACTTGGAGGTCTGCATGTTGTGGTACACAATTTGAGAATGACAATAAATCACTGGATACCACCACAGTCTTACTCCACACTGTACTAAAATGATTCCAATTAAAAGCGAATACTGATCCCAATGAAGACAAGAAAAGATTCCTCAGTCAGAGCAGGGAGGAAAAGTTGTACCAACCCAACCAACTTACTAAAAAATAGGTTCAGGATTTGAGTCAACTTTTAGGAAGGTCTTTTTAAACTGTTCTTTCTAAAATCGTTTAAAGGAGACATAAATGTATGTATGTATAAATCACCTCACACGTGTGTCTATGCTGCGCCTGAGATTATTTTTAGAAAGAAAGTCAGGAGTTTGTCACGATTTCTCTGCTAATGATCCTTTTTTTCTGATGTCATTGTGAAGGTTGTTTTATTGTGTTACAATAGTTTACTTCTGGTGTATTGTCTTTAAAGAATGTCAGGTGTAAACAGCCTCGATTCTGTGTGAATGTGACGCAGCTCTTGTTTGGTCTTCCTATTAACAAAAAGCCACATCAAAGAAAATGTAAAAGCTCAAGGTGGACTGTATGAACTCTGTTTAGCTGCTGTTACTTTAGACAACTCCAGCGAAATGGGTCAATAGGAAATGAAGCCATTTAAACAAATTTCACTGGAATTACAGATTTCCTGTCATACCCTTCAAATTACATCTCTGCAAACCGCTTTCTCTCCAGCACTTTGTGCCTGTTCTGTGGACAAGTTTTTGTTTTAGGATCTCCTTTCGCCTTTTACATTATGGTTAGATGCCACGCTGTAGAACATTTTTTTTTTTTCTAGAATCTGGACTTGGTTGCAGGTGGTTGTCATAGCAATCTCAGGAAGCAGATCCAGATTGCACATCTGTTTGGGGTACCAGTCGTGGTGGCACTTAATGTATTCAAGTATGATGCACACTAACACACACACATCCACAAAAACACAATCTATCCTGCAGCAATTAAGCTGGGCACATTTCACAGCTAACAGTGTTTCCTCTGATGGTCCTCAGGACAGACACCAAGGCAGAGATTGACCTTGTGTGTCAGATTGCAAAAGAGTGTGGAGCATCTGACGCTGTGCCATGTAACCACTGGGCAAAGGGTGGGCAAGGCTCTTTAGACCTGGCCCAGGCAGTAAATGAAGCTACGAACACACCCAGCAACTTCCAGTTCCTGTACAACATGGAGGTATGGAAATCCAATTCTGCATGTCGATTTTTTTCAACTGATGACAAGTGAAAGACATTTCATCCAGTTAGTTCCTCTGTTGTTTTAATGCTGCCTGATAGGATACCATTATCCCTATTGCTGCTTGGTACTTTCTGTTTGCAATAAATGATATTTTTGCCCTTGGGAGGGAAGCCAGAGAATGTGGGGATAAAAAAACATCTCCCGGTTTGATTTAGTAAGTTTGGGAAGTTGTGACTTAAATTATCTGATTGTGTTACACTGAAGTGTCTTTTGTGTGCTGGTTTACAGTACGCACGAGCCTACATACCAACAACTGGAGGACAATGGCTCCACGATTAACTGGATAAATCCAGTTAAAGTCCAGTATTTAGTCTTTATATTATTCAACATCTGCTGTTCCAGCTTGATGGCATAGGGGATAGGAGGAAGAAAAAACTGTCCACAAAGCAGGAGAAGGAGCTGCAGATCAATGGCCGCAGCTTACATTTATTTTTATGATGATAAAACGTAATTGAATTTAATCAGTGTAAAGGTGTACTACACACTCGGCTTTTAACTGGCTGTTATATGCAGAAACAGGCTCAATGGGTTAAGCGTCAGACAGGGATGCAAAAGGTTGCCCGTTCGAAACCCTATTACTGCTGACGATTTTCCACCGGTTTCTCACGTCCCGTTATGCTGGTAGATGCCGATCGTGGAGAAGATCAGAACGATCGCACAGAAAGTGTACGGGGCCGATGACATTGAGCTGTCTCCAGAGGCCACGGCCAAGATGGATTACTACAATCAACAGGTAAAATCATTGCTGCTGCAATAACAACTGACTCATACGCTGATGAGAATCGTGCAGCTAATCTCTTTATCATTCTCCGTCTCTGTGTTTCGCTTTCTCTCTCACACACATCAACCGTGATGTTTTCTTTTCCATATAACTAGGGCTATGGTTCGTTGCCCATCTGCATGGCCAAGACACACCTGTCCCTGTCCCACATGCCTGGCAAGAAGGGTGCTCCCACGGGATTTATTTTGCCAATCAGAGATGTCCGTGCTAGCATTGGGGCTGGCTTCATCTACCCACTTGTGGGAACGGTAAGTGATCTGCAGAAAAACAGGAACACCAGGCTGATTTCACTGGGTTTCCAACATGTCTTCATGTACTATGTGTTTATGTATATGTAGCCGGGTGAGCAAGCGTCATCGCTCTTGTGGCTGGTTTCCATGTAACTACGTAGGATTGTTGATTGTAGCAGGTGCTGCCTCCTGTTGTCTTTCCTCCATCCACCTGAACATCCCACCTCTGAACAGTATCTGCCCTCTACTTTTCGTAACAGCTGGTCAGAGCTGTCTTGGGCTAGCGGGAGCTTCTTGGTTGATGATGGTCCAGCAAGGAAGGAAGCGGGTTTTGCCTCCTGTCGTTTCACCAGTGTGCCCGGAGGGCTGGGATTTGATAGGTTGAGGCAGAGGTGTCAAACACCGGGCATGCTGGGAAGAGGTGGCAGTCTTAGTGTGGCGTCTGTCCAGTCTCCCAAAAATGCCTTTGATCTGCTGCGGCCTGCGGAGCCACTGGCACATTGACGACCCTTGAACTGTGACTCCTAATCCAAAGGGAGTCTCCAGAAGGTTCTTTGAACTCTTTAGTCCAACCTCTGTCTGCTGTGAATTGAATTTTTTTTAACTTTTACAGCCCTATTTCTGTTCAGTACAATAACAAATGTAGATGATCTCCACTCATACTGGTAACGGACACGCAGGTCACACATGCTTCTTGAGGTGGTGAGGGGAAATGAGTAGAGAGGGCACAGAAGGAGAGGTCAGTCATTAAAGGGTGGCGGAAGGTTCTGATGTCGTTGTTCAGATATATGAGGGAGGGGTCGCAAGAAGAACAATGGATCTCTGTAGAGTTCATATCCCGTTAGATCAGCCGTCACTGCACCATTAAACAGCTTAGATTTATCGAATCTTCTTCCTCTGCTGAAAAATCAACATGGTCACAATTGGTTAATGTTTAACATGCTGCAGAGTGGTTAACAAGCCGTAGCTACACCTTTGAAGGAGGAAAGTAGTTATGTAATATGATGATAGCTGTTGATGTTGTCAACTTCATTGTGAAGTTTAAAGACTTGCGTTCACACTAGTACCATGAACTCTCAACTCCTTTCCAGTCACTGGGGCATTTTCTCAGAGGCAAGAAACAACTTAAATAGATGAACATTCAGACCAACATAAAGATCATTCCTTTGACTTTTAATCAAATATTTTATAGCAGCGTCTATCGTACCGTTTCCCCTCCAGTCACTCATTAATCTGAAAGTGTTGACTCATGAATTCACTTTCATAATCTCCTTAATCCTCCTCTTTGGCGACTGTGCCATTTGTTGACCTGAGGCTCTTCTCCAGAACCAGTGGGGGGTAGATATCCAGCTACATTGTCTCCTGCAGGGTTTTCCCCGACAAAGGCACATTGTGTTGGGACATAATGGAGGGATTTGTTTGGCCAAGTGGAGTTTCCAACTTTAGCCACGGAGTGTTATGTGTTTTTTGCAAGTGGCTACATGTTCTCAGGCCTGAGCGAAGGACCAGCAAACAGTGCATCTTTTGTTGCTTTCTAAACCTTGACTGTTTCTCCTCACACTGTAGCCTCTTTTGATATTTAGATGCGGGGCCTCATATTTTATTCTCAGGATGCGTGTTTTTTTTTGAGCTTTTGAGTTATTTCTTCCTGTAGGCTGAACGTTTATTCATTGTAAACAGAGCGGAGGTATGTACTGTATAAAGTTAGAACAGAATCTCCTGGAAGATGATCCACTATGATGGTGGCTGTATAGGCTCCAAGAAAATTCATATTTAAGGAGAAATCTTTGCCCCTAGTATCCAAAGACCTACCAGGGAAGTGAGCACCTCAGGAGGAAACATACTATTCTAAAATAGTTGACTATAGTGTGATAAATCTGCTAATAGTGTCACTGATTGACACGGCCATACCGGTGTGCCGACAGTGAGAGCAAGCAGCATCCGTTGTGTCAGATTGTGTAACCGTGTACGTGTTTCGTTTCCTTTACTTGCAAAGCTGCATTTCCTCAGAGGGGAAATTGGCTGGTCACTTCCTTCTGTCTCATTTCTACTAATGGGCCCATAAAACCGGCCCTGGGTTAGAAGGAGAGAGCGGCATGCAAAGAATGTTGTTCCCCGGCTAATGAGCGAGATGATTTACTCTTCAGCTCTGGATGGCATGATGGAAGAGGAAAAGTGTTTTGTCAGACAGTTGACCTGTGGATTGCATGTGTGCTCATTCACAGGCGACAATCTCGCCTTGTCAGAGATTCTATTAGGGAGCTTTTCACCTGTCGGTTTAATTTTTTTAATCTATCTTGCATTTCCACATGACTTTCTCTGATAGCGTCAAGTTTTCAGCTGTTTTACACATGATCTCACACACACACACACACACACACACACACAAACAAGAAAGCTGAGGCTCTCCTGTTCTCCACGAGGTAAATGTTGTGTAACTACTAGTTAGTACTACATCACTATGATTATAGTTTACCTTCAGATATCAAGGGCAGCTTCTGTTAATTACTAACAGGACAAATCGGATCTCATATTGTTCTTAGATTCTGGCAGCCATTTCGATCCATCAGAACAGTACCCTGCATTGCGTCTGCACCGGGACTTAAATACTGCAGCCTCCTAACTTTGTCTCATGTTTAAGGCAGACGCCTGCTGTCCATAATTTGACAGCAGTGAAAACAAAGCAACCCCTGTCTCAGGCTAAATTCTTGACTTCTAAAGTGGAGGTTGTCAGCACACGGAATATCTGTGTCTCTGGACATAAATGAGTCAAGATTATAGTTATTGAATTTAGAGGGTGGATGATCTTATTCGTCTTAAGTCTTAGACGGTTGTCGTAGGACAGCTGTGTTGTGCTATAAAGGCTTCAATAATAGTAATAATAATATCATTGTGATTATCATTCATTACTTGTTGCTTTCATTTTCTCTGACAGCCAGTGACGTTCTTACCCTCCGCTTTTGTCATCTTTCCCTCAGATGAGCACCATGCCCGGTCTTCCAACGCGGCCCTGTTTCTACGACATCGACCTCGACCCCCTCACAGAGGAGATCACAGGACTGTTCTGAGGAAGCCTAAATACATATCACGTTCAGTCCTGACATTGTGTCAGCTGTTTTACTATATTGTATGTTTGTAATCTTTTGTTTTTCCCCGGAGTTCTCCGTTTACTACCTCATTCACTCGGTGCCAAGGCTGCCATCTGTGAGCCTCCACCTTCTCCCATTCATGTACACGGTCACATTAATCGTCTTGTTTCTCTCTCAGTCCGCTTTTCATGGTCTCCCACATGTGCATTGTAAGACACGTCTACCTGCCAGAAGTTTGACAGGAGATGCCTTCGTACTGCTCCCAGGAGCTCTCAGTGACACGTTCTGCAGAAAGATCTCTGGAGCATTATCTTCATGCTGTATTTGCACATTTTTATTTTCATGTCAGTGATAACTTCCTATGATCATGCCATTCATATATCTTAATGTGTAGGCTGTATGTTTACGAGTTTACATCTTAAAAACAATTTTACTGATGTGTTTTCATATATGTCTGATTTACTTTTAATTGATAGTTTTTTTTCTTACAACAATAGTGCAATATCTATCACTGTTAAAGCCTTTTAAAACAAATGTGCACAGCGTGTGTCCCATATTTATTAACTATACTGCTGGAGTCTTATGACTTTATGGCTGCTGTTGAACGCTCAGGCCTAAATTGAGTGAAGTCAGAATATGTTTCATTCCATGGAAGTGTACCTATTTTTTAAGACGTGAAGGCGATCTTCAGTTCAGGTATTGATTAATACAATCAGGGTTTGCCTTTTCCACTGCGAGTTGTGGTGACTCTCTTCATGAGGTGATTGAATGACCGTAATAGGAAATGAAAAGTCAGATGTGACTGAAACTATGATTAAAGACGTATATATCTCTGCCGGCGCGTGTTACGTTCACACACCGACAGCAGCCCTGTGTTAAACGTTTGGGTTATCACAGATCAAAAGTGTGTCTGCTTTTCCATATAAACCAAAAACGTGTTTTGTGTTTTCACACTCGGCAGTTGCCTTGTGGCTTTGCCCATCTGTTGTTTGGACACATCTGCTGTCGTTCTGTTGTGTCGTCGCTCTCCAAAGAGACGCTTCGGTGCACAGTATAAACTTCCTGTTTCACTCAACTCTTGTATTAAAACTTAATATTTCATCAAATCTTCCACCCCATGCATTAGACGTGTGCCTGGGAGCCACCATTTATACCGCCCAGCAGCACCACGGGGTGCAAGGCATCTGTCATTATGAGGTGTTTGCAACATAGAGCCATTGTAAAATACATGTGTGCACATGTGGCTGTCATACCGGCATTTCACACCTGCCAAGTCTGTTATTCTCTGTGTTCACAAGGGAGGAACTGGCACTGTAACTACAGTCAAGGTCGCAGGAATGTCCTCGTGTACATCACAGAGCTGCGGTTGCATATGTAGTTTGTATTTGTGAGGCTAAAGCCTTATGTTTGGAGCTGATGACAGATTTGAAGACGCAGTGTTGATGAGGAGAAGGACTTTGTGTCATTGCTTGGTTTTGTGCTGGAAAATCTCCATCTGTCAGAGCCCAGCTCAAAGCTGGACAGAGGAGGGGAGACGGCACATGTGTAATAACTAAATATGTTTAACTAAAGAGGCAAACGGAACAACGAAACCAAGAGGCAAGAAGAGAGAGAGTACCTGGGTTTTATACTGCTGCTAGATCACGTGAACCGAATGTCACTGACTCTCACCCCCCAGGCTCCTGCAAAGACAAAAGCCTGCTAAAGCACATATCTCATTTATGGACATCATACTTAAACACTGGCTAATTTCAGTACCAAGGACAGGTCCCTGTGAATTTCTGTGCGAGTTGAACCCCAGAGGCACTGAGAAATGGCTCAGATGATGTGAGGGTGGATTAGACTCCAGGTGTGTGATAAAATCTGTGTCAACAGATTCCTGCACAGTTCTGTTATCTACTTATATGGGTCATGTGGTACGTTTGATAAATCAAATACTGTTGCACAAACTAACTTACAGGGGGAGGAAAGACAAAACTATGTGACAGCCGTTACACTGCTTAGTTTTTACATATTCATGCCTGTTTAAAAGTCTCCATGAACCTGAGTGTGTGCTGAGCTGTGTTCACGCTACAACGTTTACAGTCAATCAGAGCCACAGTCTTCATTTCAGCCTATCTGTGTCTAAAAACGAGCATTTCCCAACATTTTATTGTTGTATTTAAAGAGAACTCCACTGCCCCCCCCCCCCCTCCCTGCTCTCTCTGATGACGTCAGTATGGCTCCTGAGATTCCTGCCATGCTGAAGGGCATTCAGTAACTCGCCTGTAGTGTGTTACTGTAGGTTCTCTGTTAATGTTCTGATATTTCACAACAACGCAGTCTGAATAATGAATTAAGAATGAGCCGCTTTACTTGTGTGCTTTGCATGTTTCCTGTTAATGTATTATGTTTTTAAAGTGTATACTTTTGTTTTTAAAGTTTACATATCGTCTAGTATGTTATTATGCTATTAATGCCCTAATAAAGGTTTATATGAATTCAATTCAGCTTTATTTATATAGCACTAATTCACAACATAAGTCAACTTAAGGCACTTTACAGTGTAGCGTTTGAGACCTTACACATTATATAAATATAGACAGAAAAATGTAAAAACCCAACAGTCCTACTTGGGCGAGCGCTGAAGCGACGGTTAGGGTGACTGACTGGATTCAGAAATCAGAAATGACTCAGTGAGTGCTGTGGCTCTTGCCTGGTGCATTATCAAAACGTGAGATCTTTTTTATTATGCTCTGTAAAAGGAAAGTTTCTTTCTCTTTTATTTGCTGCTGTAAATACTGTCATGTTGACAGGTCACAAATCTCTTCATCATCAGCGCGTTTCTCTGTTTGTTTGTGTTGTTGTGGTGTGTTTGGGTTTTGTTTTTGCTGCAGGGACCCTCGGTCTAGACCTGTGTGTAATCTTGGCTTTGAGCGCTCAGGCTGTAATTTGTGCCTTGAGAAATTCCAAACAAAATGGCACATGGCTCAACCTGCAATCAACATTTTAACTGGAACATCATCTCCACACCAGAGAGGCAGAACACATCAGTCCACTGTGCTACATCAACAAGCGTAATATATAAACGCTGTATGTGGCAGAATGATCAGATCTCTGAAATTTGGATTATTATAACTGTGGATTAAATTTGTGTGGGTTTTCTATTGTCCAGCTGTAAGTTAGAGAAACCACTAACTTCAGCAGTTAATAGTGTGACATGCATATTTACAGTATAAGGTTTTTGTTACGGCACAGCAGTGCTTCTTGTGGTGTGGAGTTTGAAAACTCGCTCCATCTTCTCCTCTTCTGTCACCTCTTCCTCACCAGCTTCCATCAGCACCGTCTCTGATGCTGCAAGGCGTGCCGCGACGCACCGGAGCACCATGTGATACTGAGGGGGAGGTGGGGGTGTCCTAAAAGAGTTTGCTGGTCCTCACAGTTCTGCGCTCCAGAACCAGGCCAGTCCGGCGCGGAGCTGCACGCCAGAGCTCGTCATTTGGACCGTGTGGATAGTGTGTCCGTGTTGCGCAGTGCGTTTACTGTGAAGGCTGTTGCAGAGTGAACGTAGCCAAACAGAGAAGGAGAGTTCACCGCTGTGACTCATCACCATGGGAGCAGAGAGCTCGGTGCAGCGGGACGGGAAGAGCCTGGAGGACCCGTCAGCCTCGGCTGAAGCCTCCGCCGGGGAGCTGAGCGCGGGGATGAAGGTGCTCCAGGAGGAAGACAGCAAGGTACTGACGCCGTTCAAACCTGTCGATGTTATCTGGTAGTTTACCTGTGTGGCAACGAACACCTTCCCCTCCCTCCCCGCTCTGAAACAGTCTGCCTCGCTGTGCGCGCATCGGTAACGTGCCGCAGCGCACAGGCTCCATGTGCGCCTGGCTCCGTTTGTGCTGAGTAATGGGGTCGACTTGTCTGCAGTCCCGCAGTAATAAAAACGCCAGCAGCTCCACAGACCACCTGGACTCACGCTGTTCCTCAGCAACACTTTGGATAACGAAGCACATATATTTAGTTTGGACAGCCTGGAAGCTTTGCACAGAGCAGGGATGTGCTGCTGAATTAGATGGGGACACCTAAGAATAACAGTGTCAGGTGACTTCAAAAATGCTGCAATGTTTTTTTTCCGGCCATTGAACTTTTATTTAACTTTAGCCCTGTAAAAACCACAGGCTAAATATTACTATTTCATACTTATGATGCTATTTTTGTGCCATATTTAGCAGTGTGGTAGTGTCACAGGTGCAGAAAAGCATTGTTTTTATTGAAGGCTAAACTGAACAATTTGTTATGATCTTTTAATCATATCTATTTTTAATCATTTCAACAATAAATTTATTGCACAATGATATAAAACGATGAACTTAAAAAGTGGATTGAGTAAAAAGAGAAAAGAAGGATGTGCTCATATTCAAGGTGCTAAAAGCAGAGAATGTTTGGTCAAACTATGATAACAAGAACAGGTTATGTGGTTATTATGAATCTGCTTATTGATCTAAATCTAAGAGTTTCAAGAAACTGAAAGAAATCATATTAAAATATCTCGTTTAAATACAGGAAACTTAAAGTAAAGAAGAGGATTCCAGCTAGTTCTGTGTTTCATTATGTTATCCCATATTTAAAGAAATAAATACAAGAACCAAAGGAGACAGCGCATTAGTCACGATGCTCTTCTCATATCTCAGTATTTATTGTGGTTCAGCTGTCAGGGTCTAAGGCATCTTGCCGACTCTGCACTCTTACCTCGGTGTAAATTGCTCAGCATTGTGTGAATGAATATTTGGAAGGTGCCCACTAATGACTGTGTATGTTTCACCACCTGCTCTAATCACACCTCGTATACGCCACGGGATTTATTGACTTTTTTATATGTGGGAGGTCAATAGGTCAGATGGCGTGTCGTTTTTTTTCCTGTGAGGTCAGCACAAAGGTCAGACAATAATATTTAGCCAAGATTCTAATCACAGCTTTGTTTGTTCATTGTTGTTCTGCTTGTGCGTTTACGTGCTCGCAGGCTTGTGCAGTTGGCATGATTTGTGTAGTAGTTGGATATTTTGTTAGGACTTGAGATTGTTATGGGTGGCAGTGTTTGCACTCGTCTTTTGTGACATCGGAATGTGCGATTTGAAGTGTGTCAGAGCAGCAGCTTTGACATCACTGCATCTATTGTGATTTGTGATTCCAGCTGTGACGGTAGATACAATCTGTGTGCCCCGACCCACATTTCCACCACTTACGACATTTTTCTCTTACTGACAATGCCTGCACTGTCTCTGTATTTGCGTTCTGCTGTATCATCTACACCTTTACGTTTTATTGTTGCACTCGCAAATAAAAAAAATCACCAAAACTGCTGCGAAGCACTGGAGACATTAGCTAGAAATTGACAGTTACACATGTTTATAAAGCCAAAGAAATGAGATGACAGACGACCCTCATGAATGTTCAAAGCAGTCAGACAGTTAGTTAAATAGATCTGAGGAGCATGACCTTTGCTGTAGCACCAAGTGTTTTATTTCTATTTTCTATTTGTTAACTTGTAATAATTCTTATAATTAAAAATACAGTTTTTGGCTGTTGGGACTGTTGCTGATGAGCAGGTGTTCTCCTACCAAACAAGAAGACTGACAGGTAAAGCTAATTATCGGTATACTCAATCCCATTTCACTCACAAATAACTGATCATAAGAACGGCCACACATGTCAGCGCCTCCACCCATAGCAGCAGCAGGTGAATCCAATGAGCTCAGGTTACGCAATGTGCACTGATTAAGGTTCGTCCGTTCCCGTCTAATGAGCTGCGGCTGATCAGACACTGCTGTGGCTCTGATTATCCTGTTTCAGAGAGAGGACCACAGAAGAGGTCACACAGAGCATCCATTGAGGAGGGGCTGAGACACGCAGGGGCCCCAGTGTGCACCAGCCCACAACAACAGGAAGGAACCAACAGGGGGAGGGGGTGGAGCGGCACTCTGGGTGTGCAGGGAAACAAGGGGTGTATATGAAAAAACAGACATAGTTTAAAAACAGAGGAAAACAATGAAGAGACAAACTAAATCTTCAAACCTACATTTGATTATTGAATGAAATTACAAAACTGCAAAAAACATATATGAACAACTTGAAATATTCCTATTGTTATGGAAAAGTTTGAAAAGTGCATCAACAATTTGCAAATGACCTCGGACTGAAGATTAACAAGGTCTTTTTCCCCAATAGAAAGTCAAATCAGATTTTTAATTCCGTTCTCTCATTCCCGTTTAGGAGAAACAGGAAGTGTCTCTCTGCTAATTAATCTGTCCGTCAGCCAGCTTCCTGCCTTCCATCTTTCAGATTCACTGCCAACAGACGTGTAGTTTGGACGATGTGAAAAACCAGAGCCCCTTTGTCCCCGTCGTCTCTCTCCCACTACAAATGAGACTTCGCCATAGTTTGATCTCATAATTAGTCTGCAGAACAATATCAAATCCCAAAAATGGCATCGACATGAACGTGTTACATAATTTTTACTAGATGATGCCTATTTTTTCAGCTGCGCCTCTTTTGGTTTTAATTTTGTCTGAGCAGCGTTCCCAGCTCATTTTCCCAGCTCAGTTATCCATTAAATGGCTCACACTGCAGCTGTACTGGAAAAGACCTGCGTGTGTTTGTCTCTCCTCTGAAGACCAAACAGCAGAATGTGTCATTTTACTTTACATCCATGTATGCAGCTGCACGATCAAATATTAAATGTAATATTAACACTTTGCTCTACTGTTTTCTACGATGGTGTCCTGTATGAGAATGAAAATAACACGTCTGCCACACATTATGTTTATTTTTTCACTATTTCCTTTCTAGTTCATATTATATTTGAAAACATGTTGGATAATTAAAATGCTTAAAGATCTTGAGGAAGAAAGACATCCAACAAACATCCACGACCTGTAGAATTGGGTCATATGTGAACATTTTAGTTTATGAGGCAAGAAAAAAAAAGATTTTATACATTCACGAGAGTCGGTGCACAGATGTGGTTGACTTTGTTTTTAAAAAGGCTGGAAAAAGAAGGTTAGCAGCGCTGACATGTTGTGGGGCCATGATCATATTCACTCTGGAATTGCATTAAGACAAATTGGTGAATTTTTCCTTTATTGGATTTACAGGTTAGTTCACTTTTTCACGTCTTCTGTGTACAAACACACATGAGTACGTTTTTACGTGTTTTGCTCTTGGCAGTAGTGATACTGGGGGGCGTAAGGAGTGTTTTCTTTCCTCCATGGGAGCTGTTGTCTTGTGTCGATGATGTGTTATTGAATATATTGGCTTGGTTTGCTCATTGCCCCACAGGGAGTGTTACAGCTACTCTACCCTGATAAATCATTATGATTGGAAGGCTTACACACATGACTGTCCTCTCCTTAACGCTTCACCAGATTCAGGTTTTTGGGGTCATCATGCAAAAGTAACAGCATCAAATCTGAATTGAATTATTGATTCATATTTGTCTCATGAGGTAAAGACTTACATCCACATCACAGCGTCTGGGATAAAACGAGGAAACATGTTCCCGCATAATTAGATTGTGATCATGCACAAAATCTGATTAAAGTGCAATTACTATGTTCATCTCTCACAGAGACTCCTCTGAATAGTTTAGAAACGAGCCACTGCCCCGTCCTCTGAGCAACGAAACTGTGGTTTGTTGTTTGATTCTGGGTTTTTCTCATGTATTTTATAAAGATCTCTCTCTCTCTCTCTCTCTCTTTCTGTTCAAGTCTGTGCTGGTTACTCCACTGCGACACTGTGCTCAAAATAACCTTATATCTCCGTGACATCACGAGCCTCTGTGGACTCCCTCCATCTCTCACCCATCTGGGCTCCACTTCGTTGAGCCGCTTGTGTTTTGCTCCATGATTCATCTGTACGTTCACCTGTTGGCACTTACTCTGCGAAAACATGAGTGGGGATGTTTTAGACCTTCCATTCTGTCTGACGTTACTGCTCGGGAAAATTGAAACAAGATGGCTCCTTATCCCAACGCGTTTCGTGCTTACAGAGGACAAATCAACATCTTCACACAGGAGGGACAAACGACTAAATGCTGCTTACAACTAAGCGTCTGCTGCTCAGTTACACTAAAAGTGTCAGGAAGAGGAGGAGGAAGATGTTATCCATAGCGTAAAGTCAACCTATCTGGCTAAAAATATTGTAGTAATTGAAGTGTTTTTAACTGTTATCTATAAGACATTTTACAACTGTTACTCCCACTGATACTGAGAGAGATCATTATGTTTATGACCCCGTAGGTCAGGAAACCATACGGTTACAAATAACTGGCGCCATAATTTGTCTGGTGATAATGGTTCTTCTTGAATTGCCTGATTTGCAGCATCACAGAGCTCTGTCAGGTTCCTAAAAGCCCCTACGTGCACGAACCCGTTCACCCTTCGCTTGCTTCCTTCTTCTCTGTTGCCCTTTTTGGCACATTCATTTTTCATCAGCTCTGGTCCTGATGCGGCACTGACTGCTTTACAGAGCACAGTGGAAGATGTGTGTGTGCGTGTGTGTGCGTGTGTGAGCCGGTGCATTTGGAGGACAAACTGTGAATTATAGCTTCAGTGCAGCTGTTATCTTTGTTAGCATACTCGTGTAGCTGCTCTAATCTCTACAGCTGGGCCGTGTGAGATTTACTGTAGTCACCAAATAATCAAGTCATATATCACAGTCCCTGTTCAATTACAGTAAAACTCATTGACCTAGAAACAGAGAGCAGTGGGGACTCAAAGTGCATTTACTCAAGCGCTGTATTTAGTTTCAGCTTTGAGGTGTTTTAAGGTGAACATTCCCCGTGATAGTTTAGATTTCTTTATACGTCTTTACCATGGAACATAGTACGTTTTTTTGAGCGCTGCTGTTCATGATTAATTTATAGAAATGTAGAAATATTATTCAGCATAATATTAAACAACCTTGCAGTGTATGAAAGTCTTCTACATATCCTTCTTCTTTTGAGTGAATGCAGCAAACTAACACACAGGACCTCTTCAGCTTCCATTTGACTTTTGACAGGACAGTATTCATAAAGAAACACAGAGACAACTGGTCAGACTAAGTCCTGCCGCTGCCTTTTAGAAAACAACACCTGATAACAAAAAACTGTGTGTTTCCTTTGGCAACCTTGTCTCTGACAAGTCAGTTAGTAAGATGTTTTCAGAAAAACCTGCTTCTTCTGGATTTATTTGTTTTTTGAAGTTCGTTTTAATTAATCTTTTGTGTGATTCACACATTTTATTGTGATGTTCAGGCCCTGAAAGAGCTTTGTTAAGAAGGAAACAGGACTGAGGCAGGACACAAGACGGTATCATGCAAACCTCTGTCCCTCTAAATTCATTTTTAATGAAGCTGGGTTGCCTGCAGGGACCCGTGACATTTATTACAGTCCTTGGTTGTGTTGTGTTCACAAGGCAGCATTTTGAAGATTATGTTATTATGAATTTATTTAAATAAAAACACTGAACGTGTCCCTCCTTCTAACATAAACTCCTCCTGTGACGTAAAACTCATGTCCTCACAAACCCCGTACTGTAAAAACTGTGTTTAAAAGTGGCGTCTTATGATGCCCACTGCTGCCTCCGGATAATTAGGAACATACAGCACAATGAATCAGGTGGTCACTGCTTGTCCGTCCGAGGCGAATGGAAGTGACGTGTCACAACTGACGCTGATTGTTAATATGGAGACTGAAATATAATCAGACGACAATATTTGATTCCACAAATTGATATGTGGCGCACCACAAATACATTTTCCATAGTGATTTGAAGAAATGAATGATTTATTGAGACAACAAGCCACCAGTAACTTAACTTGTGCTTGTGTGTAATTAAGCTGTGCACATTTCTTTCAGACATTAGCAAGTTAAGGCTCATGAACTGTTCCTGCTCTACTTAGCAGACAAATCGAAGTAATGAGACAATTTTGGCAGGAAAACAGTCATCGTTTTAAAGTTGATTTCGTTCACATGCCTCTTTTAACTGAATCTAAGTCTTAACCCAAATCTAATGCCAATCAGCAACATGTGAGAAAAAGGTGTAGTAAAAGTTTCTCGACTGCCCGACAAGTCAATAAATGAGCTGCACTAATCAATATTTACATATTTACAATGGATCAAATCAAGTGTCAGCCCTTAGTTACAAGCCCATGAATAATTAGGCCGTCATCCGTCTCCCACAGCCCTCCTCAGCTTCTCAGGGTGTTTTAGTGCCTTTTCACTTTTACAGCCCTCAAATACCTTGTCCTGCAAAAACGCTGTGATAAGATCACTTTAAACCACCTGCTCAGCACCAAAGGGTTCTCTCATAGAAATTATTGAATTAATGAAGCTTTTAGTGAGTAAACAGCCCAAGGCCACATTACAGAAACTTCCTGTTTCTTAACTGTAGTAACAAGGGTTTGAAAAGGCACGCGTCTAAAAATGGTTGGCTGAGAAAGACAGAAATGTTCCTGCTGGATTATGTATTTAGGGTTTTCTAACTTGTAATACCAAATATGTACTGCAGTATATCACTTCTAAATGTATGATGCCAGGTGAAATAAACTGATGTGTTTCTTGAATGTTTCTGGAATTTATTGGTTGTGTGTCTACACCATTCAACACAGTTTAGTCGGCAGGAGAGGAAACAGATTTAAGCTTTAAAGAGCAACATAGAACATATCTCTGATGAAATACAACATTCAGAAAATATGGGTCCTGGGAAAATGATGTTTGAGTAGCTTTGAGTTGAAGTGACTTTACCCTGAGTGTTGGTTCTGTGCCAGAACATAGATCCAACACAGAGTTATTAACAACCATCTTAGAAAGTAATTTAAGGTCCAGAGCCTTAAGAAAACAGCGTCTGGTTTAAATGTCTCACTAATTAAAAACATGTTTATGGCATCTGTATGCTTTCCAGACACCCCCTCTCACCAGTCATCTTTCCTCACATAGGACTCTGGAGCTCAGATGCTTATCGGGGTCAGTTTTTGGGGGTGGATTTGTTATTTCAACCCATTTGGCAGGTCCCTGGGGTCAAACACCGGCCAGTGTGGCCTGATTATGATCGTGTTGTGGGGGGTCTTTGCTACGAATGCTGTTGTTGTTGTTTGGCTCCGTTTGCTGTTCAAGTGTAGCAGCCGCACAGATGAAGGCGCAAGGGTGATGGAAAATAGACAAGATGTGGGAGGTACAGAGAGTTGGGGTTAAAGGGTTAGCAAGACACTGATGTAGGTAGAAGAGTACAACCTGGCTTCATCAGCTGTTCTTGAACGGCATCTAACAGGTGTGTGGCTGCAGCTTCAGGGTCATTTAATCTTTGGGTTTGCATCAATTTGCTTTTCTGCCGTCTCCTCCCGGACAGAAACACGCACACGTTTCAGTCTTGAGGTTTGCTTTTATCTGTTTTTTTTTATTTAATTTCGGGTACTTCTCTCACACGTTGTGTGTGAATCCGCTGAAATCAAATACAGACTGACACAAACAGACAGTCGCACAAACAGATTAAGTTGTCCATTAAAAGTGCCTTTAAGTTAGTAAAACCATGGAAATAAAATATGATAAACATGCTAAAAATAAACATGTTCATGTAGAATAGTGAATTAATTCAATTCATTTGTAATTATTAATAGTTAATGATTAGTGCAATAATGTGTAAACACACTAATGTTACAGTGGGTGAAGTTGTTTTTTGAACTACTTTACACTCATTCTGTCTTTAAATGTGTAAAGTTCAGATTCCTTTGAATTAATTGTTTCTTCCTGAACTGAACACTGCTCAGTGCTCTGTAACTACAAAACAACTGGAAGCACCATGATTGAGCTGATGCTGGACGAGTAAAAACAGAGAGAAGTGTTGTCTGTGTAGAACCTAATATAATGTAGCCATACAAATGTTTGAGATGATTTTAAACACTCAAATTAGCCAAACATTTGAGCTGAGACTTTTTTTGTGGTCCAACACTCGTTTAGCGACTACACCCATGAAGCCCAGGTACTCTGGGTCGGAGCACCTGAGCAGAGTTCATGGATTGTAGAAAACAGTAAGAGTGTTCTTCGGGGGGTCTTGTCGGGCTTTGATGTTTGGTATGTTCTGAACATGTTAAATATATGTAACCTCCTCTCCCTCACCTCTCTCATCTTTCTCCTCCACATTCTCCAGCGTCATCCTCTTTTTGTCTGCTCAGCATCTCTGTCCACACCTCAGGGGTTAAAGGTTAACCGTTATGAACAAACTACGACCCCACGGAGGGTCTTTAAGCATGTTATCTCCTACTGTGAGTTTACTTTTGTGTGCCTGTGGTCATCTGGAAATAATCCAATAGCCTCCGACAGCTTCTGTACTACTGAATCGTTTTCAACTTCTTTATGTTTGTTTAGAATTTAGGAAATTCACAAACAGCGTTAAAGTGTTGAGTTTGGACTGTAACTGATATCAGCGTATGTCTATAAGGATTCTCCAGTACAATAAATCCATTAAAAGCTAGCTCAATTAACATGCATCCTGATTAAACATGAACATGAACCCACAATTTTACGGCTCCTTTGAACAATATGCAGGCAACCCTGTGTATGATATTTAATAAAATCTAAACTTTTTATTGCTTATTTACTTTTTTTCTCCTCACCAATTTTGGAACTGAAGGTTGTAGCTTGTAATTTTCCAGCTCCATCGCCCCTTTTTTTTCTTCCTCCTGCAGTCTGCGTTCGGTTTAAGGCACATAAATCTGCTCCATTGGCCTTTGTGGAGTGATTTAGGAGACAGTGGGTCGTCTCTCTCCTGGAGCCACCGAGTGTAGAGGTGCAGCCAAGGAGCAAATGAGAGAAGCAGATTAGAGGAAATAGGAATCGAAGATAAATTTGAGGATAAAAGTGAAAGCAGAAGAAGTAATAAAGTGAGAGAAAAGATCACAGGAAAGCAGCGTAGCAGATGTAATCTTTACTCCGGGGCTGGACAAGCAGCAGTGGGTCATTCGTGTTGGCCAACTCCAACATAAATAAAGTTTATCTGACAGAAAGTGGACTGCCATATTAGACAGAATGTCTTTGGTGCAACGAAGACATTTTCACACAGATGTCTCTCTTGTAGTTGTGCTTCCTCTTCTCTGTACCTGTCTGCCTCATGTTTCCAGTTTGCATTTACTGGCCCTGTCAACATGCCGTTGTTCTTCTTTATCTATAGAAATGAATTGAATTGACTTAAACTGGTGTATGGAGGATTTGCGGTTTAACCCTTTAAGGCAGTCTGTTACTCATTGTATTGTCTGTTGGATAAATTAAAAATAACACCTTTGACCATGTAAAACACAAGTTACGACTGTACTATCTATTATGTATGAATCATGAGGCACCAGTGTGTCAAAGACGTCTACCAGCCGACAAACACCCAGTGTCTAATGGATATGTAAATACCAAAGTGAAAGAGGCTGGAGGGAGACAGGAGGACCAAACTGCCCCTCGAGAGTTTTTAGACTCCCGTGATAAACGAAGCTGAGACAAAGACTGGAACAAGCTGACAGTAAGAAACAGATGTTTATTGAGACACACAGCTCGCAGTGTGACCAAACACACACATAGACACAGACACAACAAACCTCCTCAAAACAGAGGGTCAGAGACATCGGTTCTGATGAAATGTTTTCCAGTAATTTCCATCTCATCATAATCATATCATAGCACACAGACGGAAAGCAAAACACCCTCTTGCTTTCTCCCCTGCTGTTGTTTTGTTTCGTATCCATTCCTTTGTGCTCTTTTTGTGGCAGGTCTAAGTCTGTCTTTAGGTCTTTGTGGCAGACTATGTTAACCAGGCAGACGTCAAAAAATGCACAACTGGCAGTAAAACTACAACATATTTTGTCTGGGGACTTGTGAAAGGAATTCGGAGCAGCTCAGATGTAGTACCTATCAGTTATTGGGTCGGTTCAGCTTCAGTTCACTGAAATGATAAGCTAAAGCTGAAATTCTTATAATTCCTATGCATCAGTCACTCTCAAACATGTGTACATGGGTGGGACGTGAGATACTTTAGAGAAAATCCTCTTTCCTTATGTGATTTTATGGCTCTTTCCAGAAGGTTAAACATTCAAACTCCTCACTTACATTTGTAGAAGTGAAAGTCAGAGAGTTTAAATCGATTCAACCCTGTGGAGTTTGTTATTTTTTATTTAACCAGCATTTAGCCAGAAAGATAAAATCATTTTCTGTTCCAAGAGTGCATGGAAAGAATCAAGCAAGAACCACGAGATAAAAAAGAAGATATGTCGGGTGAAACCATACTAGATTTACTGTAATCAGAGCGCTCTGTGATTTATGAGATCTTAGCTTTTAGCTTTAGATTCTGAGTTCTCCTGTTACAGTGGATTTATTTCTAATTCAGAATAGTACGTTTTAAACAATGATTTGCATATAAGCATCTTCGCGTAGAGAATGGACACATTTGATTAGAAATTTTGGTGAAAAAGGCAAAGAATGCTGGGAATACTGGGCAGATTGGGGAAGTGCAGCGTGTAGCAACGCTACGACCTTACACACCAAACGGGATCAGTCCTTATGGCTTTAATCTGACCATCCAAGTATTCTATATATTTAGTGTAGTAATGTGTAATAGTCAGTAAGCATCTGGTCTCTTGTGAGTAAAGGAATAGGAATGCTGGTTTTCAGTCACATCTGGAAGATGGAAGTGCTTTCTACATTTTTCTGCAGTCAGATTATTATATTATCCATTACACTTAATTTTCTTTAGATTTCCATTTTTGTCTGAAGAAGAAACAATATATCAAAGTCATCTGTTTTGATGAGGTAGTTGCTTTGCTGTACACTTAATTTGGATTTGGATTGTGTTGCTGGGTGGATCAAGTTTTAGTAACAATGACAGAATGGCACCACGAGCATTTTAGGAACCATGCTGAACATGACCTCGCAACAAATTCTCCATTTCTTTATGAAGTTTGCTGGGCGGGAACACTTGGCTGACTGAACAAGGATGAATAAGGCGTGGTTGTACTTTTGCAGTACGTGTGTTTTCAGATGTCTGATTATATCTACAACCAATCGCACTCACTTTCAATCAATCTCAATTGTCACCTCCATCCATTTTTTATTTTTTGCCTGTCTAGATCTTCCCCATAATGCAGCTTAATCTCTTGAGGAAGAAAACTTTTCATGTTGTCTTTTTCTCCAGCTCACTGTAGCTCCTAATTTCCCAGTGTCATGTCAAATAATGAATTAGCAGATGTTAATACTCTCTTTGCAGTAAGACATATTCCTCTCCCCTCTGTGGGGGTCTTAGCTTTGTTCCTCTCAAACTGTTTCAACAAACGTGTACAATAGGGCCTCTCTCCTCCTGTGATGACCAGTCCCCCCTCAGGCTCTTCCAACCTGCTCTCGCTTTCTTTTGGTCATCTTTTCATATGTCCCCCTCTGTCCCGAGCAGAGTGTCTCCTCTGTGGTGTCATTTTTCAGGGCTTTCCTGGAGGACTTCGGGCTGCTGGAAAACAAGCCTGAGTTGTCCATTAGTTAGATTAGCAGCTCTATGGGGAGGCTCTAGTTCCTCTCCCCTGGTCAGGACGGACAAAGGCTGTGGTCTGCCTGCTATTGTATGGCTGTCAGTGGGATCCACTGATAAGATGCAGCGAGCCAGGTTGTGTTTTGCTAACTTTTAAATGCACTTGTAGAATATGCATAATGAAAACCGGTAATATTCATGTAACTAAGCTACTTAGCTTCTAGATAATAACTATTGACAAAAAATATTACTGTAAGCGACTCCTATACAGTTCAGACTGATCAATAATGAATCCCTAATGCTAATTGTATTCATTAAAATCACATCTTGACTCGCAAACTTCTCTTTTTTCTGTCTTTTTAGTCTTTGCAGAAGAATGGACAAATCTCCAGCCTGACCAGCCTGAACGGACTCTCAGAGGACAGCACTCTAGCAGAAGGTTTGTGGATATGTGTGTCTGTCCTGTCAATTGCGGTTTATTTACAGTGTGCGGCTTCGGGTTGTGGATCTGTGGTCGGAGAGGCAAGAAGTGGTGCTGTTTGTGTTTATGTCTGGGACTTTCTACTGTTGGCAGAATGTGAGCTTGTTTGTGCAGGGAAGTTACAGAAAGATCCCTCTGACCATGGAAATTAAACAAGTTTTTTTTAAACAAAAAGATTCTTACTGCACCTACTGATGCCTTTTTTAAACCATCTAGGAAATTGTGCTTTTTGTAGTAGGTCTTGTGTTTTTTTCATGTTGTGACAAAATATTATTCTTATAAACTGGATATATTAAAAAAACTCAGTGAAAGATATTTTAAGTACACACGAAACATTTTCGATTCATCTATAATTGTGGGTAAAATGTGTTTCCACTAAAATTAATATGTGCACTGGCCTGTTCTGGTCTCCTCCTGCTGTGCTTTCCTATCTCCAGTGTTGTCTTTGTTTATTTTCGGCGTCTTTCTATCGTGTCTCTCTGAATCTGGGAGGGCCGCTGGGGTGAGTACGCCCTCCCTAAATATTTAGCAGGCCATGACCCGGGTCTCGCACAAAGCAACCTGCACACTTCATATGTTATGGCCTAGGGGAAGGAGTAACCCTACACTACTTAAAACACATACCACTCAGCCAAATATCTTATTTAATAAGCTATTTATTGACGCGATTCTGTTGGTTTATCGAGTCCAATAGCACTTCTGAGCGCATTGTTAGTGTTAATGTAGCAGTTTATATAGACTGTGTGGAGAGTAATTTCGTTGTTGCATTTGCTTTAATGGACATACTGTACGCGTGAGTGATTTAGTAAGGATCTTATTTATATTCATGTTCACACCAACAGAGACAGGAGATCGTATATGCAATAAACAAGTCCTGTTATGTTAAATAAGAGATGTTTGTGTGCAAGCTTTCAGGCCCAACACACAGTTGGAGTTTTGTAGTCCACAAAGCTTATAGCAGAACCTGTTCTGTTTGCACTCACAACCTGACCAGAAAGTGTGGACTTAGTTTGATCAGTTCACCTGATCAGTGGTTTGCTCTCTAGCAGAACTATACAACATAAAACAACAAAAATTCTAAAAGGCTTTCAAGGCTACAGATTGGAGCAGGGTAAGGGAGTGAAAGGAAGGGAGATACACGACGGGGAGAGAGAAGATAGTGGAAGGTATGGATGGGCTTCACATCACATCACTGCTCTACCTCTTCTGCAGGCTGATAAAGACAGCAGTGCATTGTGGGAGACAGGAAGACTACTGGAATCTCTCTGATAAAAAAAAACAACAAAAGGCCGGCTGCAGATCAAAAGGCTGACACACAAGCAAACACTCATATATGCAAGCGCACACACGTGCAGACACACACCAGTAATCTCCCTCCATCGAGTGTACAACGGTGTTTCAAAAGAAAATATTTGACTCATTTGTCTTAGATATATATGAGATACTCAAAGTATTTGTTTGAAATTGTGTAAAAGTATGAGGAGCCCTGTGTTTTGCACAAGTAGATAACAAATAGGTTAAAATAAAACTTGAAAATCCTTCTCAGAGAGTGTTCTTACTTTGCTCCACCGTGTAATGGCTGAGAAAACACAGACAGGAGGCCGAAGAATTAGGAATGCTGAATATACACTGAATAAAAAATACATGGATGTTTTTAGGGGACCACTCAGAAATGTTTTTTTGTTCAAGAGGGAGGCGAGCAAAGAGCCAGAACCAAGAGGCGTAAAAATAGATAAGGAAAGAGAAAGAAAGACATCTGGGAGCAATGCAGCCAAAACTGCATCATTCCTACAAATGTGATTAAAGTGAGATATGTTATCAATTATTAAACAATCCTGTCACAAGCATCGAGTTACATATATTTTAATGTAACCATGTTGATTTCTTTGTGTGTTAATCTGACTAGTAACTTTTTAAAAAAGTGTTTTAAGCTCTATTCTGTGTGGATTTGAGTTGCTCGATTCAGGGGTGTGGGCACAGGGGGTGCAGTGGGGGTCCAACGAATGACATCATAGCTGATGTAATTCACTGGCTGGAGAGTTGTCGGTCCCTCCCAGATGGCCCGTAGCCTGAAAACAGATGAAGAATTGAGGAGGGGAGATAATGCTGACTGCGTGAGTGTGCTGGTGTGTTCAGTGCAGCTTGTGTTCGTTTGTAGAAATGCTGAGCATCACCCGCAGGTTAAATACTGCTAACATACTATTAGTTTTAACCAGCTCAGTGCACAGGTTGTGTGCAGTCGATCACGTGAAATCAATTTCATGAATCGATTCTTTAAGGTATACGTACAAATCCATGTATCAGTGCAAAAATCTTTCTGGCTCCTGTTGTCATGAACTATTGCTGAAATCTATAAACAAGTGATTAAGTAAATAAAAATGTGAAAAAGATTTCTCAGACATATATATTTCTTTCTTTTTCAGCCGGCATTGTAGTCTATGCATACTGTATGTAACGTATTTGTGCATATTTCATACTACAATGGATTTTCACAGTCTAGGCCCCGTTGCCAAAATGTTCATGCTCATGGACCTCACCCTTCACTTAAGTTCTGTCTGATCTCAGCCAAGATGAATAATGCTGTACAGTCATCCTAACACGATCCAGCCGTCCGACTGTTTCTTTTGGACTTTTACCCATATTCCTCTTAGATTCCAGCTGAAAATGCTCATCAACATCAGCGTTTCTTATGTCATGTTCCTCTGCATCTTTGTTGCTGTATGTATAAGAGGGGGAATATACTGTTATACTTACTGCCTATATATGTGCAGATGTTGGTCCGTCAACTAGATGAAAGATGTCAGGATGATTCCTCTCCTCAGACAGATGAAGAAATCCCAGAGGAAGGTGTTAGAGAGGCAGAGTTTTAGATTGTAGTGCTTGAAAGCTCCTCAGTCCCCCAAGATCCATCATTGTCCACTCAGTAGTTCGATTATATTCATCTGTGCAGCATGTTTTATTTAGTCATTTGATATGAAGTGGGTGCTTTAAGGATACACTTCAGGGCAGGAGAGGATGAAGCAACTCCATTAGAAAGCCGCTGTTTGTCG
The DNA here is from genome assembly GCA_032270685.1 of Microctenopoma stevenorrisi. Lineage (NCBI taxonomy): Eukaryota > Metazoa > Chordata > Actinopteri > Anabantiformes > Anabantidae > Microctenopoma > Microctenopoma stevenorrisi. The sequence goes on from JAUMTR010000016.1 coordinate 9,883,266, forward strand.
ATGACTGTCTCAGCCTTTAAACTGATCAGACTTTTTTTCTCCACCTGCTCCAGTGCAAGTTAGCACAATGTAAAAGGACAATATTACAACTGTTCACATAAATCATGCAATACGAGGCCACATCATGACAACCTCAAAAAAGGTTCTGTGTTTGTGCTAAAGCAGCTGTTTTCCTTTTGGTAACTCAGTGGTTAAGGCAGAGGGCTCGGATGCAGGAATAGCGGGATCGATTCCCAGCTGAATCACCCAGCCCATCCCCCAATACCAGGTGTGTCCCTAAGCGAGACACCCAGCGCTAGCTGTGCTGCTCACTGCTCCACCCAGGGGGTCAAATGCAGGGAATAAATTCGTTGTAACATGCACAAATGTATCAATGACAATAAAGTGGATTCTTTCTTTTTTTTTCCATGACACCTGCCAGGGTTTCACACTACCTAATGTGGTGGTCTATTAGAACGATTTTGAGATATGTCTACCAAACATCACAGCAAGCTACAACAACAATCAGTCATCAGCTAGCTTGTTTCCATCAAGCTTATGAATGTTACGTTCCCCTTTTTTGCAGGGTTTTTGGTCTCCACCCACTCCTGGGAGACATATTGGGCCACATAGCTGCTAAATAATTTACTGTAATTACCAGCTACTTACTAACTATATGTGCTGGCCATTTAGTGCTGCACAGTTTTTGTGCATGTCAATATAGTCTTGAATGACTAAACTAATCGGCTCAGTGTTATTCAAATAATAGTTCAAGATGCACAAACCTAAAATAATAAGGTCCTATTAATAGGGTCGAACTTGTAGTAGGGCCCCAGCAGAGCTTGCAGACCTCCCACGACCTGCTCAGCTCTGCAGGCGCTCCATTCTCAACTTTCTCGGCATCAGGGAACCTAATCTCTCTCCTCAACCCCTAACCTCCCCCAGGCACATGGAGGATTGAGAGAATGGACCAGGAATGTGACTGACCCCTCCTTCTCCTACTTCTTTTATAGCATCGTTCCCCCTGTCACAATGCAGCAAGTATCAATATACTGTAAGTCATTTTTTCTCTGCAATTAATGATCAAATCTTGATTAAATATTTACCAAGAATGTGTTAATGACGTGAGGATTTTTGCTCAAGTCCATTGCAACAATCAAATGGGATTTATCTGTGTCATCTAGGTCATGGTTTTCTCAAAAAAAGGTTTTTCAATGGCCAAACCCTTTTTTGAGATGGTCAAATACGATCTTCTTTCTTAAGGATACTTGATACAGCAACAATCTGGGCTGTTCAGTTAAGTTACCAACATTTTTTTCTCGTTTAAAAGTCCCAGGGCAATCAATAGCTGTAGAGTTTCACTCTATTAGCATTTCCAGGAACTTGTTGATGTAAAAGCTCAGTTGAAATTAAATGACTTGTTAGGATCAGAGTGCAATATATTTAATATATATTAATATTAAATATATTGTTAATATATTTCTGCCAAATCTTAATTTTAAGCAGGACTGTGCATGCGACTGCAGTGAGGACTGTGGATAAGCAGCCAGGAAGAACTTGAAGGATAGGAGCAATTATGAGGCACGTTTTCAGAAATGGGAACTCACCCACCCACAGACAAACATATTTGTTTTTCCCAACTTCTCTTCACTATCTGGTAATAAAGCTTTTGCCCACAATAGTCTCGGCTTGAACAGTCAATTGAAACTCGCATTTCTCCGGATTAGAACTCACATCAAAGATTTTAACCCTGTCAAACCAGCTTGATAGTTTACGGGTTACTCCTGCTCATGAATCTCTTGTGTGTTACACTCATTTGTAAATGCGGTCCATTTCCAAGGCCTTTTCAAGCTGCAGGAGGGGTCCTTTACATCTCCCCATTTTTACAATCCATTCTGCACTGGAAGACGAGAAGATGCATAACAACAACTGGAATGCCAAAATGCTGGCTCAAATATTTTAGGAATGCAAAGAAAAGAGAAGGCAAGTATAACAGATGGCAAAGGCTGACTAAACATACTCCTCTGGAAGCAATGCTACTCTTTACCTAAATTTAAACCCTTATTTTGTAGGCCATATGACTTTTAACTGGATGGCTAGGCAATAGTAAAAGGAGTAACACGTTTTGTCACAAATGTAACAGCAGTGCATGATAATATAGACTTTAAAAACCACCGGGTCCTCTCTCAACACTGAAAGCTGTAAATATGGCCCCCTATTGTTTTACAGTCAAAATAAACAAAAGATAGTCACGGAATACTTGTTTCTCAGACATCCCTACTACGTTGCTCAACTCAACTCATCGCAGTACGTGACCCAAAGTGCGGACATAATCAAGAAAAGGCGGAAAGGTTGCTGGACGGGCGGAATGAACAGTAACTCGAGGAAACTGGCAAAAGGAAAAGGAAGCAGTGATGTCAAGAGATGACTGTGTTTCCTGTCTCACATTCTTATCCATCCCTCTGGCCCACACATAAACAGGAGGAGGGGTCAGAGGGCTCCGGAGGATTTAGGATCCAGAGAGGAAAGTGGTAACAGGGAGAAGGATTAAAGAGCAGTGGAGTGTTGTGTTGGGAGAGGAACAACAATCGTGTGAAAGGAGGAGGGATAAATTAAAAATGTAGAAGAAATAAGAATAAACAGCCTCTCTGATTTCAGGCACTTTAACGTCCTCACAACCCCGTTCCCCTTTCCTCCAGTTATTTCAACACCATCCTCTCCAGTTCTTGGAAGAGTAGGAGGTGGTTTCTTCACCGCTATCCGATGATGTCATGCGCTTCTTTACATAAAAGCCCCCTCTGCCCAGCACCCCAACCCCCAATCCACCAACCATTCACCACCCCTCCTCAAACATTCCTGAACTTAGGCATGTTTTCTGATGATTGAGATATGTGAGGCGTCACCCCTGCAGTCTTGGCCCAGTGTTATCTTGAATAACTAGACTTTAATATGAAACGCAGTCCCATTCATTTTTTGTTGTGACCCTTTAACATCTAGCTCTTTCCTTTTGTTTCTGCTTCAGTAGCTTCAAAGTGCAGAATCTAATGTGAAAATCACATTATTTTGGTGTAATATACCATTTTCTGTATGAGCTGGTTTTAGCTGAAGTTACGTGGAGTTTACAACCAAACTTTGGATTGTTTTTAAAAACAAATTTTAAAAAAGACATTTTGGCCTCTCACATGATTATTGTGGGGACTTTGGGTTTGGAACTAACCAAACATAGAAACACAAGACATATAAATTATAATTGTGTATTCTTGGAATTTTTGAGCATGTTTTTTTATGCTTTGCTAACATTGCTCTATATAATATTGCTCTACAATAATAAAAGACTGTTATTTAATGTAACATAAAGTTGCATGAGCTCGAGCAGTGTTTGCCTGCAGACAGCTAGTTTGTAATGACCAGACCTGATGGGTTTGTAGGGGTCGAGGGGTCAATCAAATTAGCAGTAAGACAAAAGAGACGATAAAGATTTTGTGACCTTACATATTTACGCTAGTGCTTTTAGATATCCTTATTTTATAGCAGTAGAAGAAATAAATCATCCAGTGCCATGGTGTGGCTTTAAAAGCAGTTCTGTGATACACAGGGATCATTTCAGAGCTGGTTGTTCTCATAGGACTTGTGGAAACTTTCAGCTTTGTCCTTTAAGTGCAAGATGAGGCATTATTTACAGAACGTGCCTAAATTAACAACTCCCAGTATGTATGGAAGTCCCGGAATGTGAGCGATGCGAAAGAGTCATGTGGAGGAAGTTGGGAGGGAAAAGGAAGATGTGAACAAACCCAAGTGAGGCACTCTCATCCAAGTCCAGTTTTCTGCTCATGATGACTCACGGTCCACTATCATAGTAGTCAGTATGTAGTATACTACAGATAGTAAAATACCAAACACATGAATCACCTCATTGGGCAAAAGCTGACAAATCAGGATGAAATTCTTTGTACATGACTGTGATCAAATGAGTGAGTGCCCTTAGGATTTCACACTTAACCTGCTGCTTCTTAACATGTTACGTAACACATTACGTAACTAATTTATCTAAATAGCCAATAAACTCAGTTGAATTCAGCTTTTGCAAGTAAATAAATAAATAAATAATTCAATAAAATGACAAAATCCTAAACGTATCTAATTAGATTTTTTACTTCCTGCCTCAACTCTTTTTTTCTCACTTTTGCCCCCTCTGATAATGACACTTGGAGGTCTTCCATTCATCAGTATTCACAGCTCCCCACATTTAGTGGATCTGAAACTCACAGGAAGTGAAAATAAGATGATTTGCTCTGCCCATGTTTTGTCTGGAACCTGATTGTCTGGGATGGTCCTGGTTTGATTTTAAATCCCACCGTTTGGTTGTGTATTGGAAATTCTAGAGAAAACATTATAAACATTATGGAGAATGCTGATTTTTTTAGTATTACTGGAGCTTATTAACCAAACTAAACATGCTAAACGCTCAACTGCAATTGAGAGTGTGCACACTTTTGGACGGGGGTGCTGCTTTCAGACGGTACTTGATTACTGCTGTTATCACCCATTTGGGAGCCTTCTAGATGGAATTCACACATTCCTCTGGGACAATGCTGAAGTGTGACAGATCTGATTACTCTGGTATTTACCTGAGGATTTATCAGCATTCCTTTTAGTCTCTCCCTCCCATCAGACAAAAGCTGATTAAATGTGACTGTATTGGTGTAATTGAGAGGACCCCATTAACATTCACAAGGGGGAGGTGGCATTGTCGTCCTATGAACCTCGTCTCAAGCAGGGGCACTGTCGGGGAGCTTTCAGAATATGCATTAAACTCTGTTTTGCTATTTTAATGCAACACAAAAAAGTGTTTGCTCAGGATAAACCCCTGAAATTAACTCTGGCTCTGACTCTATAACAGGGACCATGGTTGCCTCCTAAAAAAGGGGAAAAGGTGGCGTCCGTGCTTAATAGTGTTTCCTAGTTGCCTTTTAAAAATAAAGTATGTGAGAAACAGCCTGTTCTGGAGACATATGGGTATTAAGGCCAGTGGGAGAGACTGTAATCCCCACCCCAGCCTCCATGAAACAATGTGTATAAGGTTGTGTGTATGTATGGTGACGGGTGGGGGAGTCTGAACATGTACAATAGAAGGCAACAAATGCTTCCTTGGAGGATCACATGATGACCTCCATTCATCCTGGGTGGATGCTGAGGTCTGAGGGAGGGTGAGTGAATAAGGAAGGAGGAGGAGTGGGAAGGGGGATAAAAAGGGGAGGGGTGGCTCATTCAGAACAGCTGAAGAAAAAGCGAGGGAGGTGGGAGGAAGAGAGAGGCAGGGGTGGTCCTAACATGACATATGTGTCAGTATGTTGAAATGAGCGTGGAGCCCTCTTTTCTCCTCATAGTGACTGAGAACTGCTGGAAGGAAGAAACAGCCTCAGACTGACTGAGTTTAGGAAAGACAGCGAAATCGTAGCAGCAGATTCCTGAGTGTGCACAGAAGTGAAGGGAAACACACAACCAAGGCTAAATAGAGCATTTTTATTATCTGTACATATATTTTTTTAGTTTTTGTAACTTTTTTTGGAGAAAGGAATTTTGGGAGTTTTACCAATGCTTGGAACAATTACTTTAACAGGTAAGAACAACTCAAGTGAACATTTTAAGTTATTTATGGTTTAATATTTGCTAAACAAACTACTGTTTTCATGCACAAACCAGCTGTTAGATGTTCATTGTTACTGGCGTTTAATAGTTTATTAAGTGGTGTCTCCTTCCACGAGTGAGTGTAGCTTGGGGCATTGTTGTTCTGAGGGTGTGGTTAGTTAATACTGTGGTTTTTAGTTATCCCGGCACAGGTGACTGATCACAGATGGAGATGGGTTTGCTTTGAGCACTGTAAAGTCTTTAGAGTTCGGGGTAAAGTTTTCATTAATCAGTCATCAGTTATATCTTCCCAGTAAAATTCTGTGAAATAAAATACCTTTCACTTTTTAAAGAGAAATTCTGTGTCTAGGCAAATCCAAATGCTGTGTGCATCCCATACCACTGCCCAACTTCTTGGTGGTAAAGGAATTTCTCATATGAACAGCTGCCAGATAGAAATACATGAAGATGCATTAACAGAAATATTTTCAAAGTCTGCTTTTAGCTCACGTCGCTATGCAAACCAGCTCCCTGTGTCCCGTCATGTGAAGTATTTCATTAGATTAGAGTGGGACCCAAATTCCCATTGGGGTTATTTAGCTTAGCCGCAGAGCAAAGGGAGGGAGAAGAGAGGGGCGTATGGAATTAATTACATGCCAAAACCGATTCTTCCTCAGGCCTTATAACTGTGAGTGATGGGGATGGGATGTTTTGCTTCATGGTGACCTCTGGCTTTAGCTGTGACATGCATATAATCTTCCAATGCATTGATAACAGTAAATAAACACATTTAGTTTTCTGTGCAGTCACATCACACTCTCACTTCATGTTAATGTGATAGCAGTGCATGTTAATGCTGTGGTTGTTGATGTGTAGGGTCCCCTGGAGCCACTTTGACCACACCTTTGATGCTGAGCAGGGGTGCTACAAGGGTTGGTGTTGGGGGAGGGTGTGGGGGTGTCTCCTTGTCCTCTTTCTACCTGACCTCTTTTGTTTAAAGTGGCTCTGCTCCAGACTACAGTAATTATAACGAGGATTTGCATATATTTGGGCAAAGTTTGTAAACACTGTCTATAAAGAATAGCTGCCTTTCAGCTTCCCAAGCACACCCCACCTCCCACAGCAGAGCACAAATATATAGTAGTGCAGAAACTTTATCTGATCTCACTTCAGACTGGAGTAGATTTACAGTTTTGAGTATCGCCTTACCACACGCGCTCACACCCAAACAGAGCTCGTCTCCAACAGAGAGAAGCACTTCAGCTATGAATATGTGCATAGTCTGAGATGTGTAACAGTCTCTAGAGTAAGTAAGGGCCACAGCCCCGGGGCAGGCCCCCCTCAACCCTGTTCCTTCATCTCTAACCCCCTCCCCTCGCCCACTATCACCTCACCCCTCACACTCACATTCTATGTGGTACAGTCGTTATTCAAAACACCCGCCCACCCCCTTCCTCCACACATTTACCCCCTCCCCCCGCACATCAAATCAGTCTCGGGATGTTAACAGTTGTGTGTCTGTAAATGAAAAGTTGGGCTGGAAAACAAAGATCAAAAAGATGTGAGAAATGCCTGCAGTCTGTTAAATCAACATGGTTCCTGTTTTATTATCCTTGTAGAGACTCATTGCCTCATCTGGCTTGGCCAGTCTGACCCCTCCTACACACACACTCACACACATAGAGATCACTCATAAACTCTTCCGTGCGCCGGAACTTCATTGAGAGCAAATCAGAGGAACTGTCGTATGTTTCCTAGCAGAGATGCTACTTAGCCATAGCTGAGGTGAATATGCGTCATGCACTGAAATTTCCTTAAGTGGATCAATAAATTATTCATTATTATTATGATTAGTGGCTTAGGCTCCATGCAGTGAACATTTGCTTGCTGTGTTAGTGTGATGTCGCTGGGAACCTAGTTTGACTTGCTGACTAAACAATACTGTGACTGGAGAACTACCCTGAAAATGACACTTGTGTGAGAGAGAGCTCACTGCAAGCTGACACTCATCTGTTTTATAAGTTGGCCAAGCCCTGTCTTTATTTGTGTTTACATGAGTTTGGTAAAGTCAGCAGAGTCCAAAATTCACTCCAAACTTCCCCCGAGCTGCAGTTTGTCTAGATAATAGGACGGTTGACCACCCCCCTTCCTTTATTTTTGGAGGCCAGAGAGGTTTAGAAAGCTATTGTGTTTGTAGAGTGTGTGCCTTGGGAATGGGGTGGGTCCCCAGCCATCCTGCTGTGGTGGAATTTGGGTCAAGGGGATTGGGACATTAAGGAGGGCTAGTGGAGGCCTGTATTGTTTTGTTTGAATCCTACATGGGCACAGTTAAGACGCAGTTTAACTGAAAGACAAATAAACATTCTTGAAATCCCCCGACATCATAACTAATTAAATAACATTAAGTGGACAGCATAGCTCACGAGTTAAATCTTCACATGGTGATGAAAATGTTTTATGTAGCTACTTCTGTAATTCAGAGGACCTATTAAAACTGTCTGTTTTAAAACTAAATATTCCAGGAATGCAGTGGTAGTGAGTGACATTGCATGTCTATAATTTAGGAAAAGGATGTGGACGGATAGGCGCACAGTTTCACATTTTTGTGTGTAAGACAAGAACACAGTTAACTTGTGTTCTTACACAAGAAATTAACTTATTGTATAAGAATGGGGCCTGGGTCTAAACACTTGTTGATGAGAAGATTTAATTGAATGCATTTGGATAAGCTAAAGCTAAAGCTAAAGAATTCCCACCATGGATGTGTATCACTTCCCTGCCCCTTCCTCTGTCAAAATAGATGAAGCATCAAGCAGATGAAGTAGGCTTTTGTTTTTGGTCTCGGCTGTTATTATTATATGAGCAACTACCAAATAATTACTAATAATGATAATGTAGTGAATGTCAGTTTTCTGACTATCAAATAACGCTGATCTTGGTCACACAGTTCACTGTTGTAGGCCCGTATGATTGGTTTATACATATTGTTACAATATGCAAAAATGGCCTTTCTCTCATTGCACAGGATTTTATATGAACCCCTCTTGGGGCAAAGATTATTTGTGTCAGCTTTATGCATTTGGCATGTTTACATAGTGCAGCTGGACAAAAACCCCAATGTGATTGTAATTAAGTAGTCATATGCTTAATAAAATCAACACAGGGGTCAAGATCTCAGCAGATACTTTCTGTAAAACATTTGTAATTATCTGCAGATGACAAAAATTCTTTTATGTGTGATATAAAAATTGTATTTGTTTTCCTCCTCTGAAGAATGACGTTGGGATTTTCTAAAACAATGAATTATACTGTCTGAACTTGGACTGGATTCACTTTGTTAAACTGAATGTTTCATATTCACATAACTTTAGAAATTGCATAAAACTCAATCATGAGAATATTGTTAGTGACTTCCATATAGCAGAGAATAAACTGTATAACAGAAAGTCATGTGAGAAAGGTCTTACTGAGATTCCTTTCTTTTCCTGTCATTTTAGTTGGCCAGCCTGATGGTGTGTCTGTGGCTCAGACAGAGGAGGCTCCTGAGACTGCGGACACCATCCAAGCTGAAGTAACTCCCCAAGTGAATGGAGAGAAAATGGAGAAAGAGTCTCCAGATACCAACGATATATCCGTTGTTGAAGAGAAGGCAGTGGAGCAGAAACCCGATGATGCCAGTGAAGTGGGCTTCAAGAAGATCTTCCGATTTGTTGGCTTTAAGTTCACACTGAAGAAGGACAAAAGTGAAGAGAAAGACCCAGTCAAGTTACTGACAATTAAAGATAAAGAAGAAGAGGAGGTTAGTGGGACAGATGAACCTGCAAAGAAGGAGGAAGAGCCTTCAACTGTTGAGGAAAAGAGCACAGTTGAAGAAAAGGAGGCTGACGTAGAGGGATCTACTGCTGAGGCTGAAGTCACTAAAGATGAAACCACTGATGCACCATCTGAAGGGCCTGCTGATGAAGCTACTGTTGAAGTGGTCAAAGAGGAAGGAGCAGAGAGCACTCCACCATCCCAGGAGACCACCATGTCAACTTTCAGAAAGCTTTTCAATGTAGGAGTCTTCTCTAACCTGCGAAAGAAAACCAGTATCAAGAAGACAAATAAAGAAGAGGACAAGGAGTGTTCTGTCGAGGAGGAGACAGCTAAGACAGAAGAAACTGCTGCTGTTGAAGAAAAAGATGAGAAGGTTGAGGTAGAGGAAGAAACCAAGGAGGAGGCACCAGAAACTGCCATGGAAGAAAAATTTAAGTCAAAGGAAGAGGCACCCAAAGAAGAGGAATCCGAGCAGAAAGAGCAGGCATCAGCTGCTTCAGAGGAAGAAAAGTCAGAGCTTAAGGAAGAAGCAAAACCAGAGGCATCTCCAGAGGCTGATGCCAAAGTTACTGATGAGACCAAACAAGAAACAGAAAAGGCAGAAACCGGTACAGAAGAGGAGAAGGCTCCAGTAGAGGTGACCTCTGAGGCTGAGCTCCTGTCATCACAGGAGAAGGTAAAGGCCCATGGAAGCCCCCTGAAGAAACTGTTTGCTGGAGCTGGCTTGAAGAAGCTGTCAACTAAGAAACAGAAGAGTAAGAAAGATACTGAAACCAAGCTGACTGAGTCTGGGGAGCAGGCAGCTGAGCACCTCCAATCCTCCACCGAGTCAGCAGAGGCTCCAAAAGCTGAAAGTGGGCCGTCATCTCCAGAGGAGTCAGGAGAGCATGCTGTGGAGGTGATCCAGAATGAGTCTAGCCAAGAGGTTGAAGGAGAAGTTGCCTCTGATGGAGAGAAGAAAAAAGAGGGTGGTATCATTGCCTGGTCTTCCTTCAAGAAGCTGGTAACTCCTAAGAAGCGTGTGAAACGATCTTCTGAGAGTGAAGATGAAGCCACAGGCGAGAAACCAGCGAAGTCAGCCACCCTGTCTTCCACTGAGAGTGCTGCTTTAGCAGATAAGAGTGTTGAAGAGGAGCCTCAGGAGGATAAGCCAAGTGAAGAAGAGTCAAAGACTGAAACCACTGAGAAACCAGTCAGCATCGAGGAGACTAAAAAGAAAATGGACACCTCTGTGTCTTGGGAGGCTTTAATGTGTATGGGTGGACCCAAAAAGAGGACAAGGAGAACGTCTGATTCTGATGATGATGATGCTACCAAGATCGAAGAAGAGGCGCCACCAGCAGCCGTAGAAGGAGAGCAGGAGGGCAAAGCTGAGGTTGCCATTGTTGCTTCTGAAAAAACAGAGAGTGATGGAGAAACTGTTGGTCCTGCTGAACCTTCAAGCAGCCCCACCGAGAAAGAGTCTGCCTGGGACACACTGAAACGCATGGTCATGTCAAAAAAGACCAAATCTGAGGAAAAGCCTGAGGAAAGTGCAGACCAAGTTCAGTCAGACAGCGAAGCACCAAAAGACGAGTCATCTTTCTCTCTGAGGAAGTTCTTTCCAGGACGCAGGAAGAAGAAGGCTGAAAAACAAGCTTCTACTGAAGTGGGCTCAGGCGAGGAGGACTCTGACACACCAGCTGTGGTTCCTCTTTCAGAGTATGATGAGCAAGTTGAGACTGTGAAAGAAGTGCCAGCAGATCCGGCTGCAGCCCAAAGTAAGGTGTCTGCTGAAGATAGAATCCCTTCATGGATCCCAGCCGCCGTCGAAGACGCTAATGAAAAGCATGATCAGCTGAGTGATATCCCAGAGGAGGCAGAGAACGCAGCCACACCAAAGTCTGTCGACACTGACATTGCAGAGGATGAAACCGGGGACAAGACTACAGCGTCCCCCAAACTTCCAGATAACACAGCACGGAGACTGTCCATAGCTGAAGTGAAGCCTGTTGCTCAAGCCCAGGCTGCAGAAACATCCCCTGTCCCTCGGGTACCTAAGACAGAAAGTGCAGAGGAGGTTGTGGAGAACATTGAGGCCCAAATTTGTGAAATTCCACCCCAGACATCTGTGACAATTGAAGACGTACCGGTAGAGGTAGCTTCTGAAAAGAATACAAGTGAACCACCTATGGAGAATGCGGAGTCAAAGACAAATACCATCCTCGAGCCACATGTTTCGACCGAGGCCGTGGCTATCTGCACTGGCCTGGCCACCAAGGAGCTTGACAAAGTAGATCTGGAGGAGCCTGCGATGCCAATAATAGAGTGTGTGACCACAACCCAAGATGCTCTGAGCACAGAGGTAACCATTGTAGAGAAGCCAGCTAGTACAGAGAAAGCAACTGTTACAGGAGACACATTGATTGAGGCCCAAGTGAATCAAGTACAGACCATAGAGCTTGAGCCAGTTGTTGAATATCCAGTGAGCGATGTGGCAGGTGTTCAGGTCGCCACTGAGAGCTATGAACCTCAGATCGAGATCACTGGAGTTGTCAGCAATGTTCTGGAGGAGTCTGAGATTGTCCAGCCCACCACCATGAACAAGAACTCTCCTAAAGCTGTAATATTCAATGCCATTACGCCAACAACTGAAGCAGTTGTTTGCACCCAAAGCATAGAGGTAACTGAACTGACTGTAGAGACCAAGGAGGTGGAAATGGAAGTGGAACAGCGTGCTGCCACTGAAGAAAAAACACTCATAAAAGAGGTAGTTCAGGTTGTGACTGAGGAGGTATCTTCCGCCATAGATGAAAATACAAAGACAACCATCGCAATGGTGACTGAGCCAGCCATCCCCGTAGGTGTACCATGCAAGGAGACACACGTTATCACAGAAACAGTCGTCGCTGCCTCCTCGGATGTGGCGGTTCTGGAAAGTGCATTAGTGTCTGAACCAGTTGCTGATGAACCAGCGCAGGTGGAGGAAATCAGCGAGGCTGTTATCATTCAAACCACAGAGTTGGAGATCAGTGCAGAGATTGATCAGGCCAGCGAGAAGATGGAGGAAGTCAAAGATGATGTGCCGCAGGAAAGTGAAATTGAGGCTCAAAGCGTGGTCATTGCCCAGGCTGTGGTCCAGAATGCCGTAGATAAAGTTTCAGATTACGCACCTGAACCCCAAAAGCCCACCACCCCCACAACTACTATTCCTACACCAGTCCAGGCAACATCATCAACAGAGACAGAGATAGAGACAGAGACCCCTGTTGTCACAGATGCCCCTGTGGCTGTCGACTGTGAAAAACCAGCACCAAAGTCACCGCAGCCACTTCATGTTGCCGTGGAGGTTACTGACCCCATCCCAATAGAGGTCACAGAGAGCATTGACACCCCAGAAAAAGAGGAGGAGAAGAAACCAAAAGAGTTGAAGGATTTGAAGCAAGCTGTGGAGGTAGAAGTAAGTGAAGAGACGGTCATAGTGGAAGCAGTGGTAGAGATAAAGGCAGAGAGTGAGACAGGTGAAGAGCTTAAACAGGCTGAAGAGGAGCTGCTTAAAGACGTTCAGGAACCAGATGTAAAAGAATCAGAGGAGGAATCACAAGCAAATGAGGAAACTAAGCAAGAGGAAAAAGAGAAAGTGTCGGTCCAAGTGGTCCTACAGACAGCACAGGAGGTTGAGGAGCCATCAGTTAAAGAAGAGGCTGTGGTAGAGTTTGACAGCAACGGTCCTGTCGCTGAGGACATGAGTGTAAAAGCTAAGAGCCCTGCAAGTGAAAAGAAACCCTCAGCGCCATCTGAAGAGCCTCAACTAAAGGCTGCGGAAGAGGTTGCCGCTCCCAGCCAAGTCACCGAAGAGGCAGATGGTCAGCAAGAGACAGAGACGGCACTGTCAGGAAAGTGTGCAGAAGTGATGGCGCAGGTGATTGAGGTGATTGAGGAGGCTGTGAAGGAGATTGAGCCTGCGTCCACAGAGATCACAGCATCGTCATGAGCAGGTGAGACAACATTTATATGTTTGATTGCTTACCTGCTCAACTACAGTATTGCAAAGAAAAATTCTTCATCCACATTATAGAAAAACAGCTTAAGGTTTAACAAGGACAAGTTGAAACGATTGATTTAGTATTTATGTAAAATTAGTAATGTACATGTGGGGAAAGAAAAAGCGGAGTTACTGTGTATTGTATTGTAAATTCCGCTGTTGGCCTATCAGACAATCTTCTCATAGTAGCTTTTTTGAAACATCAATGGGTCCTACTTTTATTAGGGAGTAGGGGAGGGGATTTGCCAACTGGCCAGATGAAAAAGCTTTTGTTTGAGCCGTGAGTAACCAGGGGACCTTTGATATCAAAGCAGGAATGCCGCCATTGACCCCTTCTTTGTAGGCCAGGGTCTTAAAGGGAAGCGGTGTGTGAGGGGCAGATGAACTTGTGCTGAAAGACTGATTATGATTCCACTGCTCCCTCCTGTTTTCCTTCTATCACAAGCTCAGTATGGAGTCAAGAAACCATGTCGGAGTAGTTATTTGATAGATTCAATTACAAAGCTTCAAAGAGCTCAAGTTTTTTTCTCAGCTATTTCGACTGAATTATATGTGCACCATAGTGTAATTCAATTTTTTTTTACATGAACAATATTTTAGTGACACTGTCTGATGGGTGCTGATACAACTACTGATGTGTAGGTGAAAACTGGATGTAGCTCACGTTCACACTAGAAGTTCTAGTAATGAAATGATTCTGCTCTGCCACTGTGACATTACCGCATGTGTACTAAATAAAAACATACAAATAGACCCTATAACTCCTTGACTTAACATAATGTAAATCTTACATTAGTTTTTCTCCTGTTCCTAATAGTCCTGTCTGTTCTTGTGCCCCTCAGCCACAGCTGAAGATACATGGTTCCTGGGAGACACACTGTCTGGACCAGGAAGTGAGTGATGATGGAGAGAGAACATGCTCTCGTGTAAGAGAGAGAGAGAGAGAGAGGCTGCTCTGTAGTGCAACGCTAAGACTGGACCATGCCCATTCCTCCCAGAGAGACTGAGTGACTGAGCAACAGCTCTGCCATTCTCTACACCTCCTCTTCCACCTGGACTCCAATCCAAGTCCTGTCATAGCAATGTGACGTCCCACTGACATATCCTCACTCACTCTCACACACACACACACTCATGCATGTCCTGTGTCTCAGAAGCATCCAGTCTGGCTTGTAATCAATGTGATGTATGTTAAGTGTCTCAGTGACTTTCCATCGCCCTTGCTGCATAGGGAGAGAGTCTGCAAACTGGTTGAGTGTGTGTCTATGTGTGCGTGTGTGTGTGTGTGTGTTTGTATGTGTAAAGTGAGATGGTATCAAAAGGTGGAGGTGATGGAGGATCATTAACTTGTATATTTTATTTATATCTTGAATATTCTTTCATTCATTCTTATGTTTTTATTTTTTCATCCTTTTCCCTTTTTTGTTATTGTATAGACACTGTTACATATTTTTAAAGTTCCCACCTAAAAGCTGTGATACGCTAAGTAATCTGTGTGATGCAGAGAATCAACTAAAGTGAGAGTAAAATCTATGTGGACCACAAGAGCAATGTGCCTTGTGTATCACAGTTTTAACTGTCAAAATTAAAGATTATATCAAGAATCTGTAGCAATTAAAACTAAACCATGGTACAAGTATGATTTCAATGATTTATAATACTGAAAACAAGTGGGCAGAACTCCACCAGAAATGCACCATCTTTGTCGTAAGGGACAATATTCTCTTATCACAATCTGTTCCTCACTCAACACAATAATTAATAAGCTTCGTGTAGATAAGAGAATCTATCACTGCCTGATTTACTGTGAACAAATATGGTTAAATGTAATAATACAATAAAGTACAGTTTTAGCACCGTCATTTGATCACATGGCAGAGGTGTTTGATAAACAGTGATGTGCAAAGAATGTGCAGTGTACAACAAAACTGAGTAAACGCCTGTGCAGTTTTAGAAATATTAAATAAATCAGTTTGAACAATTTTTAAGTTGTTACACATGATGTAAAACAAACGGGTTTGTTATGCAACACTGAAAATACAGGCTCCAAACAGAACAACAATATGATTTCCAAATCAAACAATACAAAATATTTAAAGAATTAAGAATATATCTCTAATGATGGCTGTACTGACTTTTGTAGCAGTTGGTTCTTTAATATAAACCTTTAATTGTAGTTCCATTAGCATTTGTTTCTGACGAGGAATTGACTTAATTTTTCTAAAAACAAATAACATTATGATTATAATTTTCTCTACACTTTAGTGATATTGACCAAGAGCATATACTCAGTTTTGTTGTGTACTGTTTATCCTATATATCACATTCACAGTGTGTGAAGTGCCCTCTTTTATGACTAAGTGTGTGACATATGTATTATTGGTGTGCACAGTTTTGTTGAGCTTTAGCTCTTTACTTACTATGCTATTTTTATATGATTATGGATGGAAACAGTATGCTGGCGTCCTCTGCTGCCTACAACAAGTACTAGACTCTTTAGTCATCAGTCATTGGTGTATGTTAGGCTTCAGCTGTGACTTTTAACGATGGTGATGCAGTTTGAAAACTCTGTTCAATCTCATGCACTTCTTCTGTTTTTATTTAACCCACCATAATACACCAGGCTCATTGAACTGGCACCACAGAGGACGTAGACTCACTTGGTTGAGGAGAGGCACAGACAAAATGGTACCAGAAGTAAAAAGAAATGCTAATTTTACTTTAAAGCCAAATTGAGTTAGGATGAATCAGAAAGTCTATTTCTTACAGGATAAGACTTTAGTTCAATCCCATATTAATTCCGAGGCTTCTATTCAACTACTAGCTGAGTAGTTTAGTGGGAAGTGTTTGAGGATGGAGGAATATTGTACCCATTCCTTGGGTCCAGTTTACCCTCTGAAGTTAACATCTTACACAGGTTACACTGGCAATTCTTGATTACCCACCTTACTTGGACGTCCTGACAATTAACTGAGGGTTTCTATAAACTTTTGCGTTCGATTTGGTGACTCGCATTTCGTTAAGCTTTACAACCAAATAACAGTAGGGTAGGAGGTATGGACCACTGTTAGGTCACCACTTCCCTTAATGCCAGAGGGTTTGACACAACTGTGATATGTGCTTTATGTAAGATAAGTTATTCAAAAATACAGAGTGAACTAAAGAATTCTGCTATTGCTGCATCACGTAAAGCATTCAGTTAGAGCGCCTGCTCACCTTCAGCCCTCCCTGCTTTTTGTAACACAACTGTGAACCTGTTAACATTTGTACAGATTGTATACCTACTGTATGTACTAAAGTCATATTGTTGTAATATTAACTAATAACCTGCAGCCATTTAGAATGTTATACTATTGTAGCATGGTCCCAATTATCTTTTATATTTTCCAAGCTGTTCATAGTGAGGATACAGAAACTTGTCTATATTTCATTCAATAAAGTTAGAGAAAAATGAGGAGGAATGAATCACTTCTTGGCCATGATAAAGTTCACTAGCACCCATTGAGTCTATAAACATTTGCAGTAGTAAAAACATTTATAATGTAGTTGTAAGAACATTTAGGTGTTTATTGTAACTTATGTAAACACATGATACAGCCAAGGTGTTATAAAATGCCAGAACTGTCAAATAATGTAAATTAATAAATAAGAAATGAAAGTATATCAACTTACAACTACATTTTAGTGTGTATAGTACAATACTATACACACTATAATACAAATCTAAATGTTAATATATATATATATATATATATATATTATAAAAGTCACTTACGCAAAATATTAAGTAAAGTATTGAAAAAACATTGTACAGCTCTGGGTGTTTTGTTGACGTAAAGAGAATACTAAATAATCCACAGCAGTAAAAAATGTAATTCTTCATTGAAAAAAAAAGTTTATTTATACAGAAAAATATTCACATACCTGAGAACACAGATTGATCACATTAGATGTCAGATGGGCAAAGGGGAGTAGGTTAACGGCGTGTAGGTTAACTTAAGCATCATGAGTTTGAGTTCTCTCCTTCCTGAGATACTGAGATGTTTAAACACACAAACACACACACACACACACACACACACACAACCAATAAGTTACAAGACTGGTGTGGCTTAGGAACAATTACAACTTGGTCTGAGGAAGGGTTTAAACTTTTCACTGGGCCTATTTTTAATAACTGATCACTGAGAATGAATGAATGTCAGTAGTACGGCATTTCAATTCCCTCAACAAATCAAAAAAAGAATTCTTCAGGCACTCTAAAGAGTTGATTCACACGCATTTCTGCTCCACTAAAATAAGATGGTATATCGAGTTATGGCAAATATGGTTTTACAGTTGGCAGCCACACAACAACATGAGTAAAAACATCACTTTTCAAATTTGATAGCTTTCCCTTCAGAAGACCCGAGTGGCTCCATCTGGCTAAACATTTGGATTATTGCATCCATTTTCCAATAAAACATTCCCACTTAAAACAAATTTAAGATTAGCCTCATCCTAACTGTGCCAAGCCTGTATGCCTGGCTGAAACTTTTGCCTTGGGGAAAATGGCTGGAAAGCAAAGAAAACAGAAAATGCATATCGAACATACTATGAATGGGCAGCAAATGTGAGTCAATTACTCCAACAAAAATATGTCTTACAATAAAGCTGGAGTGATTTTAAAAATTTGTTTACAGGTTGGCTTCGTTCTGATGCTCAGTTCTATCAAAGTTTTATGATTGCTGAATAATTTCTGTAAAATTATTCAACAATCCAAGTCTCTTCAGGATATCAGAATTATGTATTGTATCCAGAGGATTGTGCAAATTCAAAGATCCCAAACAATTTGTCATTTTTGCTGTCAATTTGTGGCAAATAATAATATTGTTTTTTATTTATTTAAACGTTAAGCATTTCAGACCTAGCTTCAGTGATGTGAAAATAAGCAAGAACTGAAATGTGTGTATCACAGTCATAGATAAACTAAAGTTTGGATTATAAGAAAATCAAAACAACTTCTCATTGGTATTTTCAATATTCTACTAGTGAATGATGCATTACCAACACAACAAATGATTAAAACCACCTTATAACGTCCCTTGCTTCACATTTATTGGAGATGTGTGTAAAGATTTCCAGTCATCAGTAGTTCACAGAAAGCATTCCTGTCCTGTCAGCCCCATCCAAAATGCTCTTATAATAAATAGCACCTAATACCTTTGAATGACACGTATTGAGACAGGTATATATAGATATTCCCCTAGATATGCTTCTTACAAGCTGCTCCTTAATAAAGCCGAGCCTTCCTGTGAGCTTACATGTCTTCTCTTCCTGAATGTACAGTCCTCCGCACAGTCAGACTCTACTACTCGAAATCGCTGCATCATTTACGCTTCATTACGTTCATCTGCATATTTTCTCCCACAGTATCTTTTTAATAATAATGACCACAGTCATTCACTGTGTATCACTACTTATTTTCCAGCTCTGGGATAACTGTGTTAAAGTTAAAATAAAATGCACAAAATGAGTAGGGTTAGAAATAACAAATAACACATTTGAAAATTAAAAGACATGTAAAATCCAGAAATGTTCTTAATCTAAAGTCTTTTAAAATATTTAAGATCAATTCAACATGCCCATCCCTATTACACGTTTGCTAGTTCCAATGTATTTCTATTTTCAAAGCTATTTGGTTACTAATATACATACACATTTGCGATATAATGATTTCTTTGTAAATATAGCACTGTATATAAAATGTTTTAAAAAGCAAGTTTAACTAATTTTAGGGCTTTTAGGAGTAGAGTCAGAGAAATTCTAAAATACAAATGTACAATATTGTACATGGCAGCCTCTTATTAAAGTATGTGTCTGGATGGAACGGGTTACTTTTCCAGTCAGAAAGTAAACATTATAACATGTTAAAATGACAAATTAAAAAATTGTTGAAGTGAAAAACAGCTGCTTGTTGTGACATTTTGGCCAAACAGTAAGTAAAATAAATGTGAGTACTTGCAAGTATTCGGGAAGTGTGAGTAAATCACATCACCTTTCAAATTATTCAGCCTGCTAAGCAAAATCACAACCAAAACACAAACTGAAGACAAACGTACTTTCCTGCATGTTGGCCATTACCTCAAAATGGGCACAGATTGTCTCAGCTCTGAATTCACTTCATGCTTTTAAGCTGAAAGTATAATTTATACCTGGTCTGTAGAATCAGCCTTTTATTTATGACCATTTAGAAATATGTCTTCTGAACATCTCTACAAGAATCATTAGTAGTTTGCACTTCTTTCTCCTCCTAGCTAACTCACATCTGCATGTTGTCTCACCCGGAACTGCCACAGCTTCCTCTTTTATACTGAAACTCAGCCTGTGCAGCCTCACCACAACAACAGCGCCCAAGTAAACACACGATGTGGTGCGCCCAGACACGTGAGAGGCAAAGATGAATGTACATCAACTATGAAAGGATGAGATGAAACAAGGTTACAGCCACTACTTCTTCTTGTTTAACCAATGTAAAAGGTATTTAGATTTCTAATGATGCTGGCTTGAACTACTACTTCACTTTTGTATTACTAAAAAATTAAAATCCAAAATGCTGTACAAGAAAAAAAGGTTTGAGTAAATCAGGAACCATATATACCCTGACTTACTCAAGCTTTAGCTTAGCAATGAACCATAATTTAGAAAATAAACATGTTCAACAAGACAAATACACAGTTTTGGTTCTACTCTACGAGGATCTCCTCAGTCTTTATGGATTCTAGTGGGGTGCCAGAGTTGGACAAATCAGAGCCTTCATCTTTGGAAAACTCTTCACGCTGGAGCAGCATTGCTGCACCCATGTTTCCCTGCAACCCAACTAATCCCCCTTGGGTGAAGCACAGGTGCTTGATCACTTCGTTAGGACTGGAGAAGGTCGTTGCACAAATGTTACACTTGTAGGGCTTTGACGAGCCCAAGAACATCGCCTCCATCTGGCTGCTGTCGTCGGCTGCCGTGCACAGCTCCATGCTCTGACGGTCCACCATGGTGTAGGTGTCGGCACCCTGGTTCAGGCACACGTGGCGGGCGGCCTGGTTCGCTCTGCAGAAGCTTTTGCCACACGTGCTGCATTTGAAGGGCTTTCCTGTGTGGATATACATGTGCTCACGCCAGTGGCTCTTCTGAATGAACTTGCGGCCGCAGGTGGAGCACTCGTATTTCCGCCGTTTCACTTCCCGGTCCAAATCGGCACTCTCCAGGTTGTCAATATCTGCAATGTCCGACGGGGGAGGTGTGTCTGCCTGAGAATTTAAACCCCCCACCGCCCAGTTGGATGTGGACACCTCTGCTCGGGGAGAGTCCGAGTTGGTGCCTGAAACAGGCGTTTGCTCACTGTCACTGATTATCTCGACTGCTGTAGCGGCCGAGGCGCTTGACCCCGGCTTGCTTCCTTGAAACGCCCCTTCTACCTCCAACATGCTGTGTTCGCCAGTCACAACAGGTGAGAGCGCGTTGCTGGGCTGAGCCGAGGTCTGCTGAAGAATCTGGGTGTGCTGTAGAAGGTGCTCCCTCAGCAGACTTCTCTGAGTGAATCTGCTTCTGCATAGATGACAGGAGTAATGCTTCCTAAAGGAGGAACTCCTCTTCATGATGCTGGGCTTTACATGGAGGATGGCACTCACCGAGGAGCCATCTGCACTTAGAAAGTCGGTTCCCCCCTCCTCACCTGTTGGCTTGACGCTGCTGGTTGAGGCCTCCATGTCTGGCGGTGAAGAGGCTAGCTTGGTCTGTAAGGAATTTATATACGAAACTGTGGCAGCTATTGTGGATGGACTCTTCGCCTCTGAGCTGAGCTGCTCCATGTCACAGGGTGAGGCGAGCTGCTGTCGAGAGGGCAGTCTGGCCGACAGCGCCACTTGCTGGTCAGAGATCTGGATGCCATAGAGGGAGGTGGAGAGGTTTATGCTGTGCTCAGGGTGTGAATACACTGACTGGCTGGCCTCCTGCAAGAGTGGATAGGCATGCAGAAATCGGACACCCTGCTCCAGCCGTGCAGGGTCTATCAGTTGGGGTGCAAGCTTGCCTGTGTACATCAGGTTGAGGAGATAGCTGAAGATATCTGGCTGTATGTCAGAAGCCTTCAGTCTCACACAGTCACTGAAATACAAAAATATTACAGTTAGCCACTGAGAAACTGTGTGGGAACGCACAGCAAACTGTCAGAGATATGCAGACAGACACAGCGTTGATGTAGCTGGGTTATCACACTATACAGAATTAGATAGTCTAATGCTTCTGTGTTTATTTGACTTGAGTTTTGCCAACTTCCAGCATTCAAATGTGGAGTTATTAACTCATGTACCTGTCCTGGTGAATGAAGAGCATTCTGAAGTAGTTGGAGAACGCAGCGAGTACGGCTTTGTGAGCTTTGAAGAAGACATCTCCGATAGCCACAGTGCAGTCACACAGGAAGCCAAACTCCCTCTGAGCGTTAAGCTGCTGCAGCAGGATAAGACCATGGTTGGCCAACTCCATTCTTTAACCTGCACAAAGACACACGCAGCAGTGACTTTCCTGTCTGGAAGGAGCCCAGAGTTTATTGTGACCACAAAGAGTCAGGCTGACAAGGGTGATCTAACAACCCTGCAACAGCCTACCTAACTCAACAGTGAAGAATCATTTTGTGACTGTGGAGATAAATTGTTCAGCACCAACAGCTCAGAAAATGTTTGGCACAACAAAACAATTCATTGTACTGTAATAGTGTGTTTAGGCATGTTTTGCAATGGTTATTAAGAATTAGGTTTAAACAATCTGAATTTAAATTCAAACATATACAAGTAATCTTGTTTTACATACTTGAGACCAAAAATGTTCCAGCTTTCTAAATAGCTTGAAAATCACCTTTGTACTAAAAGAGGTTTCACCATTAATCCCTCGGACAATTTAAAAAATGCCACCTAATCATAGATATCTGGGACTAATGTAATTTGTAATTTAAAGAAAATGTTTGGGTGGACTACATACACATATTTTGTCATTCAATTCTGTTCACTTTGATATTTGGGGCTAACAGCTATAGATGATTAGCCATCAAATGTCAATACCCGACCAGAAAGAAAACAACTAAAAGTAAATAGAGCACAGTTCAATCTCCCCAGCTTGTCTATGGACTGAGAGCTTTGTGCTGCTTGATTCTAAACCATTCCAGTCGATCTTGAGGGACATTTTGGAGCTGTGTACATTCTGCTGACCAATGAGCTGATTGCTACTGACCCTTATGGTCGGCAGGGGCTTCAAGGGCTGGGGCTTCAGGCCATCACATGATCAGAGTTTTGGGTGTCGACACACATTCCTAAGTCAGAACTGGTTCTACCCCCTCTCAGTGGAGAGTGGAAACCACCCGTGGGCTGGGTTGATCTCCTTTCTCCAACACTTTCACACCACTCAGGCAAAAAAATGTATGAAGATGGAAGATAAAGGGTTTTTGCCCCCTTCTTGATTTTTTTTCTTTTTCATATATATTAATATTACATGAAGATGTAATAAAACACAAATTAATTATCAAATGATGAGAAAAGTTATTGCCCCCTAAACCTAATCACTGGTGGCAACAACTGAAATCAAGCATTATGTGTGAATGCACTATTATTTATATGGCGAATGTTTTCTGCAACTATCCAGCGCTCAACATGACATGCATGTATATTTATTAATATGTATGTATGTGTATCTATACCTATGTGCAATGTTTTTATTATTATTATAATACTTACACCTTTAAAAATTGCATCCAATGTGTACATACTCCACCTCTACCAGGACCTTATTCAGCTATATGGCTCCATGTTTTATCCTTTCAATTTTTTCTACTTCTATACTTCAAGTCATTTTTGGGCATCTGCTGGATTGTTCTAAGTAATATTTTATTGTATGTGTACAATGACCATAGATGCATTTCTATATGTAAATGTGTGTAAATATAACTCTTGTAAACTTGTGCCCCCCACGGTGACAGTGGACACAAAAACACACTACAAGCTCCCCTAGACATCTATATATATTTCATCAGGGAGGTCATAGTGCAAAGATGATGACACTGCAAAAGTCCAAAAAAGGCAAGACAGATTCAGCAACAACCGGCACTTAAGAGGCAATCTTATAATCTCATAATCTTGGTACACACATCTGCAAGGTACCGTACAATCAGTTACCAATACATTTCTTCTACTTCTACACTGAACAGGACCAAAATAGGTAGAACAAGTACAGTGATTCATGATTGTAACATGGTTATTTGTTCCAGAGATCAAACGTATGTGCTGAAGTATGTAAAGTAACATCAATACCAATAAAGCAAAATACAACATAACATCAGGCACTTAAGAGGCAATCTTATAATCTCATGATCTTGGTACACACATCTGTGAGGTACAGTACAATCGGTTACCAATAAATTACGTATCCCCAAGGACCAAATGATTCTGTGTAACTGAGGAGCACTGCACTAAATCTTCATCAAGGCCTTGCACCACATATTCAAAACTTAAAACCTTAAGCAAAAACAAACATAACAAATGGCTGCTGTATAACACTCAGAGAAATTCTCAAAGCCTGTTGTTCCACATTTTAACCATTTTTACAAATATCAATCCGGAGTGACAGAACTAGTACAACTGTGTCATAATAATGATTAATAAAACGGAACGTTGCTATACTTTGGCAAAAAAGTCAATAAATATTGACTTTGTAAATATGAATGTTTCACAAATACTGAGCAGGATAAATGTTGCTGTGTAGAAGGAAGGTAGGCGAGCAAAAAATTCCCTTCGTCAGGATAAACTGTGGACATGCCGTAGTCCTGTTTTTCCTATTCACATAAATGTTATTGGACTATTTTATAAGTACTGGTAATGTGACTGTTCTTTTGTTTTGCCAGTTCACTGGATGATGCGTATACAGAAAAATCGTGTAATTTTGCAAACCCGCGTGAAGCGACACAGCTGTTTGGCGTGATGCAAAAACAGAAATGTAACAGTGATTAAGAGCCACAATCGCTTGAAGTAACAAGCACCAGAAAGCTACGTGTTAATCAACTTGTTTCCAACAATAAAGCACCGCCCCTGAAGTGATGTAGACACGTGGAACGGCAACTTCCGCAGTATTATTTTCTGTTGCTCGAAAATACACCGTTCAAACCGCTCGTAGGGGTGAAGTATGGGGAACGCCAGCACGCTACGGGCATACGGCACAGTAGAAACTGACATGTGGAGCACATAAAGCCTTCTACGGGGAGAGCACAGGAAACAAGCGCGCCCGGACGCACTCCAGCCTCGGGTCTCCATCGGTTGCTACTGCTAGCGCGAGAAAACGGACACGCACGCGCCCACCACATACACACGTACGTACGTACGGTCGCGCGCGCACACACGTACACATGCGCGCAGGGGGATGGGGCTAGTCACGAATGCGCTTCTTTTAACTTCCCCGTGACAATTACTGCGACCCTAGAGCGTTCACAAAAAGCCAGTAACTCAACACCGCCAGTAAACGGTGAACGGGAGGGTAAACAGTGAAAAACAGCCGTACCTGCTCTCCGCTTAAATCCGTGGAGTTTGCCGTGTCGCCGTTGTTTGTTTGTTACCGGGGACTCGTCCGTCCTCTCTGGGCTCCGAGCAGCTTGTACTGTTCCCTGCAAACGCAGCATTCGTTGGCGGCGGAGAGGGTCGTCCGTCGGTGTTTTCCGGTTAGGGGTTTTACGTTACAATCACATGACTGTGGGTAAAAAAAAAAAAGAGAAAAAAACAACCGTTGTAAAAAATCCGTTGAGCAAGAGGGCGGTTGAGTTAACGTTAATTTCCCGCACAGTGCAACCACTCGGATCAACCCCCGCGAAGTCAGCCTTTGACAGCCGGTGAGGTCAGACATGAACAGCGGCGTTGAGTCGCTGTGTGCTGGTTAATGATTCAGTCTGTGCCGTTAACGACACGGTAAACATAAAACCAACGTGTGTGTGAGCTGTCCCTAACCCTCGCAAGTTGCAATAACGAAATAAGACGGTTTTACCCACAGTTGTCTAACATTTGCATTTTTATATAAAGTGCAGCCAGTTCCATTTTTAAGGAAGTCGCCGAAGAATTGTATTGTATACTTCTTCGTATACTTTAAAATGTTCTATTTTTCCTCACATGTCAGCAATCCTTGATATCAGAATAAATGTTGGTCTTTAGAAAAAACTTTTTCTGGTATTTTCTTTCTAACGCATTAAGGTATAAGATTTTCACAGTATTTAAATGTGTACACAAGATTGAAGAGAGTGACTATACAATAGCATATGGAGTATAGTTATTTAAATGTTGTTTGTTAGTTGTGAAAACATCCCTAATACAATGAATTATGAGTCATACAGTATATTCATAACAGCATTCAGCCACAACTATGGTTAACATTGTAATATGAAGCTATTGGTAATTTGTAATGTTTTTTAGAAACAATTTGGATTCACACTTTTCTCTATAGACTTGTTTGGGGAGTGATATGACTTATATGTGCAAATAAATGCAAAAAGACACATTCACTTCTGTATAGAAAGTTGATGCTGTTTTATTTTGTTGCACACATGCAGTAATTGGTTCCTAGACATTTCATATGAATGGTATCCCACAAAACATTGAACTACAAAGTTTACAAGTAGGATGTAATTGTACATGTCAATGTGGTAACATAATATTTCAATGTCAGATTATTCAGCTTGGATAGTACTTAATTATTTATTTAATTTGTGAAATTCTACTAATTTATAAGTAACTATTCAAGAATGCAGGTAATACCACTTATTTTATTAGAGAGAACAATGTGTAAAAGTATCAGAAGATGGAAAAAGTGGAGGTCCAAACCACACATGCTTGTCCACTGGCACAGGAAATGTTTTCCTTTTGACAACTGCACTTTGGAGTCACATCAATATTCTATCATCAGATGCTGTCGTCAGTGAGTTGGTAGATGATGTCCCAGTGTAAACACCTATTTTTTCCAGGGCTGTTATTACAGAATTGCATTTCAGCTTTAGGACAGAAAGTCCTGGCCCAGACTAAGCAAGTTGTGGCAGCTTAAGAGAGAATGGGTGGTTAGTCTGTGGAAACGGAGAAGATGTGGGAGGGGAAAGAAATGTCTGTGAAGCAAGGCTTGAGGACTTTAGATAAAGTCAGCAAACATCAGAGACCGTACTCTGTCCACAAATCTACATAAAGTAATGAACAATAATTATTAGAATCTGCAACCTTTTTAACAAACAAGGGATTCGAAACCACTGGAAGCACAAAGAGGGCGGGACAGATGTGTTTACTCAGAAGAAAAGCACACAGCATTTTAAAAAATGTTATCACGCTGGTTCACTATTTTTATCAATAAAATCAATACAGTTAATCAATACATTTTTTGTAATAATGCTTTTTCCATTTCTCAGAACAGCTTATTGAAAACAGATGCATGTTGGAATTTCAACATGCATCTGTTCAGCCACTAATTTAAACTGAATAGATTGTTTAACTAAAACCAACAGTTTGCGTAATAACGCACAGCAAGAATTGCGGTTGATAAGGGAAAACCAGCGTCATTGCACAATTACAACACGTCCCTCACGGTCCCTGTAATAGGCGTACTGTGTAGGTCTGCTGCTGCATGAGATGGCTGTGTGGTGAGCTGTAACACCTGTTTAAACAGGGCCTTAAACGTTAACCGCCGCCCTGCGCACCGCTCACGGCCTGTTTTTAAGCCGGATTGGTGAGTCACTCCTCTCTCGGTTTAGAAAAACAGATCCGGCCAAGCTGGGGCCCGGCTGGGGGGATGGGTGGCCGGCGGTGGATGAACACCGGAGGTGGACGCAGCTGGACTCTCTCTCCCAAGGACCTCACATCCTGACTACGGTCCATCGTGTTCCCATAGTGACTGATCTGAGAGAGGACAAAAAACACCGCCGCCAGTGTTAATTTCTATGCGTATCTTTCCAGAGTAGTTATGTGATTTCAACCAGTCTTACAGAAATAGAACCAGGAGAGAAGAGGCAGTCATCAACCTGAAACGTTTGTAAACCTTTTCCCATTTTGTTCTTGTCTATATGTCCTTATGTCACAGACCAAGAAGAGGTGGACCAATGAGGCAACACCGAGTTTTAACCTTGCATCTAGATTATGGGTTTGGTGGTAAATTAGCAAAAGCACAAAAATCCACACAAACCCAATTGTTTTGCAAATGAAATGCTGCATTACACACAATCTATATTAGGAAATAATCCTTGTTTCGCCTCAACAGAAGTAGTTATTGTAATATGCTACTGTATGAAAACGTTGTTTCCACACACTAATGGGCACCGGTGAAGTATATTTCTGGTTAGCTGAAAAGAGGAATGCTCTACCCCCTCCTTCTTTTCCCGCCAAAAGCCTGGGGGGTTCGAATTCTGTTCTTTTGTGATAGGTCGAATCGACGTCTCCATAACAACCGTTGCCCGGGACAACAAGGGATGCTCCGGATGCTGCTGCAACAGTGGAATATCATGCGTAAGGTGGCACCATGAGTCACTCCGCCAAAGACACACAGAGAAGTCGTTCATATGGCCCCAGAAGACAGTATCTAGAAATGAAAAAAGCACGGTTTAGCGTCGTTGAATGAATTTTGACAGTTACTCTGCAGCAGTGCAGCTCACTCTTTGGCCACTAGATGACGACAGCAAATTTTAAATATAACCAAAGTCTAGGGAACCAGAAAATAAATATAAAGGTAAAATTTATATTACCAGATATGAACGACGTTAAACCTGACGCAACTGCTCTGCTGGGGCATGTTTTCAGAACAATCAACGTAACACGTCGGTGGCCTTACATTTGAAACCTCAGGGTAACTTTGCTTGTTGTCCTGGAAACTTTGTCGATAAAGTTTGAATTTGAACTGTGTCTCACTGCTGTAATCATGGCGGCTGATCCAACGGTGACCGGAGTTCCTCTTCCACTGTCTGCCAAAGTGGTTGGGTAATGTTAGCACTTAGACACTTTGTCACTATTTCAAATATTGTGGGTAACTACATCAGTGTATTGAAACAGCAGCGTAACATTAAGTCGTGTTTAAACTAGCTGTAGCGTTAGCTCGTAGCTAACAAATTCTTCATTTTGGTAATCAATCTGTGTAGTCATCTGTGGAGTACTTATATGGCGTTGGCTCAGTTAACTTCAAGCAAATTAATGTGCACAGGACACAGTTATACTTGTACGTAGCTTTCCTAGATTCAAAATATCTACAAAGCACGGGCTAACATTATATTTAGCTGGTTAGCTTACTGTTGCAAAAGTCCCACCTGCCATTGTATGAAGACGTTCATGGCGTATCATTTCGTTGCAGGTCTTTCGCATACTTCACTGTGAAAGACAGGTTGCCGACTATCCTGACTAAAGTTATTGACACAATACATCGCAACAAGAATAAGTTTTTTGAAGAATATGGAGAGGTAAGGATTATTGCTAACTAGAGTTGGTAATATGACATGCATGCAAAAACTTAAATACTCCTTTAAGTACAAAACTTTTATTATCTAAACTTCTATGCAGGAAGGCATCCAGGCGGAAAAGCAAACAATATCTTTGCTGTCTAAACTGAGGAATGAGCTGCAGACTGATAAACCCATTCTAGCACTGACAGACAGCCTGCCAGACACGGAGTGTTGGAACCAGTACCTGCAGAGACAGATACTGCAAGAGGATCAGGACTCTGTCAGCTGGTTCAAGTCTCCGTGGCTTTATGTGGAGTGCTATATGTACCGCAAGATACAGGAAGCACTCTGGCTCAAGTGAGAAGTATTAATGTTTTTATTATGAAATATTTCACTAGTTGTTTAAAGAAGCAACAGGACATAGGCCTAGGACATAGGCATACTTTTGTACTAGTAGACACTCCAAAGAAATGGCAGTTTTATTGTGTATTTCTTTTACTGTGTTGTAACTATAGTGTGATATAATTGCTTCATGTTGCTAAATAAGACCACAAACTATTGTTCCATTTGCAAAGCATTAGGTGAAAAAATAAAGCGTGTCTTCTTTTTTTGGTCTTTTTTAATAATATATGCTGATTTTTTTTTCCTGCTTTCGTTGCAGTCCACCCATCAGTGACTATGATGTCTTTAATGAAGGAAAGACACAGAGCTTTTTTGATTCTCAGAAGGCTGTGATGGCCATATGTACATACTTGGAAGGTGTTAAAAAGTGCGTAGAAGAGCTTTCTGAGAATCAACTGTTGGAGCATTTCACCAAACTACTGCTGGTTAGTATCCTTTCTATCTTTCTTTTTATTCTATCCAGACTTTTGTAAATAGTGACTGTAATAGCTCATGGCAGTCTGCAGTGGCTTATGAGTATTTAATACAGGTTATTTGCCTTTATATTTATTCTTCCCAGGTTTCTCTTTGGGGAAACAAATGCGATCTATCTATCTCTGCTGGCAGAGAGAACTCACAGAAGACCAGTCCCTTAGATTCTCTCAACAGTCTTCAACCCTTCATTTTGGTCGATGACTCCAACATGGTATGGTCAACTCTTCTTTCTGCCCAGAGGCCAAGACAGCTAGAGCAGAGTGCCACTGCAGGCAGAGTGCACATTGTACTAGACAATGCTGGCTTTGAGTTAGTTACTGACTTGGTCTTAGCAGATTTCCTGGTTTCCTTTGGCCTCGCAAGTGAGATCCATTTTCACGGCAAATCATTTCCGTGGTTTGTCTCTGATGTCACAGCTAATGACTTTCAGTGGACCATCCGACAGACACTGGCGGCCAATCACAAGTGGATGTCTAAGAGTGGTGCACAATGGCAAAAGTACCTGAAGGAGGGTTTGTGGTGCTACCACGATCATCCTTTCTGGACACAACCGCATGAGTTCTCTGATATGGCAGCTGATGCTCCAGACCTGTATGCAACACTCCAGGGAGCAGATCTGGTGCTCTTTAAAGGTGATCTTAATTACAGGAAGCTCACTGGAGACAGATACTGGGATCACACAGTGGGCTTTGATACTGCACTACGAGGTTTTGTGCCTGCACCGCTGTGCAGCCTGAGAACTCTCAAAGCCAATGTTCAGGTCGGTCTGCAACCAGATCAAGAAGTGAAGCTTGCTTTGCAAGATCCGGACTGGATGACCTGCAGCAAGTATGCTGTCATTCAGTTCCACACAACAAAGTCAGAACTGTAACTGGACGATACTGGCCACAGGATCCCACTGGGAGAACATGGATACATAAGAACATTTCACTAGTACCACAAACAGGAGTTACCTTTAAACTATAAGACCCTACTAGATCATTAAGTTAAACAAGGTTATTAAATAGTTTTTGGCCTTGTCATTTCTATATTTTCAGTGAGTTATATCATCTCATTCCAAAATGTTAGCACTTTTATATCCAAGTGTTCCCCTGTGAGTTGCACACAACTGTTTACATTGACAGTGTCAGCTATGTCAAGTTTTTACTTCCAAATAACGTACGTGTTGTCTACAGTATGTTAGGTCATAATGTTTACAGGTTAATGTAGATGCTGTTTACAGTTACTGGACTGCAATTGAGGAAATGTTGGGCTTTATAAATCTGTCACTATAGTACATGCATGCATTTGAGGAGAGTGATGAATGTAAAATATAAATATTTTCAATTTATTGAAGCTTAGCTTTGGTTTTGCTGTTGCCGGCAGCATCGTTGATGCATGCATTAAAACTTGTAGACAGGTACTGAAAATCACTAAAGGCATATTATTCTATGATAAGCGTTTGCACACAAGTACATTGGCTTTTATTGGGGCAGTGAATTAGGAACAGCGATGACATAAAATGTATATTCTATTAAATATTTTTGTGCACACTGTTATGTAACCAAAATCCTCATTGTCAGTTTTAGTACAGTGATGTTAACAAGGTTCTACTCACTACCCATGTGGTCACTTTCATCAATGGGTTTGGTTTAATAAAGAACTGCATTGACTGGTCTTCTCTCCCCCACCCTCATCTGGAAATGAAAACATGAAGATGATAACTTTCTTTGGCAGGATTCTTTTCTTGTGAGAAATTCCAACGGCTTAATTGGCTTTTTTTTTAATCTAATGTGTATACATTCACTGGACAGTTCATGTATCTTTTTTCACGTTTTGTGGAAACTGAGAATGGTATTTTTACTATATGTTTATTATTGGTGGTGAGGTTGGGTGGTGGAAATTATACTGGAGTGCATTATATTAAAAGGGAAATTTAATGTTTAGGCCTCATAATTTATAAAAAAAAATGGTAATGCAATCCGATACAGCCACACGGTACAGATTAATTTGTGGAAATGCATCTGTATTGCAACATCCTGTTTTTCCAAAATAGCTTGAATATAAATATATTTAATTCAATTCTTTTATGAAAAGTTTTGAAACTGTTTTTGCCTGCTGACCTTTCATAAACTTGAGGTCAGGTTGGACCTAGAACACCTGAATGTTGCTGCTGTAAATACACAATAGGCATTACAATGCTGGGTGATCTGGGGAAACCGAACAGCTTCATTTAGGCCTCTGACGTGCATCGTGAATGTGGTGTGTAATGAAAATGAAGTAAATTACTGCAAGAAGCATCCTGTCTTGAGCCACTTTGGTGATTTTAGCTGGTTCATTTGTTACCCTTCATTTTACAATTTTTTATGTAACAATGTCTTCATTTTATTCCAGGTGAAATGCAAAAAAATATATATCATCATAAGGACTACTTGCTTTCCACTTGACCTGACATGTCCTGAAAATTGGGCTGTTTACTCATAAAGGATGTTGCACAGAGAATGGAAAATTAAGGCTCGGTGCCAAATGCTCAGCTTTTCCTCTGGTGGTTGTTACTTGTAGTCATATGATTAACAGTTTCTTGTAGTGCATCTGAACTGACCGTGTCTCATGGAATTAATGCATTTAAAATTAAAGTTCCCATTTTTAATAATTTGATCTGAAAACAATTTGTAATTGAAATCTGTGTGCACTAAATGTGAATGATTTCTTGACGAAATGTTTTGTGACTGATTCAATTTAACACCTGCTATGAATGTAAGAAAATAATCCTGAATTTATTGTACGTTTTTCCACAGTGGTGGATATTTTTAAATCTTGATGTCTGGTTACAAAACATGCCAGGCATACCTCTGTGGTTTAAACATCAAAGCTTGGTTCCCTTGCATCTTTATTTGCATAAATGATCAGGCCTTGTCTTTGATATGTTTAGATATGGTGCCTTTTTTCGTCCCTGATTGACTGACCTGTCCATAGTTTGATCCTGTCTGATTAATTTAATTGTAATATATATAATAATAAGAGAAGTAATATAGGAGTTGCTACACCTAATTAAAATCATCATCAATCCCTATATTTAGTATTGATTGTGTAATTGTTGGCAGCCAGAAAGAGATTTGACCTCCTGCTATGTTTGCTGTGTTATGGTGACCTGGCACTTATACACCTGGTTATCGATTTGGCTGCATCTATAATTTGTTTATCCTTTTTTTAACCTCTCTACTCTTACCATTGTGCTCAGTGAGCCCTAATGTCTGAGAGTCAGAAAGATGAGTCAAGCAGAGAAGGAAAGAGACAATCCCAGTGCTTCTTTCTAGATTTAAGGATTCATGTATAAGCGTGAGTATGTATCATGGAAGAATTGTTTGAAACGATTCTTCTAGTGTTTATTTCCGCAGTGATTTCATTTACTGCAATGTCTGGGTCTCTACTTTGGCTACATATCGATTTGTTATACATGTACATTATTCTGGCAGTGTGCTGAAAAACCACTAAATGACCAACAAAGAGCTTTACACTGAGTTCATAATGTATTTCTGTAGAAACCAGCTACAATCAATCCAACTGGGCAGAGAACAATTTAAAGTGTTTTGAGAGAGAATGTGGAAATTGTTTAGGAATGACTGTTATTTGTCTTCCTGACTCATACATGCTACTAAAGATGATTAGTAAAAGAGAGGAGAGAAAGGGAAAGGCTCTGGTGACAAAATAATCGGAAAGAGGTTGCGAGGAAACTGTTTAAATGTATTTTTTAGGAGCTTTGTAGGCTGAAGCTTAAGAAAGTTAGGGGTAAATGACTAGAATAAGAGTGAACCCTCAAAGTTGTCTCTCAGGCTTTATTGTGAAACATAAAAGAGAGACGGAGAGTGAGGAAAGCGTAAAGAGAGAGGGAGAACAGCACTCATCTGCACTCCCCACTCCCAGCAAATGCAGGAGCAAGTCTAAATCATGTTGCTTATCAGTGCTGTTGTGCTGTGATGTTGTTCAGGCAGCCTTGCAGACCAGTACTCAGATCCAGGATCAGCTCAGCCTTCACAGAACTGGAGACCCGCTCCCCACCACGTCTCTCGCCTCCGCTGCATGCCCCTCTCAATGACATGTACCCTGAAGATAACCGGGGTTCTGGAAGGGTAGCCAATGTGGACTTCCTGGAAGGGACGTATGACTATGCTCCTACCCCGACTCCTCTCTACACCCACAGCACTACTGGCTACTACTCTGCTCCTCTGGACAGCCACGGACTACCATCTGACAGCAGTCTTCAATCCCTAGGCAGCGGGTCTACCAGTCCTCTTGTGTTTGTGCCCTCCAGCACTCGACTCAGCCCCTTTATGCACCCGCCAAGTCAGCACTATCTGGAGACCACTGCAACACCTATATACAGGTGAGCAAATAGTAATTTTTCTTCCCACCAGAGTGAATAAAAGTGTGCTGTGCTTGTGTGTTTATGTGCTTAGAGAAAGCACATAACAGTTTGGTTTAGTTAAGTGAATTATAGGGCACGACCCATTACATTTGTAACTAAGTTAAGTAGTGTGTTCGCAGAGGTTATGTATCTCATCGGAGAATAAGTAATATGTTAGAGATGCCGCCTCCTCTGATTGAATGTGATGGGTCAGTTTTGTTTGTGCTGTCGTTTCGTGATTGTGTAACTGATAAGATCATTGCAGTCAAAACATAGGTAGACCATTCTGAGAAGTTTTCCAGTTCAGTTACCTTTTTCACTGTGTGTTTAATAAGGGAATACATATATGTATTCATGTAATATGATATTTAATCATTTCACTTTATTTCTGAAAAGTATTTGGTCTACTTCTATTAAATGGTAAATATTGGCAGAACTGACATTCTATTAGGTCCTCAAAATGTAGTTACTAACAAAACATAGTTATATAACCAGATAGTTTTTTCTAATCTTTTGCTTTATACAAAACATTTCCATTATCTCTATAGAAAGGATTGGCCCTTTCCCTGGTTTCTAATTCCAGAGACTAAGGACTTTGTCAAGGACCTTGAGAAAGGAACAATACGTAAGAACAACAGAAGTACAGATTATTTCCTGGCGGAAAATAGTCCTCTGCTCTTGTCCCAGCTACTGTCTCATTAAAGACAATGTCATAATGTCATAATAGTTAGCCGTTTACACATTTTCTGAGACATAGTAGGGTAATATCTCTGAGGTAATAAAGTAATAGTGGACTACAACAAAAGCAATTGCAGGGTAGTAGGTAGGGTGATGTGTGGTAATAACCAGGTAAAACAATGAGTGCTAATGGTTTAGTAATATTTGATCATATTTACATAATAACGAAGTAACTGGTTAATTTATTTAAAAAATGTTTAGGAAGTATTTATCAAGTAATATCATGGTAAGTAATAAATGGTAATAGGTTGGTATAAGCAATGGATTTATGTAAGTAACAGCAGGCCACACCACAAGCTACTGTAATTACCTGAAAACAAACATGGTAGATGCTGTGTAATAACCACGAAACACAGCTGAGAAGTGCAAAACTTTTAATATTTAACTGAACCGACATCAAGAGTGACAGCAATTAAATGGAAACATACAAAGTAATTTTCTGTACAATATCTATTGAACACAGCTGAGAGATGCAAAACTACTTGTCTCTAGTACATTTCATGGTAATATCATATTATCTGGGTTTGGCTGACTGTCACCTGCTTAAGTTGATCACAAAGCAGAAAAATCGACTGTCTGTGTTGCTCACACACACATGCAATTATAATTCATATTTAACAGCATTACAATGAATCTAAAAATGTAATTTAACTATTGAGTCATTGCACCTCTATATATACCTAACACAAACTACTATTATAACATATCCATACCTGGTTAGGAGGTTCACGAAGCACAAAACCTGGACATAATCATGTCAACAACTTGAAAATTAGAAATTTAAGCTAGCAAAAAGACAAAATCTACAGGAACATATTAGTCTCTCCCCAGCATCTAATGTCGGCAGAAGAATAAGGATGCGGCTGTCAAAATCCATCTAGAATAAAACAGAATTGATATGGCCACGAAGAAAGTCCAAAAGCTAAAAGCTGTAAGCCGAGACGTGGACATTAGCTCGAAGGTTGTAAGCTAACTCAGAGACAGTGCAGCGTGACACTATTTCTTTTCTCTCTGCCTGCGTTTCTACTCGTAAAATTTTTACTGCATTAGAGATATATTTTGCCAGAGAATTTCTCCTTTGCCCTTAGGACAAATAAAATGTTTTAATATTTGCCGTGTTGTAAGCTATGGCTAACTCACCAACCCATGCGCTCCGTCAATTATCTGCCCATACGATCGTGTAAGACAGGAAATGCTACTTCAAAATAAAAGACTCGCACGGGACATTGTCTACTATACTGTAAATGCCCAGTGCCACACTTTTATTTTGATGCACTGTTCTCGGTTGTAGAGAAAATCTTGGGCATCTACTTGAAAAACACTTTAGCTTTGGTTAGTTAGCGTTAGCTTGCAATAACAGCTGATAAGTGTTGTACATCGTGAACTTCTTAACCAGGTATGCATATCTTATGATAGTAGTTTGTATTATTAAGAAAATTCAGATGTGTGCAGAGAATTAATAGTTAAATGAAAGTTTAAGTTTGAGTCATGTATTTATACTACAGACAGTCTAAGAAGTTTTTATATTTATTGTTATGCTGTGTAAGAAATTGAAATTGCTTGTGTGTGCAACACAGCCACATACATACAGCTGATGATTTATTTTCCTTTATGATTACCCAGTTAATTTGTTATTATGTTGACATTACATGTTGTAAACTACAGTGCAGCTTTTTTACATGATGCTATATTTTATTGCTAGCTAATTTTGTTCATATTATTTAATCTGCATCCTACTTTATTGTTTTTTTTTATCTTTAGCAAACTATTCAATCATTAGGTGAATATGTGTGTATAATTCAACTAAGCTGATATCCATGCCCTGTGGCAGGTCCAGTCAGCAGCCAGTACCCAGAGAGGAGCAGTGTGGCACCAGGGACGAGTCATACACTGTGGGGGAGTCAGGCGCTGCAGCTGGGGCAGGGGGCTTTGAGATGGCCAAAGAGACGCGTTTCTGTGCCGTGTGCAGTGACTATGCCTCCGGGTACCACTATGGGGTGTGGTCCTGTGAGGGTTGCAAAGCCTTCTTCAAGAGGAGCATCCAGGGTATTTAGCTGGACCTTTTAATTCTCTGCAGTTTGTGACCTGTGGTTGTAAATATCAGAATGATGTTGTGTTTGCTAAGGATGTGGAGTATTTTGTTGTAGTTTAGAATAATAATGATTTTGTAAAAAAGAGATGAGAAAGAGGGAAAATGTGACAAACTCTCACGTGTGCCCCATGAAAGATAAAGCTAAATAACAGATGCAGCAATTTATTTTTTTATTGGTATTGTTTTCACCTAGGCACAATCAACCACTGAATCTCCCCTCTTTACAATATACCGTACAACCTCTTTGTGAAACTGTGTCTGTGTGCAGCTTCATCTGCTCTCACTGGCTCTGACATGTTTGTGATATTGTGCTTCGGCACACTGATGCAAACTCTTGCAGTGTATGACGGGCCATAAAGAATAGTCTCCATAACAATGACAAAGACAAGGTGCCACATTTTTATTTTTCTCCATCTCAGAGCCATTGAAAGTGTGAATGGAGTGTTCCTGGCTGCTAAATAACCTAAAGCTAAACTGAACACATGGGAGGCTTGAAGTAATAGATTTTCTTCCATTTCAGGTCACAATGACTATATGTGCCCAGCAACCAATCAGTGTACTATAGACAGGAATCGGAGGAAGAGCTGCCAGGCCTGTCGTCTTAGGAAGTGTTACGAAGTGGGCATGATGAAAGGAGGTGGGTAGAAATACTCCAGCAAAAGAGAAGATAATTTCTATTTTTTCCCAAGACACGTGTGTATTTTAAAAATACTGTATATGGGGGGGTGCATGTAAAATCACTCAAGTACAACAGTAAGTTTAAAATGAAAGCCTCAATATGCTTAAGACATAAAACACAATATACCAATGTGAATCCCTTCTTTTGGCGAGGAACCCTGATGAGAGCATTTCTGTTCTTTTGTAAGTTACAGGGTTTTTTTTTCTTTTCAAGGGCACCAGTGCTTGTGGGGGATACCATAAGTGCTTTTGAATTCTTTTTCTTCTTGCAGTTATTTTTGGTTATCACATTGCTTTGGTTTAAAAATTCTCTGCACTTAGTTTTTTTTTCCTTTTGCGCAGTTTAGCTTTTCTTTATATTGTTTTCATCGTAGCAAAATTTGAAATCTATTAAATG
Source organism: Microctenopoma stevenorrisi (assembly GCA_032270685.1). Taxonomy (NCBI): domain Eukaryota; kingdom Metazoa; phylum Chordata; class Actinopteri; order Anabantiformes; family Anabantidae; genus Microctenopoma; species Microctenopoma stevenorrisi. Next base: position 9,921,338 of record JAUMTR010000016.1, read on the forward strand.
TAGCTTGTTGTAGAGAGGGTTGACACAAATATGAGGATTCTGTTGAATGCATTTTAGTTAGAGACTAACTTTACATGACCTTGAATAGATTTTCTCTTAAGGAGTATGAATGCTGCTTAGCACACCCACATTTTTGTTTTCATACTTTTTAAATCACTCAGGCAACTCACTATGTTCACTGTGGGATTTTATTGCAAGAAGCAAAGTAAAATGTAAATGCATTTTTGTAAGATTACAGGGAAAAACCTAAATATAGTATAGTATAGTATAGTATATTTACATTACTACATATTGTGCATAATTAAGATATTTTTAACATTTATCTGTTTCTTAAGTGTTGTATTAAACTACAGCTGTGTCCTCTAGGTGTGCGTAAAGACCACAGTCGTGTTTTGCGACATGGCAAACGACGGACTGGCAGTAGTAATAGGGTCAAGGCTCCTAAGGACTTGGAGCACAGAACAGTGACTCCTCAGGACAGGAGGAAACACAGCAGCAGTAGTGGTGCTGGTGGAGGAAGAGGAAAACCCTCAGATACTGGCATGCCTCCTGACCAGGTGCTGATTTTGTGAACGTATTGGCATTTTAAATACTTTGTTGTAGAGCAGATCTTCTCAGAGTTGGATCAAACAAAAATTTCTGCTAGACGCTTGAGTGGCTCCCAATTGTTAACATTCATATAAGATATTAGGGGGTTTTAATTATTTTTGTAGTTAGAAGCATAATATCTTATATTTTTCTGGTTGAGGGGACCAACGGGTTGACTTGTATCGGCTGCTTCTCCAGGTACTCCTCCTGCTCCAGGGTGCTGAACCCCCTATGCTGAGCTCCCGTCAGAAGCTGAACCGGCCCTACACTGAGGTCACTATGATGGGCCTGCTCACCAACATGGCTGACAAGGAGCTGGTCCACATGATTGCTTGGGCCAAGAAGCTTCCAGGTTGGCATGGCAATAAGTGATAGTAATCATAATGTTTTTCATGTTTTTATAAAGAAGAACACATAAACAAATGTCATATAGGAGTTCCAATCAAACACAACAGAAAAAGAACAGCTGGTTCTTACACTATATGAGTTGGAGCCCCAGATAGCTATTGAAACATTTGGCCTGATGTAAGCTGATGCCTGTTGCTGTGGAGAGATATTCAGAAATACTTGCCAAGTAGGTAGATGGGTAAGGGCAAGTCTACTGGAGCACCATGACATCTTCACGACATCACATGTCTAGTCTAAATTAAGAGATATTTTCGGAAGCAGTGCCGATGTGGCGCACTGTATGAGAGAGGTGGTGCTCGATTGTTGGTTTATTGCAGAGACGCACATCGGCGCGCACACACACGAGTGTAAATCTATTACAGTGATGGTAATTACAGTCATCACCTTTTGAGGAGATTGTTTGGCCAATCTGCAGGCACCCCATAGAGCCCAAATGGAGTATAGGACTCATGATTTTGCATACGCACGCAACATGCTCTCCAACGGAGTAAATCCTCATTTTGATGTATTAAAACCTTGTGCGTCACTAAAAGCCCGAAGGCACACAGCTTTAATTGGACGGGTCCTAACAGGGTACAGAAGGGGACAATGGAAGTGAATTTACTGTAATTATGTACGAGTTGATACAGCTGAGTGCCAGTGATAAGGTCTTTTAGAAAAGCAGAGAGATGGTTTCGTTCTCTGCCAAACAACAACTTGCATGTTTTTATTTTTGTAAGTGGGATGAGGGTGAACGTGACAACACTGAATTATTAGGCTTCAGTAATATTTCTAAACTGTAGTTTCGACCCACCACTTCAATCATCACTGATATAAAAGCACTAGCTGGACAGCGCATATTTTTCTGTGTTTGGTTTTGGCCTGGATGCTTAATAACTGAGCAAAGGGCTGATTAGGCTCGTAGGCAGCTGTTTGTATTCATTAGAGAGTTAAATGTACTGTGTGAGTGGATCACACAGAGCTCATTTTGTAAAATGTTCATTACTGTGCACTTAATTTGTGTGTTTTCCTAGGTTTTCTGCAGCTGTCCCTTCATGACCAAGTGCAGCTGCTAGAGAGCTCATGGCTGGAAGTGCTGATGATCGGGCTCATCTGGAGATCTATCCACTGCCCCGGAAAACTCATCTTTGCACAGGACCTTATAATAGACCGGTAGTGAAGAATACTTACCTTCTGTGTGACATGCACCTTTATAATACTTTCCCATCTCTCTACTTCTACGGTTTTTTTTTTCGATTTCTCCATCCTCCTCTCACTCTAACTAGGATCTTAAGAGTGATACATCCACATTTTAGATTTTCCATTTCACACCTTGCCACCCCAACATATCCACCACAGAGTGAGAGACTAATTACATGTACCCCATGGAGAAGAGAGCCTCTAACCTGAAATATCCACTCGTCACTTCACGTCTGAGCTGGCAACCACGGCAGATTTAGTCAGAGCCTCAATGCAATGTATGATGGAAACGGAAGACGAACAGAGGAAGTAGTGACAAGGAAGGAGGGAAAGGAGAGAGGGAAGGAATAGGGAGGATGAGAAAGTAGGGATGTGGGGAGACGTGAGACGTGGATGTTTTCTGCTTGCAGGTACAGGCTGTTCCCTCCATTTCTCCCTATGTTCAAAGTAAACAAGCTGGCCAAGCACAGTAGCAACCAAGCAAAGTGTCGGAGTGAAAGAGAGGTAGAGACACAGAGAGGGATGACGGAGACATGCAGACAGTCAGACAGACAGCGCTTTTACCTTCTGATGTGCTTGATGGTGCAATTTGATTCAAAAGTGTATTTTAGAGTATTATCTCTGAAACCTGGTCCTGGTATAAGTGTCCTTAACAACTGGACATGATGACTAAAATGCTGTTGGTTGACAAATTCCCCTGGCCCCGTGCTGTCCAGGTTTATCTTTCCCTCCAACCACTGGATGTTATCAATTTCTCCATCACTTTTCAAATCTGCTGACAGATGGAGTACTGCAGTGATTCAGTCCTTTAGTTCTTTACCTGGCAACTCTTGGGATAGTTTCCTGGTCATGAACTTAGTCAGATCCCTTTTCCACTGCAGACCAGAACTCAGGGATTTCCTCTGTGAAACACAGTGCTGCTTAGTCCGATAGTGTGATTTACATAATCTTAAATTCTTAAGAATAGGTCAGATGAAGCTCTAAGGTGTGACATCTAACTCATAGTTCTGTTTTTTTTTGGTCATTCTTCCCTCTAGGAGTGAAGGTAACTGTGTCGAAGGCATGGCTGAGATCTTCGACATGCTGTTGGCCACTGCTTCCCGCTTCCGTGTGCTCAAACTCAAACCTGAGGAGTTTGTTTGCCTTAAAGCCATCATCCTGCTCAACTCTGGTGAGGCAACCCGTGGGGGTGTGAGTGGCTGCCTCACATTGTCTGCCTGTGTTGACAGTTTTATATATTCATTCATAATATAATTAGTCATTCTATTAAGAGAAACTAAGGCAAACACTGAGCAGCAGAGACACTCTTGTACACAGGACAACAGCTCTCTAGCCTAATCTTTACTTTAGTTGATATTTATCCCAGTTTGTGCACAGATTTTCCTTTTTGTTTCCAAGAGTAAATATTGAACAGTGTGGGACTCCACCTACAGAGGTGTAGCTCTTAATGCTGCTCAGGCACATTAGGTGAACAGAGTGTTCTGGAAAGGGCTGTGCCATCAATATGACCAATAACAGTTCCCATGACAACATGAGACTGCTCAGAGGGCTAGGTTTGTCCTGGAAATTGAGATTTTCTATATGGAAAACTGAGTCAACTAATATACCAGTGACACAGCTGCTGTAGACGAATGAACTGATTACTGAGTAATGTGTGAGCAGTACTGCAATTAATAATCAAGGTAAACATTGTTATTTTATAAACAGCATGTTTAAACACTATAGGGCATGAGAATGTTTGTGTGAGGCGTATCACTGCCCACTGAATAGAGGATGTGCAGTGAGTTTGTTTCTCCTTTGTCAGGCGCTTTCTCTTTCTGCACCGGGACAATGGAGCCGCTACATGACAGTGTGGCAGTGCAGAACATGTTGGACACCATCACAGACGCGCTCGTACATCATATCAGCCAGTCAGGGTGCTCGGTTCAGCAGCAGTTGAGGCGGCAGGCCCAGCTGCTCCTTCTGCTGTCCCACATCAGGCACATGAGGTGACATTAAAAATATGCAATTATGTTAAAGTAATGTAGACATGTTTCTCTAAAAAACGTGAAACAAACCTTTTTCTAATACACATGGCACCTAGCGTGACCTAGGCACCAGATGAGGAGTTCAGCGTAATTAGTTTTCTGGCCAGATTCAGTTGATATAGCTACAGTGTTCCTATAAACAACACACACGGCCCTGGATTTCACACGTTTATCCCTCAATTTAAAGTTAAACAGAAATGAAGATGTACTTATCCTTGATAAAGCCCTTCCAGCATACTGGGCCATTATTAACCATGTGTGTCTGCTGCACTCCTCTACATTTATACTATACCATCAACAATACATTTACTTATTTTTTATTGATCTTAACTTCTATCAGCTTATTCTTTTCAGCCTCTCTCAGTCATTCCTCAGGTAGTCTCACTCTCTCTCTCTGCTAGAGGTATTGAGTCAGAGACCAGCTGTAACAAGGCAAAGCAATTTCCTCTGCGGGATTAATAAAGTTATTTCAATCTTGAGCCATGCACTACGACTGTTGGGCCTTAAATGTCAAGAGTAACCAAGTTGCTGGACCTGGATATTCAATTTTCTTTTGTTAGCAGATAAGAAATATCTTTTAACTCTTATTAGCAAAATCAAGTTAATTCAACTCCTGCTTCACATGTACAATCATCCAAGTACACATCCCTACTGATCTCCTATTGCCAATAGATAATGGAGGTAAAAATTACTTTCTCTAATATTTCTTTATTTAAGTGAAAACGTAAAATTAAACAGATTGTATCTGTGCACGTTCCCTGCAGCAACAAAGGCATGGAGCATCTCTACAGCATGAAGTGCAAGAACAGAGTGCCTCTGTACGACCTGCTGCTAGAGATGCTGGACGCTCACAACCTCCACCGCCCCAGCAGATCAACTCAGCCCTGGTCCCAGGAGGACAGAGAGCCTCCCTCCACCACAAGCAACAACAGTGGATCCTCTTCAGCAGGCTCGAGTTCGGGACCTCAGAGTAGCCACGAGAGCCCAAACAAACCCCCCCCAGGTTCAGGTGTCCTGCAGTACAGAAGGTCCCTCTCCGACTGCACCCAGATTGTATGAGGAAGGAATGTGTGAAGATCAATGTCAATTTTACGCAGAGAAGGGGTTTGGGAATGAAATCTACATAGCAGTATTTGAATTCATTTCATTTCAAATAATTATTTATAACATGCACTTTTTTGTAGCTGATTAGATAGAAATGATTCGTACGCAGCTCCAGTTCACCACAGCCCGAGCTTCATTGCACTTAATCTTCTATGCTGCCTTTCTTAATAGCTGTGATTTTCACTTGGCCTCTAACAGCTTTACGGTTCAGCTTATGAGCTTCACAAGGCATTAGGACATATTGTGACACACATTTAAAATGACGAGCAGCTAATTTTTCTTTTTATTTGCCTCAACCAAAGTGCACTTCCTCTTGAGTTTAAGGGGCTATCAGTTATTTTTTACATATAAAGAATCATTACACACTACACCATGACAAAACTGGTTAAATGTGATGTACATGTGGTAAAACTATTTGAATGATGAAATTATAAAATGAACAGCGGCTGTGAATGTTTCTTTGTTAATGGCGTAATTGAATTGCTTAACATTGTACCATCAAATCCAAAAGCACTGATCACATAATGAAGTAAAGCTTCACCCTGTCCATAGCTTTCTGTGTACAAAAGGTAAGTTGTGTCTTAATTTCTCTTTTAGTTTACATTGTTTTTGACTGAGAGACTGCAAGAGAGAGAGTGAGAGACTGAGGTAATGAGGCTCCAAGCTAATCTTTGTCTTTTAACCATGTCAAAGATAAACCCCGTTACTAAAACTTCACACATTCTGAGATTTCCTTTTAGGTTTAGCTGGATTTACACAGCTCTTATATTATGCATATCGTAATTTAGATAATGTATGTTTTGTTTTTTGTTTTTTATTTCTGGTAAAATGGAACAAATGGGTTCATTCTGAAAATATATGTAATGTGGACATGATCAGGAGTTCTCTTGTGGTACACCACAAAGTATTAGTGCAATCATTTGGTACTCTGAAATGTGACCCCATATTCAAGTAAGTTCATTCTTAATTAAATTAACATTTTAGACGACGCACCGGAACCAGGAAATGCTTGACTCGTGATTTGCTCTCAAACATTTATGTTAGTTCACCTCAGTGTACAACCGGTTGTTTGTGAAACCGATTCATGACTCGTTATTCTTCAAGAAATGGCAATTGGTCAAAAAGTAAAAGTAATCTCTTCCCTTTGGGAACGTTAAGTGTTTCATATTTACATTCTTCAGCTGAATAAATGCTGTAAAAGCAATTTAAATAAAAAGCCATAAGCCATTTATTGCAGTTTACCAAAGGTCATCATGATGACAAAGTTGGATTTGGCCACTTGAGCTGGTTTCACGTGTAAATCCAGTAAAACCAGACCAGCAATGTATCTACTGAGAAACAAATCAAAGCAAAAAGCAAAGTCCAACAAGAAGTAAATATGTCATGTTTTATTTGCAAAGAGAAGTCATTAGCAAACTGTACATAAATAAATAATAATTTTTATATTTCATTATTTTTTTTTATTTTTTTTTTTACAGATTAAATTGTCATTGTCTCATCACCACAGAATAGTTGCAGCTATTACAAAGCACACTCTTTCATGGTGTAGTCATCTACTAAAACACTACCAGTGATTGTTTGGCTTTCTTAAAAGCGGTGGATTCAAGTGCATGCTCAAAAATAAAGATAAAAAAATAACTGCCTGTATTCAAAGGCATTTCAACAATAATATACAAATTAGTTAAATATCTAACAAGAGGGTTTATCTTCATATTACCCCCAATTGATTAAATACTGAAAGTAAATACAGGAACACAAACCTTGGCTTTTGGGGAAGGAAGTCGGCTATCTTGGCTGGACGGCTTCAGTGTAGTACCTTCGACAGTGCTCATGTCAGTGCTCCAAGTTCAGATTTTAACTGTAACTTCATTCGTTGACTTCATTTGCAAGTTCAAGCTGCTTCCTTTCGTGTGTGTCTAGCAAATAACACCAAGCTGTCTTCTTGTCCTCGTTTCTGTGCTGTTTCAGTCATTTTGTCAAAGTAGTTCTTCCAATGTCTCTTGGAAAGAAACTCTTCACCTGTAAAAAATCTGATCGAGTGCTACTTAAAACTACTAATGTACTCTAGAATTTATGGGAATAATATCCCTACATTCAAGGTGGCGCTTAGCTTCATCAACACTAACAATCTCCCGACTGACTGCACATGAAATAAATAGTAGCAGCACTGAATATCATGGACAAAAAGCACGGTGGACTTTGGCTCCCAACATACAGTATATAAATAGTGCTTTGTTTTTCTTCAGAAACCTTAAAAATAATATTCACACTTATGATAAAACAATGTACGCATTTGGACCAGGAGAGTCTCCAGGTGAAGGTTCATTTAGTCTGGAGAGTAGGTTTTAAAGGACCGAGGTGGCTTCAGGTGAGTGCGTGTGCAATGTGGGTGGAAGAAATCACCTCTGAAACACTTCATAATACACGTAGCTCCCTAGCAGGGGAAGCGTTTGTCGCTTTAGGCCTTGGGTGAAGCAGAAACATTCACAGGGATGAATGGAGTCCTTGGCGTAGCAGTAGGTAGATATTCAGCTACTCTTCATATTGGCGGAGGTCCGTTGGTGTAGCGCAGCATGGGATGGAAGGAGCGGGCAAAGTTGTTGGCGTGGTGGCAGCTGTAGTCCTCCTCGGTCATGGGCACCAGGCAGGCCAAGCCGATGAGGAGCAGCAGAAGCAGATGAACAGGGAGAGCAGCCCTGAGGACCCGTAGCAGGAAGGACTGGCCCTTTGAAGAAGAGGAGGTGGATGAAGACGTGCTGTCTGGAAGGTCAGAATGGGAGGAAACGCAGCCAGCCACGCCTGGTGATCTGCTCCGGCTGACAAACGCAAGACAAACACAAGTTAAACACAGCAAGAACAGACCTCAGTTCACTAGTATTTGCTAAACACTCTTGTTAAAACCCTTGTTAACTTTTTGCTTTTTTCTCTTTTTAGTTGAAAACTGTTCGGAGATTTAAAAAAAAAATCAGGCTTCATTTAGATTTAGAATTGAAAGGATAAAGTGATTAATCAACCGGGTTAAAACAAATGTTATTTGCAAGTACTACATTACCCACATCTAGAGAAAAAGGAAATGTAACATTTTGTAAACATTTAACGAAAGGGAAGGAAAAATGCAGTAAATCCAGATCCAACAGATGAAGGGACCAAAGAGTCACAGACAATGACACAGATATATATTAGACCTGCCTACACTCAAAACCGGCATAAACACACCTAAAAGATGTGTAACCACAAGCCCTTGTAGACAGTTGGCTATGCCTCTGCCCTGGCTTCAGAGCCGAGTGTGCAAGAGTTCAATGCCACGTCTCATTCCAGACAGAATCAGGACAAGTGCCAAATGACTCTCCACTGTTACAGCCAAGACTCGGGGAGGAACAGCATGTTCTTACTGCTGACGCTCCAGCCAGTTTCATTTACAGTAGTCCTGCAGCATCCCAATATAAATTCACAACAGCATGTGCACGTTGATGATTACTTATGTGGTAACCCTCATGCTTTGCTGAATTTCATAAGCATGTGATTTTGTTTGTTGTTCATACAAATGACGCTCGGGGGAAATCAATGACATTTTTTCTGTTATTTCTGCTACTTAATTCTGTCTGAATCTTCACCGGGCCTGTGTTTGTCAATTTGGTTTTTAATACAAATAATAGAAAGCACAAAAAGAAGAGGTGGGTGAGGTAAGAGGTCTGGAAAGGAAGCAGAGGACAGACAGTGGGAGTTTGTACATCATATCCTGCTTGAAAACAATAAGGAGAGTGAAACAGGAGGGAAACACGAGAAAGAAAAGAGCCGAGTTAGGGCTCAGACAATGCCATCTACTGGATGAGGAGAGTGAGAAGCAAAGGTTATGAAAAGGCAATATTTCATGATGCCAATCAAAAAGCACCAGGTCAAAGAGAAGCAGTGAAATTGAACATTTAAAGGAGAGAGGGAGCGGCCTAAAGTAGGCGATTCCCCACTCATTTAAGAGCTGATCTCTAGAACAAAGGAGGATCATGGAACCTGGAGGTAAAGCCGTGGAAACTCAAACATACTACATAAGACTGGTCAGATTAAGCTACTGTTAAATATTTATGCAGCTGTCTATTTGTCAGTGATTAAAACCTGGCAGTGATCAACTGATTTAAATTCAAAGTTTCATGTTGGGCGTAGCTTTGGTTCCATAGTCTTCCTGTGCTTCTAGAGTCCATAGGTACCTGTGGCGCGGGCTGCTCTCAGGGTGTCCTGCGTGGGCCTGACTACTTTTGGCTCGGGGCTGTACCGCGTAATGAGCAGGGAGGGGTAAAAGAAAGAAAACAATGTTTCAGTCAAAGGCAAATAAAGACAAAGCCTCAGATGAGAGAAAAAACAAATGACATAAGGACAGCCATAACATCGCAGGAGGAAGAATCAACAACCCGGTAGCAGCAACATAATCCATGACAGTGATCGGTTTTCAGAACCAAGAAATCTGGCTTCTCGAGACTAAATCCTGAAAAGTCACATTACAGGAAACGTATAAAGTCAAATGTGTTGACAGGATATTTAAAGCAGGACCTAGACATTTTTGAAGAAGCTAGTGCAGAACTGTTTTATCACATGAAATGAAAAGCCAGGTTTTCTTGTACATTTTTAGCAGATAAACATGGTGCAAAAAACATCTCAAAAAAGGGAGTGGGGGGGGGGGGAGCAACACATCTGTTTATGTTAGCAGAGCAGTCGCAAAAGGGATAACATAATATGAAGCTGGGAGGGGTCTATTTGAGAATCCAAAAGTAGGGTCACAGTGATGTTATTGTCTCTTATAAAGCACAGGGGCCAGCACCCCCTACTGGACGTTGTGAGGGAAAACATTACCAATCGTTTGCGAGGATGGACAGTCACCTCTGACACGGGGGCAGCGGATCCACAGACGTCTGATTTGCCAACAGGGAACGGTAAGAAATCCTAAATGTGAAACAGAAACATAAGTCACTATAATATGTAGATCCAAATGAAACCACTACTAATTAAAAGGGGCCATTTCCTAACCGCTACATAAAGTAATTGCCCCTTTATTCACTCCGTATTCGGTATCATCTGACCTGCTGTGTATCCATGGCCTCCAGTCTCCGCTCCAGCCCCTGTAGGTCAGAGCTGACCTCCCTCAGGAGCAGCCTCAGCCTGTTCCAGATGACATGAACCTTCTCCTGCGCCTCCAGACACTCGCTGCTCTCAGCCTGGACTCTCTCTGAGGTCTGAGACTGCAACAGCAGAGTCGGAGGTTTAGTGTTGACCAGCAGCTGAGCCGACAGCTCCTGCAGAGACGACACTCTCTGCTGCGAGTCGAGCAGCTCGCACTTGATTTGCTGCAGGAAAATAAAAGACAAGAAAGGAGATGCTGACTGCTATCTTTTGTCTTTAAACTGGAACATTTCTCACTCGATAAATAAAGGTACAAGACGTTAGCGGTACTTACTGTCAGTGTCTTATGATGAGCTCGTAATGTTTCTCGATCCACTCTGGGAGGGATGGGCACCACCTCATTCCTCCTGCGGTCGATGTTCTCCAGCCACAGCAACAGACCGTGGCTCATCTCATGGAACTCCTGAAAGCAAAGATTGCATAATTGTAAGGTTTACATTTTTATGTTTGACACTGGACTGATTTTACTGGAATTGGGGCACAGATACAATATATATAATTTTATTAAGGACACAAATAGGTCCATAGTAAAAACAGACAAAACACAAACAGTAGTAAATGTAATATTATATTTAACATTTTTATTTAGTCCATTTAGTCATAATTCTGAATTTATAGAGAAAAACTAAAGGTGGGTAAAATACGATAATGTCTCCTCACAAACTATAGATTTGACATGAAGAGTATTAAAAATATTTTTCTGTAATTAGAAAACCATCAAATGGATGTCTATTTCTTTTAGGTTTCCCTGAATTGTGTGTTTTTTCATACCTGGCACTGCATCAGCGCCTTCTGCAGCTCCTCCCTCCAGTCCTCCAGCGAGGCACCGAGTCGATCCCAACGCGAGTTCATCTCTTTCAGTGCGTCCCTTAACTCCCATGCCTCCTCAGAGTCGGGCTGTGATTGGAGGAAGTCTGCGCTGCTCAGGTTGATGGACAGCACCTCTGACTTGTGGGCGTCCATACCCTTCTGCAGCTCCTGAGTAGAGAATACCACAAAGTAGAAAATACTCACATACACATACAGGGTGAGGAAGTATTTATAATATCTATGAATAACAAGCCAGACAAGACTTTATCTCATGTTACTAGATAGAGGGAGCTGAGAATAGATGAGGTGTTTTAAAGCTTTATAGGCAGCAGCTCTGAACTGGTTGTGCATGTGTTTTTCTTTCCTAACATGCACCAGAGAAGGAGCTCTGCAAAGCTATTGGTTGTGAGGTCCACAGATGCAGATACCACAGTACACAAACCTTGAGCTTCTTGATTCTTTGCTGGATTTTATGTATATCGGTGCTGACGTTGAGCCCTCTCAGCTGACTGAGTTCAGCCTCGGACTGACCCAGCCAGGCCCTCATGGTCTGCAGATCTGCGATCAGCTGCAGCCACTGCTGCAGGTACTGCTTTTGCTTGTTCTTTTCACTCAGAGAATTGGCCTGCAGTAGCTCCCAGCGCTCGATCACACCTGGAGGGAAACATTTCATAGATCCATTTAACACAGGACGTAAAGTAGATACGCAGCGACCACTGACATGTGTCTGTATTCATGTGAACACGTAGCTGACCTGCACTCTGAGTGTCAGTGCTATTGGGGTTGGTGAGTCCTGGCCTGTCATCCTCATCTACAGTCAGTTCTCCCTCTGCCCTCTTCACTGCATCTATACTGCCTCGACACTCTCCCATCAGGCGCATCTGGAAGGATAATATGCGTCATATGTATTCAGATTTAACATATTAACATGCTTGTTCACTTAAAATAATAAAAATAGTAACAATGCACAGAAGTATAAACTATGTTACTGGATGCAAGTAAACACTGAGAACAAGTACGAGTAGGAGTAGGCAGTATGTACCATACTGTGTACTAACAACAAAAATAACCACACATACCTCATAAATAACAGTATATATAATTGTTTTAGCTTAAATTATGAAATAATTGATTCAAAAATTATATAAAAAATGACAAAGACTGACATATCCCAGGTATGTGGAGTCGATGTCGTGGCTGGAGTGGTCAGCAGTGGCTTCTCTCTGCTGGAGATGGTATCTTCCTGCATCCAGAGCCTGATCCAGCTGCCTCAGACTAGCCTCCAGTTGGTCTGGTTCACCTGCACAGACGGCACCACATGGTCAGGAAAAGGGTCAAAGCTGGGTAAATGATACAGTTTTCGTTAGCATGCTGTTGATGTAGTCAGAGGCTGCAAATAGCATGCATTAGTCTGAGATGCAAAATAACTGAACAAACGGAAAAAAAAGACGTTATTAGAAGTTCAAACGGAGACATGGAAAATGACAACAAATCCAAATATGAATATAAATGTAAGGATTGAAAGTAGCGTTAAGTGAGCAGCACTTCATCATGCAATGGTGTCATCTTTACATGCTGATTTTGGTGACATGCAACGATAACAGTTCCTCCTAGTGTTTTAGTTTTAGTTCATGAAATGCTCCCTGCTGTTTCCTACCACAGGACGATTTCAGTGTGTTCTCGGTCAGTTTAATGTAGGCCTCTGGGCTCTCTGGAATAACTACATCTGGGAAGAGAGACATACAACATATGCTACTTATAATGTGAGCATGTGTTAATGTGATATCTGTGCCACTAACGTCAGATTTTTATATTGATTAGATTCGTTATGTTTTTAATTAATGTGCATGCAAAATATTTTTTCCCCATCAAGATATTCAAGAATATTTTAGTACTCATTTATCATCGGCACTATGCACTTACTAAAAGAAGGTTAATTGAAGTTGAAGCAATTAAATGAAATGATTTCATTAAAAGTTTACCAACCCAGTGCTTCCTAATTATTAGAAAATTAGAATCTCATTTAATAATACAGTTAAAGTCACAGCAACAATAAATATTGGAAACAAGCATCATACTTTAGGCCAGACCAACCTGACAGCACAGCAGCAGCTGTTCTCAGATACTCATCCTCCTCCTCTGGTTCTCCGCCTCTTTCCCCATGTCCTCGTCCTGCTGGACTGTCGAGGCCTCTGCTCAGGTCGTAGTCGTGGTCCCACTCTAAAGGGATGGAGTCCACACTGGCCGGGGTGTCACGTCCTGAACGGTCAGCGCGGTTTGTGGCCATAGTACCTGAGGCCTGGCGGCTGGACGGCTGGGGCAAAGACGAGTCACCCCACTGCAGCTCAGAGAGGTCTCCCCCATCCTCGATGTCCAGCTCTCTGTCTGAACCATCCAACTCGTCGTCAGCCAGCTGCCAGAAAAATATTAGGCAGAGAAGATGAATGCAAGAGAGAAATTCACACAGGAAATTAGGAGGAGTTTGATCCTTTAATGGTTACTGTACGTCTTACTTCTGTATTCTGCTCCTTACCAGGCTTTAGTGTGAAAACACAGGTTTTCACTGCTCATGAAGTAGAACAGCTGTAGTGTGAATGTTGCAATGCATCTTTACTCACGGGCAGTCGTGTGAGTTTCTTGTAGTATCTGTCGACTCGTCCAAAAACCTCCTGGCAGTATCTCTGCAGCTCCTCCAGCTCCTCCTCGATGACGGCTGCATCCAGGGGCTCACTTTTCTCAATCAGAGCTTCGCCCTGTCTGAACACCAGCTCAATCTTCCCTGTGTTCAGACAGATCTCCTGCTGGAACGCCTGAGAAAACACACATTACACAGATGTTACACATTATGTTTACTGTATAAGTGGCCTGCTGATTAACATATGTTAATAGCAGCAATAAAAAATCATCTCTAGAGCACAGTAGGCTCTCAAATACTTGTGCTAATACATTTGAGCAAAGATCATCTCACGTAACAACCAATCCCAGTCTTCACAGTATTAAAATAACGTGGCTATCTCACCCTGAGTTGTTTTATCTTGGCCTGTACGTCACACTCAGAGAAGTGCTCTATGTTGGTGAGCTGGAGGTCCATCTCTGTCAGCCACACTAGAATGCTGTCCCGTGCTGTCTCAAACTCCTCCCTCTGGCCGATGAAGTGCTGAATGAACACAGTGAGTAAAATGTTCAACATCATTTTATTAACTTCCTATTCAATTAAAGGAAATAATAGAATGAGAGAAAATCCATGCAGCACGTTACATTAGCTTTGAAAACCTGTGAAGCTTTTCCCAAAGGAGAGGATCGACTAACTGCTAAATCTTAAATCTATTCAAGCGTCACCCAGTGTGATGCTACCTTCAGTCTGCGCAGGATGGCGGCCACCCTCTTCTGCAGGTTATCCCATCGCTTGTTCCCATCATGCACCATTTCTCTGAGGTGACGGGAGGAGTCTGTGCGGTTCTCCCGGGCCAGGCGGCGGTACTGTTTGTTGATCAGCTCCAGTTGCGTGAGACACTCCTGCACCTGACGCTGGAAGGCCTGCAATGAAAACATGGTCTACATAAGATCCACTCTCTTGGAAACACAGGCAATGTTGCATTTTAGTTTCAACACTGTTTACAGAGAAGCAACAAGAAAACACATTACAGGCGATTCTGAAAGATTGAGAAAAGTTATGTTTAACTAAAACTGAACAGAACTTTCTGAGCAGGCCGAGGCAGATGACGAAGGCCCAGGCCAGACATTGAGCTAGCAGGAATGTGCACGTGCACAGTGATGGACTGCAGCAGCTGCACATACTAGTGCAGACGAGTTTCAGTAATATGACGCTGCTGTCTCTCACTGTCCGTTTCCTCTGCGCTGCTGTGACAGTCTCAGTCTAGCTAAAGTTATTTTACCCCAATAGAGCATAGATTATATCAATAAACAATAAAGCATGCACAACACACCTCAAACTTCTTAAGCTCTTCTTTAGCTACAGTATAGAGAACCCCAGAGGAGTTAGGCAGAGCTGCTGTTCTTTCTGAAGTCTTCAGCCAATCCTCAAACCTGGAGTAATCATCCAGAAACTTTTGCCACAACCTCCACGTTTCCTCAATCCTGCCACAGAGAACGTTACAACACAAAGTTGTGTAAACATGAGCATAATCAGCAGTATCCCGTCAATACAGTATGTGATTAATAGTAACATTGAAACCTTAAAACTAAAAACCTTATACACTGTATGAGCAGTACAGTGTACAACATTAAATCCACGTAAGAGGCACTGACTTGAGCCTCCTCTCCATGGACATTGCACAGATGTTCCTCCAGCGTCTGTCCAGCCCTCTGGTGGCTTGTTGGATGGAGTCACACTCTGTCTCAGTGGAGCACGCGTCGCAGTCATGGAGCAGAACCTCGCACAGGTTCAACACCGACGCCACACCTGTGCTGTGTTTCTCTATGTCCCTCTGCAGCTCCTACAGGCCAATGAAAACAACTTTTATTTTGCATGTAGCTTTCTGCATTTCTCTGCAGTAAGAGAAACCTGGCTTTGCGTCCCATATCCTGATCTGCTGTAATAAAGAGCAAGATCTTTATATGCTATAAATGATCAAATAGAGCACAAGGAGAACGTTGTCACCCTGCTAAACTACAGTTAATACACGTTAGCAAACTCTGCAGCTATAGAAAGAAAGGACGTCAGTGAGGTCTCAGAATTCGGTCCAGATTTAGAGCAGCATCTTGGCAACAGGAAATAAACTAAAACTTACTGTAGGCCAGTTTGAAACAGTCAGACGTGTATGCATGAGTCATGCATAAGTTCTCTGTTGTGATTCACTACTGCTCATTTTCAACAAACTTACATTTGAGTCTTATTGTTCTGCTAATAGCAGATTGTACACCTATCTATATATATCTAT
This sequence comes from Microctenopoma stevenorrisi, assembly GCA_032270685.1. Taxonomy (NCBI): domain Eukaryota; kingdom Metazoa; phylum Chordata; class Actinopteri; order Anabantiformes; family Anabantidae; genus Microctenopoma; species Microctenopoma stevenorrisi. Next base: position 9,937,524 of record JAUMTR010000016.1, read on the forward strand.
GTTCATTTGAGTATTTTTTTACTGTATATATTTAAGACTTCCCTTATAATGAAGTTTTATATAATAATATATTGCACTACACCTTATATATTTCTCGTGCTCCATGCACCACGTAAATCTTTGCACTTCTCGTTTCCACTTCATCCACTACTGGATAGTTGCCAAACTGTATTTCATTGCATTACAACCTGTACTCTGTATAATGACAATAAAGTTAAATCTAGTCTATTATTTCGTACAAAAAAGTAGATTCTGTTTCCGTCTGTGTGTGTTATTGTTATTGTCTGTGGTGTAGTCTAGGACAGTTAGATTCTTGCACCACTTGCCTGCTGCTGGTTGAGTTTCCTCTGAATCTCCTGGTCGTCGCAGGTGTCATAGACGATGGGCCTGGACAGCTCTGTCTCAATGTGAGCAAGCCAGGAACGCAAGCTGCTCATGTTTTTATCTAACTGCTGCACAGCCACCAGGGTTTCCCTCAGCTTCTTCACCCTGGTAGAGGAATGTAGTCAGAGGGTGTCAGAGTTAATACACAGTAACAGGGAGAGGCTGCTTTGGTATCCGTATAGTGTGTGACAAACTGTTACTGTCCTGCCGTTAAACAGTTCCCCCTGGGATTAATAAGAGTTTCTTTGCCCTCAGGTAAATATCAACTTGTTAAAGTTTTAGATTAAGTTAAACTACTGTAGCAGATCTGTTTAAGCGTGGACACATGCCATAGTGTATCTAAAGCATGCGAGAGACATTTGCTCTGCGTGAAATTAATTTGAGAGTTTGTACATGTTACAATATTAAATATTAAAAAACAGCTACAGCTTCAACACAAATTCTCAAGTCTGTCCTGCCTGTTGACATCGCAGTCGCAGTCTGGCAGATCCTCCTCGCTCGAGCATCCTGCCATATTATCCAACCCTAAATCCAAAACCATGGGGTTGCAGAAATCTCCAAACAACGGTAATCTCAGGAAGCCTTCGTGTTGCTCCAAACACTCTTTGCTTTCGTCTGAGAGCTCCACGTGGAACTTTCTCTAAACTCCGTCTGCGCAGCGGGGGCAGGGTCAGCAGGTTGTTGTTGGGTGGTACAACTGTGCCTTATCAACAGTTGCTCTCCAAGGGTAAAAAAAAGGACCCTAACAAGTACGTGTGTATGTGTGTGTTGGTGTGTGAGAGAGAGAATGAGTGCCTGAGAGTGACAAGTGCTGCTGTTTCTAAAAAGAGACACACACAGTCAGAGGCATGTGCCGTGGAGCTGGCCTGTGATGGAACATCAGACACAAAAAACATCCACAGGGAGTGTGAGCAGAAGCAGAAGCTGCAGGCTCCATGCGTGCGAGTACATTTAAATGGGGAAAAGGTTTTTTGCTCTTTCTCACAGAAGCAAACGGAGCCTATGAACTGATATTAGAGACGGGGAGAGCACAGCTGTCTGTAAAAGTCAGATATCCCTCCCTCCTTCTATAAGGTCCCACAGGGAAACAGCCAGAAAAAAGAAGGGGGATGGGGCAGCTGGGGCAGTAAGAGTTAGGGTCATGTCACCTTCAGTTTACAACAAACAAACCAAAAAATATTTGACATATGAGAATAAAACAGAAATGATGAAGAATTCTACGCTGCATGAAAATCTACGCAATTTCCGAATGGGACAGCTCCAGTAGGTGGAAGCCCTACTGACACCCGCTTTTCAAAAGCAAGAGGATGCCACACTACGTCTTCATTCACAATAACTAGATGTGTCTGGAGGTTGCAGGTAATGTCTGTTACTGTTGAACCTCAATGGTTTGAACCACGGGAGGTTGTTATACAGTTCAGGTTTTATTTTGGTCATTTTAATATGCTCTAGTATCACTATGTCACTAGTAACACTGTCCACCTGTCCCGTCCACCCACCTGGCAGCGATGAGATCCAACAAATGTTGCCAGCGCTCGCTAACTTTGCTGAGTTTGTGTTGGATTTCTGCTGCCTTGTTGTCTTGGCTGGCCCTGGCCAAGCGCTCCCCCATAACCTGCAGCTGCTGCTTGTTTTCCTGAGCTACGCTGATCTCCTCCTGGTAGTCCTGGGGGAGAAACAACGAGAAGATTTAAAACAGAGACACCAGAGCAGCATCAAAGTCTGTATCTGCATTGTAAATTACATTACATATAAATTACATTTTATTTTAACAGGCAGTAAAATCATGTGCTGAAATCACCTTGCGCAGCTTTTCAATCATCTCTTCAATGCTGATGTCCCCATTCTGAGAGACCTTGCTCTCCATCTGTGTGAGCCACTCACACAACTCTTTGTTCTTCTCATTGAACACGGCCCACTCGTTCAGCTTCTCGCTCACCTGCTGCCTGCGCAGGGAGAGCTGAGGGGAGGCAGAGGTGAGAATGAGAGAAAGAAAGAAGGACGAAAACACAAAGATTGTTGAAGACATTTTGCAATTAATTCACAAATAAAGAGAGAAATAATATATTAACTAATAATAATATAATAACTAATAATATATTTACTGAAGCACAAACTTAAAAATCACTGAGATTAACGTAGAATATTCTTAAGGTTTGGCAATGGGTGTAATCCTCTGTCAACCTTAACTAAACAACCATTTACAATAACACAACTGGAGCAGATGTTGAATGTAGCATAGCTGATGGCTTGTCTCATATATGCATGAGAGTATTCACAGTGCACAGGACATTAGTGCACCACTATCATCTCACTAAATCTCCCAGGGAAAAAAACATGCTGGACACTGTGTGAATTCACCTGGTGGCAAACCTCCTCCCACTGGCGCTGTAGCAGCTGGAGCCGTTCCTGTAGAACTGTGATGTCATCTGCACTCACCACGCCCTCCAAGGAGTCCCTCAGCAGGAATAGGAAAGTGAGGTCATCGGTCCAGCCCTCCACACTGCTCTCCAACTCCTGCATCCACAGGACATGAAAGAAGATGACGTCCAACACGCAGACAGTGACCTATCTCTTTAAATGCAAAGATATCTTCTTGACTGCCTTGTCAACACAGATTTTTCAAAGAGCAGGAAAATGCAGAAGAAAGCCACTGAGCTCAAATGCAGCTGCTGCACCCTCAGAAATAGTGACGAGGAAACGGACTATAAATATTACAGCTATGCATTTCAAAATCTTCAAATTGCAGGAATTTGTTTTTCTGAAAATAGCATGAAAATAACATTGAAATTTGACATGAAATGAAAATAAAACAGGAACATTCAAGGTTAAAGGCAGAATAATGTAAGAGAGGAATCTAACCTTGCATCTCCTCCTTCTCCTCCGTCACTGTGACGGTTTTGCTGCGCTGTAATCATGTGTTCCATTATACAACACACACAAAAGGAAACACACACTTGCATATACATACACCCTCACGGCAAGCAGGGATGCTCTCGCTCACTTACATGCGCACGCATCCTCTCTCTCTCTCTCTCTCTCGCGCTCTTTCCCCACCCCCTCTCTCTCCTAACTACACGCAGCTTCTCTCACAGCCCCCTTCCTCCCTGAGGACCTGAGGACATGTCAAGCATGAAACATGACTGCATATAGAGTCCAGAGTCTGCAAAAGGCGAGGGATCCTAATGTGAATTTTTACACTGAAATTGAATCAAATGCTTTGGCAGCATTTATTCTGGCAGCATCACGGTATCATTTCTACTGAATTCATATTAATAATGGTTCCTTTTTTTAAAATGACGCCAAAACAATAAACATACCAAGCATTTTTTAAAATGAGATGCTTTGCTCGGAGGTCACACAGCGAGACAGACAGATAAATATGTTTATTTTGTTTTTGGCTGCTGGTTTGTTTGTTTGTCCTCATAGGAAGATTAACGGGGTAGATGCAGGACAAGTCTGGGCCTGTGAGTGCGTGAGTGTGTAGAGATAGAGAGAGAACAGAGAGATACAGAAGGAATTACTGTGTGTTTGTGTGTATTATGTAAGTGAGGAGTTTGTGTGTCTACTGATGCACAAGAAATGAACCTGCAGAGAAATTGTTGTTTGTGTGTAGGTTATATTCTCCTCACCTTGCATCTTATTTGCTCTGAGTGTAACTCCTCATGGTGATCCGGCAGTGGCACAGACAGCTTCCTCTTAAAGGCCCTCAGCTTCTCCAGTGACGCATCTATGCCCTTCTCACATTGCTCCCAGTTCTACACACACACACACACACACAAGTCAGAGATAAAAACACACATGCATATTGTGTACAACATAACCTATCATCCAAACACATGCACAGACTGCAGATATTTTCAGTCTCAGAGAAACTGCTGTGAATTCTTCCTAAAGAGTAAGCTGCAGAAGACACATCAGAATCTGATGCGCATACGTACATACATACGCATGCAGGAACACACCTACCCAAAGCTGTAGTCAGGCCACATCAGTTATCATGCCATAGATGGCTGACTTAGCCCTGAACCTCTCAAGCGTTGTGAGACACAATGATACAGCAAAAATCCAACAGCTGAAGTTGAGATTTAACACAGCTGAGTAACGAAGGAGGGAGACTCTGCTCCAAAGGGCATGGACTAAAGCTATTTTTAGAGTCTGAATACTAGTCCAGTGAAGCGTACACGGGGTAAGATTTGGTAAGAAATGCCGCAGCAAAGTAAAATACCTGAAGCATGATAAAACAACACAGAGTAGCACAAGAACAGCTGTTCCCTGAGTGCAAACCAAAGAGGAAAGAAGGAAACAAAGATCATAAGACAACAAGATCATCTAGCATCCAGCTCTGTCATACTAACCGTCCGCATGTCCTCCGTCAGCACATCCCTGAACCTCTTCTGAGGTCTTTTTTTAATCCCCTGGGGTTATATGGGCTCATATGCCTTTCATGCCTTTTCATAACTTAGGGTGCAGTGTCGCATTATTAATTGCGATCACCTGGTTAGTGTACAACTGGGCATGCTCATTACGGATTCAGCTAGACTAACACCTATTAAGACTGCAGCATGATAGGGACACCTTCCAACTCAGACTATAACAAGGAATGTGCTCAAATGAGGCTTTACATACTTGGTATACGTGGTGTTATGTAGTAGAAAACTCTACTTGCATGATGAAGAAGGTGGGACGAATTCCAGCCAAATTAAAAAATGGAGCTGTCTTTATGTTAAGTTGCCAAATACATTTGTACAAAGCAACACATCAACAAACGTAAATGAAGCTTCACAATTCATGTATATCTGTCTTTTCTGACCTTTAGTAGGCCATGCAGCTCCCTCCTCTGTTGGTCCAGGTGGTGGTGGGCGTGCCTCCACCTCTCCTGAATCTCCATCAGCTCGGTCTGAAGGGTAGATTCAGCGCTGGAGTCAGCGGAGAGCAGGAGGCTACGGCCAGCCTCCACTGTCAGGATGTAGCCACCCTGCTGCCTCTGGAGCACTCGCTCCCTCAGCTGGACGAGCAGAGACAGAGACAAAGGGCAGATGGGGTAGAGATTAACTACTGAGGTACTCTAAGGTTGGAGAATAGATAATTTATTAGTGACACGTTTCATTTAGTGTTTATTTAAGTGATGTCCAGCATAGTGAGTATTTTGAAACAGGAAATACTAAAATAGAACTTTTGATTAGAATGATGACTTGGTGAGAATAGAAATAAAAAAAGGACTTTGGACGTTGTAACCCACCTGTATCTGATCCAACAGGTTTCTGGCCTGCAGCAGCGCCACTGCTTCTCCTGACTGATGTATGTCTGGATCTCGGGTCACTTCCTGGAGCCACCGTAGCAGTTTATCCGCCATCTCTTGGTAGTTCTGCCACTGGCGAGCCAGACTATCAATAATGCCCCTTCGCTGCTGAGCCTGTCTCACCACACATTGCCACTGGTTGCTCAGCAAGGCCAGCTTCACACTGAAGTCATCCCTGTCAGTGGGAGAAACGGGGGAATAGTATGTGTGCCGCTCATAGCAGGATTGGTAAAATGCTAAACGTGACTGTGTGTGTTTTATGCATGTGTGGTTACCTGTCATCTACATGTCCTTGGTCTAACATACGATGGCCATCACTAATGATCGAGTACAGAATCTGTTGCCTGATAAACATCTCGGCCTGGAACAACTGCAAGCACACACGCGTTTATCAAAAGCACAGCACATACGAGCACAGCGGGCACACGCGCACTTTCAATGTGCGTATCTCTGACCTCATGGTCTCTCTGCTGCTCCAGAAGACTCTGGTAGTTGCCGGAGATCTCCGCAGCCAGCTTCTGTTCGGTCTGAGTCAGGAAGTCCATCCACGCCTCACACTTCTGAAGGAAGCTCTGCTGTTGAAGCAACACCGCCTGCAGTTTGCTGGAGAGGAAAAGGGAAAGGTCACTCAAAACAGAAAGAACAATCAGCAATCAAGCCATTTCAAAAATATTATTGTTAAGAAATATTTATTTTGGTGGTTGCATCACTGCTGCAGAGTTCAGTTATTCACTAAAAAGTTAAATAGAAGAGCAGTATGTACCTGAACCTCTCAGTGAGATGAGCGGAGTGAGTCGCCCAGGCTCTGTTGAGACTCTGCAGCTGTTTAACATCTCTGTCACTGACTGGCAGTCTGTACACCAACTCATTGACGCGTTCAAGATCTGGAGACAGACTGCTCAGTTTCAACAGGTGAACCTAGAAACACATTATTACACATTTTAGTTCGACAGCCCATGGAACAGACAGGTTTTCAAATTAAAGCCAGAATAAAGGGAGATGTAGAGGAACATCAGAGCTTTTTGTACCTTTAGTTTTTCCATGCGCGTCGCGGCGACAGTAAGCTCTGGTGAGTCGACTGGGTCAGACTCCTTCAGCGCCTTCTCAGCCTCCTCAGCTTTACGTATCAGTATGTCCAACTGCTCTCTAAAACCTTCACATGTCTGGGATCCAGACTAGAAGCAGTCAGACAGACAAAGTAAGCAAAACAGGAAATAACCAGAGACCGGGGTGAAGTGATAGCACGCGAATCATCAGCAACAGTGACTCTGTGTATTTAAGAGAAAAGAGGTTTGTCATCCCGAATATTCCTACTATTCTACCTGCAGTACTTCCTGCTGCCTGTGAAGGGCGTGCTCGAGGGTTGCTAGGCGATGTGTGAGTGACAGGTGGTCTGACTGGAGGGCAGCAGAGGAGGAGGTGCCAATTTGGCTCCTCAGTTGTTCCCCTAAAGCCTGCAGTTGCAGGAGGGACTGCTGCGCTGTGGTCTGGTCACTGAGGCACTCCTGCAACAATAATATGATCAAATAGAGGCATGTTAGGAAGAGAGCTACTGTTCAGACATAGCACCATAATAAATAAATTACAAGAAACTGAAAGCGTGAAAGGCTAGAAAAGAGGCACAAAAATCAGTTGAGGTCAAAGTAGAGCTCGAGAAATTCTTAGCCGCTTAGTGTCCAGCAAATGTTTGCATTAGTGATCCTTAGTCAAAATAACTGTCTGCTTACAGAATTAGGATTGTGTCTCTAGACATCACCCAGCATGGTCCTACAGGCTCAGCATGACACCAGGAGACCCCTGTAGTGTAAATCAGGGGCCTGTCTTTCCCTTTGCAGTCTCCTTTTCAAAAAGGCTTTCGTTAAATTGTGCTGCGAGTCTACATTCAAGCAGACAAAAGGGCAGGGTGCAGAATGGATGCAGGGTGTGTGAATCCTCACAGTGAACTGACAAACCGTTTCAGACCTTTTTCTTCCATCTACCAACCACCACTATGTGCACGTAGAAGTCAAATAACACTAAATCTGGGGCTAAAAATGATACTATACGCTAGAGTCAGGCCAACATTAAATGACCCATCTCAACTCACACTGCAGTCCTTTATCCAGGCGCTGCTCTCCTCCTCTGAAATCTCCCTGTTGGTGGCGCTCTTCAGCAGGCGATCGGCATGCTCCTCCTGCTTCTGAACCGCTGTCACGCACTGGCTGTACAATGACTCATAACGCTGCCACAGCCCCAGCAAGGCCCTGCTGCTCCTCAGCTGCTCTGAGATCTGCTCCAGCAGACAGTTCCACCTACCACAGGAAAGAGAGGCGAGTTGCATTCGGCGCTTCGGTCTGCAAACTGCTCGTTTACGGGTGCTGTGCGTGTTCTTGTTATCTCTACCTGACGTTGACGTCCTGGAGGGCTCTGTTGAGTGTTTCAGGCACAGGTGGATGGCACTCAGTCAGTAGCTGGTGCGTTATGGAGCCAAACTTCCTCAGACTGCTTTCTTGTTTATCCATTTCTTCCTGCAAGTTCTTAAACAGACAGGAACCCCACAAAACGTTTGTGTAATCTGTAATGTTTGTTACATTTTTTAAATGTACTTAACACACGATGTTTATGACAGACACATCTTAAGCAGACATCACGGCCAACACTGTGGCCATTGTGTTGATATTCCCAGTGATAGTTTTAGATAGGGCATTCCTTACCTCCAGACTCTCCAACTGCTGCTGCACCGCCTCCAGAGATCCATTAAGGAGGCATAGCCTGGACAGAGAGTACCTGCCTTCCATCAGGTAACCTTTTATCTCCTCTGAAGCTCGCCGGTACAGCGTCCACTGCTCCAACACCGACCGCAGGCTCACTTTCATCTGACTTATCTGACAGGAAAGATGGGTCTTAGTGTCTCAGAATAAAATGGAAAACACTGAGACAAAATCAATAAGGGCGAAGAGTCCAAGAAACTCACCAAGTGCTTTAAGTGAGCCCAGGACTCGTTCAGCCCTTTGAGGGCCTCTCTGACAACAAAGCAGGCTGCTCCTTTCTTATCTTGGATAAGATTATTTCCTCGTTCTTCTGCTTTCTCAAAATCCTTCTCTTTTTCTTTTACCAGCTCTTCCAGCTCCTGTGACAAAAAACATAACTGATTTTAGAAAAACAGTTGATAAAAACAAAAAAAAAATGTGTGGCATTTGGAGCAGTTTCCCCTGCCTGACAGTCTTTGAGCGCATTCTGCACCGATGCTACATCCTCTATCCTGTGTCTCTTCTTCAGTTTCTCCTCCTGTAGTGTGAGCCAGGTTTTCAGGGCCTGGACTCCATTTTCATGCTCCAACCAACCTTCCAATAGTCTTTCCAACAGCTGAATCTGAAACACAAACAGTTCAAAACAACTTAAACATGACAAGCTAAAAGCCGAAGAAGAAATCAGTCTACAGTTTCAGTGAAACGTTACCTTTTCAGTAATGAGGCCCTGCAGTATCTGCCACCTTTTGTTCATAGCTCCCAATTTCTCAGCAAAGTCTGTTTTGTCACTGCGCTTTCCCTCCACATCCTGACTACTGATCTGCAGCACTGACTGGTTAACAAAGTCCACAGTCAACTGTTTACAGGTCAGATCGATGCGGAAACCCTGTGAAAAATAAAAGAGGCTTGATGAGACTGTAATGTGAAAAAGGGAACTAGAGGACTGAGAGGTTACAAACAGCTGGTAATATACTTTCATGAATAACACTTTCAAGTTCTCCTGCAGCTTTTTTTATAAATAAATTCCAATTTTATTCATCACATGCATAGTTACACAGTGTACAACACACATTTAAATGCATCTAACCCATCCCCCTGGGGGGAGCAGTGGTCAGCTACAGACAGCGCCTGGGAGGCTAGCACTAAGTGCACTCAAACTGCAGATGTTTTGTACCTTGTATTTCTGCAAGAAGTTTTGGACAACCTCAGAGCCTACAGCTCCCATGATCTTGTCCTGGTCTTCGTCTATGATGTTCACCATGAGAGAGATCCAGCTCATCAGCTCTGTGATGGCATGCCGCGACGCCAGCTTCTCCATCTGCAACTGTGTGTGAAACGGCAGCAGCGATGTCATGTTTCAACCAATAAGACAAAGTTTCAGACAAAGTATTTTGATAAATATTTTCAAAAGATCTCCTGAAGCGCTGACAAGTTGCTGCCACAGACCTGGTGTAACTTCTCTTGTACTACAGGAATACGAGTCAGCAAATTGGCCCACTGAGTGTCAACGTGGCCGAGCGCCGTCCTCAGACCAGCTGTGTCTACTCTTTTCAGTCGCAAAAGCTGATTGCCTGTGCTTAGCACAGACGAACGCAAAGACGACTTAGCGTCCACCTCCTTGGAAAACTCCTATCAGAAATGAAGAAAAGCTGAAATTTAGTTGCACACTCATGAATGCATGTCGTGTCTGTAGTACATTTGTTTTGATCACGTAACTAACCAGAAAGGCATAGAGGTGGTCTCTGACAGTCTCCAGCTCCTGAGGCACTGTCACTGACTGAGTTGTCCAAAACTCTAACCTGTCCAGAGCCGACTGCAACCAGTGGCTCAATTCCCCGGATTCACTCTGATACCTGAAGAGTATAACCAGACAGACCAGACCATTCGTCACATGTTTTTAACATTAAGGTTTAGGGAAACAAACAAACACATACTACTTTACAGACTACAACAAGCTCAGACCACTGCCAGATCCTGACCTGCTCCAGTGTTTGAGTGTTGAGTCAAGGCGGTGCAGCTCCTTGTTGACCTTTGTGGTGGAGGAGAGCCAGTGTTCTCCCAGTTGGGTCAGTTGGTTCTCCAAGTCAGAGCAGCCCACAGACAGAAGAAGCCTCTTTCCCTCCTCCAGGACCTGGTACAGCTGGGGTTGATGCTCCGTCAGGCTGGCCTTCAGATGCTGAAGGACAGAGGTAAAGACAGATGGGTGTGAAACATATGTTACCATCGTGATAGAGTGTGAGTTCATTTGTGTGCGTGGTGTGCTACCTGGTACAGACTGATCCTTTCAATGAGTCTCTCCTCTGTCTCCTCTACCAGACCTACACTGGGGATGCTGCACTCTACAGCCTCCAGCTGTCGACACAGAGCCTGGTAGTCTTCCACAAGTCTGCTCCATGACTGTCAGAGGGAGAACAGAAACGTCTTATTCCTTCTATTCCTACAAGGTGGTTAATATTTAACAGCTCCTTATAACTATCTACCATCTACTAATGGCTGATACACACCTCCAGCGTGCCCTCCAACTCCACTCCTCTCCTATGGGCCTGCTTGAGCACATTCTGAGCTAGAGCCATGGTCTCCTCCAGAGCCTGGCTTTCCCTCTGTGTCACCAGACCAGACACTTTACTGTAAAACGTCTGGGTAAGGATCATATGACATTCCAGACCCTGGAAAAACTCCTGTAACACATTTGAAAGATAGTGTTAGAACAGAACAAAACCACTCATCCCTAAATGAGCTTTCATTTAGTGAAATAGCACCTTACACCACCCTCCTTACTTTGTGTTTGTCCAGTAACATCTGGACTTCTATGACAGAGGCCACGGTCATCTTTTGATCGGCAGCCATCTTGTCCTGAGCGGTGTCCACCAGGTTTGTGAGGTCATGCAGGGCAGCTTCGTACTGGGACTTGAGAGACATGCCTTGGTTCAGGCTGCTACGCCTGGAGCCGACCATCAGCACCAACTCTTCATATGCATCCTAAACACAACCATCAACGCTGTCAGTCGCACCGTATCACGTGTCATTGTCCTACTGAAGGACGGAGTCAAAGACAGATGGATACGTGTAAAAAAAAAGGAGATGAGTCACTTCACATCACCTGGAGTCTGAGTAGTTCCTGGTTGGAGACTTGGGAACAGTGGAGCCCTTCTGCTCTGGTTTTTAGCTCAGTTACTTTCTGCTCAAATTCCTTTAGACTGTCCTCCACCTCTGATAGCGCCTAAAAAAGAGATTTGTTGTCAGGTGTTCTCTTCTCCTCTCAGTACTTTACCTTTTTTGTTTCTTTATCCCTGGTCTGTATCATACCTCAATCTGTTTGGATGCTGGTCTGTCTGCATTCCCTGCCATCTTTTGCAGCAACTGATGTTTACTTTCACTCAGAGCTGTGAACAGCATCCTCAGTTCATTCTGCCAAAATCAATGGGAATAGTTTTAAAACGGTAATAAAAAATATTGCCCCTCCATCCAGTGATGCAGGCAGAAAAAAAAGCCAAGCTTTAGTACCTGAAAGGTTGAGTGCTCCTGCAGTCTATCCTTAATGCTTTCACAGTGTTGTTCAAGTGTAGAGTCCAGCAGACCCATCCTCTCCTGCAGGCCCTCCATGGTGTCCTCCATCAGAGCTCGCTCATCTCCTCCACACAGTCGGCCGGCTCCTCCACCCAAGAGGTCTCTGCACTGGTTCACCTCGCTGGTCATCTCCTTCAGCTGTTTATTCAGAGTCTGAACAGAGTAGTTGAGGTCAGAGTTTTAATAAACTATGTCAAGCAAAGTTCCTACTAGTTTCTTTGGTTTGTAGTGAACCATAGTGGTACCGTAAATATCCACTACCCATGTTCAGATATATTATACATCTGTGTAATAAATTTATTTTCACTAACCTCTAAATGTGTAAGTTGTGTCTCTGTGTCCTCAGACAACAGCACGGGACCAGAGAGCAGCTGATTCTCAGCAGCATCCAACCAGGAGGAGGCTGCTGAAACTGCAGCATACAGGTCGTGTTGGAGAGTTGCCACTTGTGAAGACAGTGAATGGTTACAGTCCCCACCAGCCGCCTGTGAGGAGGAACAATTAATATTTACTCCCTACGCTGAAGCTGGCTGCTCTCTATTAAAAACAGAAGCTTTCAATTTTGTTATGTCACCTCTTGGGCGATTGTTTGGAGAGTCTGGCTGCAGGCCTCAAACAAAGCTCTAGGAGAGCCAGAGTCCTGGCTGGCAGACCGACCTTTGAACACCATACTTGGACTGGGGAGATGAGACCAGTGGAGGACCTGCACAGAGGAGCAAAAACAAAGTATGACAATCAAACAGAATAAAAACTAAATGGTTGGAAGTTTGAGTGCAGAGAATCTTTACCGGGCTGAGCTGGTCCTGCTCCAGTGAGTTAAGAGAGAGCTGCAGCTTGGTGCTCTGGTCTTTGTTCAGGTTCTCCCAGCGCTGTCTCAGTTGGTCCAAAGGAGAAAAAGACTCGGCCTCCAGCAACACGCCTCCTGGAATACACACCTCACTGTGTGTTCGTGTGTGTGTGTGTGTGTGGGGGGGATTACAGGTTAAAATAAAGTGTTGTTTTATCAACATCATTTAATTCAACAGACACAGTTATTTTTTCTTTGAAAGGCAGGAAAAGGTACCTGTCCCCATTTGGTGTGGTCTGTTGGCTGAGCAACTCTTCACCAACACTGGCCACAGATTGGAGCAGCCTCCGCTGTTCAGCTACTTGTTCCTGTAACTCCTGGAAAATATTGATCAGTCCTTGGATTAATCTAGAAAAAATTTTAACCTAGCAAAAAGGTACATGTTTGGTGCATAACCATCTTATTGTTGGTTTTTCGTCTTACCCTCTGTCGAAGCAGGTTGTCATGGTGTTGCTGTGTGCGCGTTGAACGGGCCTGGGAAAGCCAATCCTGGACATTAGGACTCTGGGACAGAGATGAGTCTGGCTCACTGTCCTCCTGCTCCTGCAATGAACCCTGGAAGAAAAACAGAGAGAGTGAAAGCTTATTGAGCGTGTTGAGAGAAAGGATGCTGCCGTACCTGAAAATAATATTAAAATCAAGACATTTCTGTATTGTGCCAGCAAATTGACTTAAGCTCAGAAAGCTGAAGTAATTTATGTTACTTCATGTTATTTAGTGATTTTGCATGAAAACATGAAGTTTTTTGCTCAAATCAGACATAAACTGCAAGGCAACAAGCTCAAAATGCTTCGTCATCAGAAACACACCTGGCTCATTACATTTAACATTAGCATGTGATGAGGTAGCATCTTTTTGTTTGGTGTCTGAGAGCCCTTTGTGAGACACACAGGCTTTTATTGTTATGGTGGAAAACAGTGGACATTTATGAAGGAGCATGCCACAACCTTTAGCATTCGCACAATAGTGCCATTGATGCTGTAAACCGTGCAACATAATGCAGCGCAGCGCAACAAAAATGACACAGTGGCAGCGAGGAAAGAAACGCAGAGGCCTGCAAGCACGGGACAGTAGAGCAACACAACATGCATGGTCGGGAAACGAAACATCCACGACCTCTGACCTCACCTGTATGTCGACCTGTTTGTCCTGAAGCATCTGCTGCAGCTCCAGCAGGCTGTCTTTGAGTGAGTGCAGTTTGAGGGTGAGCTGCTCTGCCTCTTCCTTAGTCTCCGCACGGCCCTCCAGCAGCAGACTTTCACTGTGCACAGACAGCTCGGACAGATACGACACCTTTTGCTCGATCTCAAACAGCATGTTCTGGAAAAGAGAAGTGGTGGAGTAGATGTTAAATCTCCAAACTCTGTGACTCTATCAGTTTTTATTGAATGTTTAACTTAGTGGATGCTAAGTTAAACAAATGCTTTTACTTCAAATTTACTAATCACCTTATAACTAGTTACTAATTATATCAACACCCCTTCACTTTGCCCTGTGACCCTTTGTGGGTGTCTCAGCCTTTAGAAAGAGCTTAAGTGGTTCAGAGGCTTCCACACAAGTGTTTTTTGTGCTGTGCACTGTACATAAGCATCATCTTTCATTAGCACTATTTTGTCTCACGAGTGCTACCAATGCATGCAAATGGAAAAGAAGGGGATTAAGATTGTGTGCACGGTGCCTCATATAACTCTCAAAAAATAAATATACATATAAAGAAAATACAATGTGTACTAGAAAGGTTTACATAGAAAAAGTATGTTAATCAAGCTGTTTGTTCACATTAAGATTGGTTTTAAATGATTTTCTTTACATATTGAATCAGACACGAAGTTAAACTAATATTTTACAGTAACTAACAACAACAAGTTAACTCTGATTTTCATTCTTAGATTTTACTGCTCTTTTACTTTTTCCCCTGAAATATTATTTTTACATGTTCCCTTTTCTGTACTGCAATAATCTATTTGTCCATTAGGTTTTTACCCCCTGGAGACGAGGAGCCAAATAAACCAAACCTTTAGAGCTGAGCTCCACAGGAGCTATAATCAGCTTACTGTGTCCCAGCTGCTACAGCGCACACATGTAAACACTCGTTTACCAAGCAACAGAACTAACAACTAGCATCAGAACTAACATCAAACATCAGACATTGGACACATATTTAAACTTTTATCTATATCAGTTTTAAGACTGTATTAAAAACTTAAGTTTGAGCATTTTAATGAACTATAAAATGTATAAAAAAATTTTTAGAAAGGGCAAACTAGGATACAGGTCCTAGGCCCAGACCCCAAACATACTTAATTATAAAAAAACATAAATTTCCCAATGACTCAAGTTTTAAAGACTTAGTCTAGTTTTTAGATGAACAGATTGTGCGTGAATGAAATGATAAAAGTAAGATAAAGAAAAGGTACTATTTCTGGAACAATATAAAACAATATACCGACTCTTGCAAACAGTGTCTAGGGTCGTACATGTAAGGAAGACAATGACCTGTACGCCATCTATCGCGGGCAAATCGCCAATGACAACCTCACCTGACAGTCAATGAGCTGCTCCTCCATGTCCAGGTCTTCGTTTTGTGGCTGAAATGCAGAGCTGAGAGTGGCACGGGTGCTCAGCAGCCAGTGGTCAAGCTCCTCTGCCTCACTGTGATAACGCTGCAGGGCTTGTTCCTGTCGCTGCTCCTCTAACTGTTCACTTAGTTTCTCCTGTAGAAGCCAACATGACAACATGATTAGAGATTCCATTCGTATTAATAAGTGATGCTGAGCAGCAGTCCACCAATCAGCTGCAATCATAATAGAAACACAGGTGAAATCAGTAGTGAGAAATGTAAATAGGAAAGGAAACATTGTCTTTGAGCACCCACTTCCAGCAGCTGCCGCTTCCCTGAAGCCTTCATTCGAATAGTGGCCATCCTCTCTCCCAGTACAGTAAGGGTGGACTGAAGGGCCAGCTGGTCACCAGCCTCATCATCACTGTCTGCAAGTTCCTCAGAGAAACAGGTCTGTAATTCACCGATCTCATCCTGCAGCATTAGGATTTCATCCATCAGAGCCTGGGCGGATTGAAATCACAAAAAGTGACAAAAGTTAAAAGGGAGAAGGAGGAGACTGAACATATAATGGTGAGACAGCAGTAAAAGAGTGATCACTCAAACAGCTTGACAGTTGCTTTATGAAAAGGGACGGTAGCAGCCATCACTGTAAAGTTGGCATAGCAACGGAGAACTGCGCCATGCAGTCTGTGCAGCCATTGCACCGGCTAGTGTAATACCAAACTCCTTAATCATTCTCCATTTTCCCTGAGCAAGCTCATTTTTGGTCACCTTTGTCTTATCCCCAGGAGATGGCTCCTTAGAATTTACACATATTTTCTGTGCTGCACCAAACCCCTCTGGTGTCTTCTTCTCTTTCTCTAACCCACAGGAATAAGCCAGCTTCCAGGATGTCATGAGACATTCTTCAGAGTAACTCTCTCACCTGGTGTGCAGCCATCTGGCTCTCTGGGCTCTTTTTGGGCTCCAGACCCTCATTGAGTGCACTTTCAATGGACTCCATTTTAGTGGAAATGGACTGGAGAGACTCCTGATAATGCTGCTGCCGCTCTAGAGCCTCGTATAGACTCTTCTGCTTTTCGCTGATCTGTGGTAGGAAAGGATAAATGGAAAGCTTTTTAAAACTTGATCACTGCAGCTGCAGAGCATGATGTGGGAACTGTAGTGGACTTTGGGAGAATCAGGATTTTTTTTAAATATTTGATTTTGTATACATATCGTACCACATTCTTGAGTGTTTCCCAAGATCTCTGCAGGTCATCCAGGTTTGCAGCGCTGTTCTCCATGGATGGGTCGTACAGCTCTTGGATGGGCGCTCGGCTTAAAGTGGTTCGACCCTGTGGCACGACAACGCAGTCAGTGTGGATTACAATATGGAGTCAGTACGAATACACTGTGTACTGAATATACAGCATTAGATTTCACCTTCACCAAGGGCGAGTTCTGATATCTCAATGTATTTTGAAACATCATTTCAGCACTTAATTTCAGCTGGAACATTTTAGTGAACATCTGATGTACTGTTTAGGGATGCATTAGGAACTTTAAGAAATACACTGACGTAGGGAGTTGAAGAAATGTTTTCCATCCACTCATACTTGTCAGGTTTAGTTTGAACTAATTAGAAAATAATTCAGCACAAGTTGAGTTATGGTAACTCTTGGTACTTTAGTACGCATAAGCTCACATACATATAAATAATAGCATAATAACAATCCCATAATAGTAATTTTCACACATCACAAGACAGAAGAACTTCTTTATAACTAAAAAGCAACTGTGCGCTCTGTTGCAACGAAGTGCTGCTGTTTTGCTTCTGCTTCACTCTAACCAACAAAGCAAAACCTGCAAACATACAGTGATGGTGATTCAAAGAGGAAGCAGGACGCAGCAGCTCTCCAAGCTGTTTCAAACATGCAGGCATGAATAGTGGGTGGTTTGTGGTCTGGAGCTGGGAATTAGCTGGTGGTGATGGGACGGGATGGGGTTGCAAACGTAGCATGTCCATATGTAGTATTTAGTTTAAAAATGTGAGAAAAGGACAACACCTACGTTTCCAATATACTGAAAAGAAACAAAAAACACAATATGTACTAAAACTGATCAGTCTGTATCGGGTAACGCATTTCAAGAGAAGACTCCTTCTCATTCCAAATTAACACAAGTTCAGTTTTATTGAGAGAATTTTAGGAGTAACAAGTAAAGCGGTTTTTAGTGAGACAGGTGGCCAGGTCTGGAAATGCTGGAGGGCTCTGGAGGTTATGAGGGTGGGGTTTGCAGTACCTGGTTAAGAGGAGTGTCAGCATTAGCCCCTGGGGAGGGAGAGCGGCAGGCAGGGGGAGAGGAGACCTCGCTGTTGGTGCCCTCCTCCCCTGACTCCTCTGTCACGGGGGAGAGGAGTGTATGGCAGCGGCCGGCTGTCATCTGACCACACATACACGCCACACATCAAAGAAAGCAGGTGTGGAAAAAAGGGACGGAACAGAAAACGCCCAGATGAAAGGAGTGAAGGAGTGAGGAGACAGAGAGGAGAGACAGGAGAGAGCATAAAAATTAATGGGCTAGTGCAGGTTAGGTAGACTCAGGCAAGCACATTGCTGATTAATTAGACAGTGAGTAATCAAATAACACACAGAAGAACTCAATTAGATCACGTTGCTGCGACTGAAATCCAACACTGCAACACTTTTGCCATAGTGCAGCATTAAAGAGACATAATGTAGTGTAGAATTGCGCTGTGCTAGCAAACAGACACTGGATACCACTGATAATGAGGCTGGCACTAGTACTGCTTTACAGAATACATAAGTCGAAAAGAATGACCATGAACCGGAAGTAAAAATCAAATACAGTAAGTGCATAAAGTATCTGTTTACACCACATGCTTTTCAAACTGTCCTGTGGAGTTGCAGTTTCAAAACCACAGTCATTTCCTTTCCAGCGCAGACAAGCTTCCCTTACGAGTGGCATCCACACATTATCCATGTCACAGTTTTAATGTTTTCTTACATAGGTAAGCCACAATATACCAGGAACATTTCTCTTTACCACCTAGAAACACTCTGACAAAATGTCTGATGTCTTATAGTTTTGTCATATTTCAAAGTAAAAAAAAAAACTTAATTATAAGA
Organism: Microctenopoma stevenorrisi; assembly: GCA_032270685.1. Taxonomy (NCBI): domain Eukaryota; kingdom Metazoa; phylum Chordata; class Actinopteri; order Anabantiformes; family Anabantidae; genus Microctenopoma; species Microctenopoma stevenorrisi. Next base: position 9,956,047 of record JAUMTR010000016.1, read on the forward strand.
GGAAATGGTCTCCGGGAAATCCCCAACAGTTTCAAAGACTAAACTTTTAGAAAGCATAGCTAACAGACTCTGGGAAAATGAATCCAGCAGCGGCTGCCTTGGAAGTAACACAGCTGTCTGTGTGCCTGCATGCTTCAGCAGAGAGGCAGAGCTGCAATGTGAGCCAGACCCTACTGGGCTGCCTTTTGGCTGTTAAGGCAGAACTTGGCCCACTAACTTTATTATATTCAAAGGACCCTTTCTCCGCTTTAATGATGCAACACAACGCAACCAACAGCAGCATGTGTGGGAAAGTCAGAGGCTTTCCACTGTGAGATTTGCTAGAAACTGAGCAGTGCTGTCAGCACTGACTTTACTGAACAATAAAACCAGCGTCAACACTCACAGCAAACTATTTATGCTTTACACAAACAGACACACATGCAGTGATATCCTGTTTCCTCGCCTGCCGAGACACACCACAAACAGCAGTAACGGGGCAAGGAAGCAAAGAAATCTGAATCAGACAGTAAGAGGAAGAGAAGGTAGTGAGGTGGTTACTTATGTGCCACCGCTGAAGAGAGATGAATGATCAGGACGATGACACAGCACCGTAGCAGGAAGACAGATGTGGCGGCACAGCACAGTGCATGTGCAGTAATACTCAAGAGGAAACTGCCAAAATAGTAACACTGGAGGTGAAGGGAAGACTTTCTTTCTTTATTCCTGACACACATTAAGAAAGAAAAGGAGAAAATAACAGGAAGACATAACTATTATACTACTATAAACCTGGTATATTTGTCTTTTATGCACTGCGGATGCAATGCAGTGAACTTTCTACATCACAAAAGCAACCCTGGGAATCCCGGCATTCAACTTTGGGAACCACTGATCTCACCCACACAAACATGGGTCACACAGGAATCCGGTTATGTTTGCAGGTGTGTGTACGAGTTATGCATGTGTCCAAAACAAGGCTTTTCCACTCACCATGACAACAGACGGATGTGCTGGGAGCTGCTTGGTGGCAGTGGTTGCCAGGGCAGAGGGCAGCTCCTCATCACTCAGCTCGTCCATGCCATCTGAAAGGCCCTCCACCTCACTGACGGTCAGCAGCATGGTGGCGTGTTTGGCCTTCACCGTCAGCATCTTACACTTGGAGTGGAGCGAGGCGATCTGCTCCTGGTAGCCACGGATCTTCTGGGCCAACTCCTGTCAAAACATCCCCCCCAAACAGACAGAAACCACCACCCCCAGGGTCAGGAGAGTGTGGTTTAGTCCACAAAGGAAGAATAGTAGTTCCTGGTTACATATACTCCAGAAGAAAGCGGCTGGTTAACTTCAGCTCTGAATGTGGGGCTGGTATGTGAGGAGTAGGGGGAGAAGACACATTCTCTTCTCTGCTCGATCTCTCACTTTTGGCTTCACGGAGTATATGCGTTGAAAGAGAATAGCACTACCTCACTCTCTCTTCCCCCCGCCTCTCTCTCCCTGTTCTGCGTCTGAGCCAATCAGAGCAGGACAGAGGCGGGTTGACTCAGATTGGTGGTAAAGCCAACAGAAAGGATGTTTGGTTGAGAGAGAGAGAGCGAGAGACCCTCACAGAAATAGTTCAAAATTCCTCAGACACTCCCTCATGCACACATACACAAATGCGCAGGAAAAACAGGAAGTGATCTCACTGCCCGAAACCACCCCCTTACTCTGTCTGCCACTTCCCTCCTCCACCAATCCTTTCAACAAAAGAGAGCTTCAGGGAGCTAGGGGAGGGTTTATGGGGGAAGAATGACAGAGAGGGTGTCAAATTACTGCCCTGGTATGAGCCGGCACACTGGGGCCAGCCCCGCCTTTGCTCCCCCTCCTCCTTCTGTCCTGCAGATGGCCAATGCACTGATTATCAGGTCACGTGACGAACTGAGATCAGACTCAGCCGTGAATGCACTGCGTGGCCAAGCTACTCTGCAGTGACAGGGAGGTCACAGGAGTATGGAAATATCCACAGCTGCTTTCACGAGTTCCTGCTCCTGATATTGGAAGTAGGGGCAAGCTGCCAGAACCAGGCAGGGAAAGTTAGAGTAATAAAATAATTGCCTGCAAAGTGATTTGACTGGTTTGCCTTCATGCCTCTCCTACTTTTAACCTCTCTCTGCACTTACTAAGCAAAGTGAAACAGAAAGCACAGGTAATAACACAGGTGAAAAACATTTATCCATCCAAACTGCATCGTAGAGCAATCTCTGCATGCACCATCATATAAAGGAGGAATGTGCGTCAGTTAGGCCTGTAGTGGCACAACACAGAATAGATAACCCAAACAGTAACTGTAGAAGAGAGTAGAAAGATAATGTGTATATTCAACATACATACACACACACACACACACACACACACATATATATATATATATATATATATATAATTATAGTTATAAAAGTCACCCTCTAAATGTCACCAAGTATTAGTGAATATAGTATTTCCTGCTGCCTCATCTTCTTTTTTTTATATTATTTGAGACCCTGATTGGTCAGAGCAGTTTTTTGCAGGTTGCAAATACAGGGTACATCACGCCGCCATTGCTGTTGCAGCCTATTAAAAAAAAAAAGGCAGATTGCTCTGTGTTTTTATTGTTACTAGGCAACCACCAAATCATTGTTGGGCTCGTAGCTATTTAAACATTTATTTAGACTAATTATTGGTAATTTATTTAAACATCTCCACAACAAATATACAGACTGAGAGCACTTCCTGTAATTGAGTGTGAGAGGGTTTTTCTGTATACTGTATATTGGACACCAAGAACCAGGGCTACATGTAGCTACACGAGACCCAAAGAAAGAGTAGAGATGAATGATCACAAATGGGTCCAGGAGCTTTGCCTGGACGAGTTGTTGGGGATAGTTTAAGAATGACAGTCTCTCAATTAATCATTGGACATTGAACACGTGTCGTTGAAGCCTTAATTGACTTCTATTGCTGCAGGACGGCTTTATATTGTTTTAAGTCTTATCTTAAGATTATATTTAACTGGTAACCTAAACTTTGTTGTTTATTGTTTCACTTGAAACGAACTGCCTAAAGTTACCGGATCCCTTAGACAGGTATTGTACTTGAGCCCTGAAACCATTTTAATGGTTCAGGATAGACCCCTTAGCTTCAGTTAAAGGATGTCACCGCATAAAATTATAATGTAGACAATAGTGATTCACACACAGTGTCCAAAATATATGGCTGCATATATTTCTCACCTCATGGTGATGTATTTGAGCCTGAAGCTCTTGTATGTTATTGGTGGAGACAGGCCGGTCCTGAATGATGTGATGGGCTTCTTCTATTAGTCTCTGGAGGTTCTTCACTTCCTGTTCATACTGCTCATACTGCACCACAGCCTCCTGAAAAACAGGAAACAAAGTAAGTCTTCACATTTTGAAAACAATATTCATTTCTGTAATGAAGCTTTAATAATTTATCTATCTCACAGTGTGTCCATTACAGTCTTTACATTCATTGGCATTTATTTGGAACAGTGCAGTTTATTAATATGTAACATTTTACATCATCTGGCTGACACTGAAGCAACAGGATGTCTTTTCTATTCATTGTGGATTTGTGGATATTTTGCTCATGCCTCACACACATACATGACATATTGTGGTCTCACTGGAAAGACACCCGTGATACTTCATGTATATGTCCTCCACTAGTCTCTTAAGGTAGTAAGTACTCTAAAAGCTAATCTTTACTACAATGAGCTTAAAGCCAGAATCGGGACAGACTCAAGGGATTTGAGGATAATACTGGTCTGATAGGGGCTAAAAGAAAACAAAAACATTCCTGAAAGGCCTGTTGAGACATCACATCAGAACTCTGAACAGTTTCAGTATATTGTGTTTCTACTACTTTGTCTCTGAACTGACTCTCAAGAGCTGATGCAACTGTGCCTTACGAATTAATAATTTAATTAACCTTACCTGTAAATAAAAAGGCTAATACAGAATTAACTGGGGTCAGGGCTTTGTCACAATAATTCGTGATACACTGTTTAACTTAATTATAGCTTTAATACGTGGCAACTGAGCTGTAGCGTTTGAATGAGTGCTGCCATCTACCTGTAGGATGTTGCACTGCTGGATAGTGGTGTGCTGCAGCTGGCTGGCCTCCTGCTGCAGAGTCTGAGCTGTGCGGCAGATGGGCAGACTGGCCACTACCTCCTCTGGTAGTCGGAGGGCGCTCTGACACTGCTGAACAGCCGTCACCTGCTGCTTGAAGCCTTCCATTTCCACCAACAGGCGCTTATGAAGCAATGAAGAGAAGTAGGAGAGTCAGAGGAATGGATGTGTGTTATACCGGAATGCAACTGAAGCCACGCACTGTGTGTGTGTAGTTTGTGTCTTTGCATCTCTAATACTGTGTAAATGTTGGACACACAGAAAGCACTGTACATGTGTGTGTCTATACCTGTCTCTGTGTGAGCTGCTCTCTGAGGCTGAGTCTGTTGAGGTCTGGGGAGGCAAGTGTGACCTGGATCTGGTCTACAGCTGCATGAAGGCTCTTCACCTCTGTCTCCAAACGCAACATGTCCTGAGGAGAAACACATTAAACAAATCAAATATTTATTCCATTTACTCTCAGACCTAGGCATATTTTAAAATAACAATTTGACCTACATATTTTTCATAAGAAATAAATAACTGTAAATAATACGTTTGAAGTGTTTGAAGTCTAGACCAGGAAAAATCTAACTAATCTAAAACAGATCTCTGTTATTAACACTGCAACAGACAGTCATCTTGGTACCAGCTGTGTAGAAACCAGATTAGTAAAACAAATTACTGCTGCATAAACAGTTATTAATTATATTATTTATTATAGTGTATTGCTTTTTTAGTGACTGCAATCAAGCATTTTCAAAACTGACAACGAGTCTTTCATATCTTGGGCAAGGCATGTTAGGACAGCTTTATTCCCATAATAAAATAAATTATGAGTTAAAAGCTCTATTTACTCAGCTTCTCTTTGTGTAATATTAACATTAGTTTGATGATCTCAAATCATTTAAGAGTGACAAATATGAAAAAACTAACTTAAATAATGACGATAATTTGATCAAGAAGCCCAGAAAGATTTTATGGTGAAATGTTATTGATGTCTAATTGTTGATCTAATTGATCTAATTTACCTTTGCAGCGTCCTGCAAACTCTGGAGCCGAGTCTTGGCAGCTTGCTGCAGCTCCTCTGTACATCTGCTGAGGTGTTTCACCTGCTGACTCCACCCCTCCATCTGCAACACCTCCCCCAGCTGCACCTCCCTTTCCCCCATGGCATCCAAGTCACCATGGAGACCACGACACTCCCGCAGCAATGCCTGTCACCAGCAGGAATATAAATTGCAAGTCAAAGAGAGGGGTCATTTATAAAGGAGCAATTACACTAATTAGGGCCAGCCAACACACGTAGCATTCCACTGGAAATCAAAGTCTAATTGGCTGCACATTTGTGGGTTGTCTTTAAAATGAATGGATTTAAAAAGAAATAGTGGTATGCGGAAAAACAGGACATTATCAGTTTCAAGATAAGTGTAAGATAAGAGTCCATTCACATGCCCTGCTGAGTGACTCATTAAGACTGACCTGATGTCCACGAATTTGCTCCTGCAGCTGGAAAGCAGAGCTCCAGATGATATTACTGGTGATGAGAGCTTCTGCCTTTTCTGTCCAAGCTAAGATGAATGCCTTCATACCCTGATATTCCTCCAGCTGCCTTTCTACCTGCTCACAAGTGAAAGATCAAGGCCGGATTACAGAATAATTCATGCTTAAGGAAGAATAATGCATCAACTTTTGTTGTTCATTCATTCAAGCAATACTGGGAATTTGTCTTTAGGGAGATATACATGACATGGTAAACAGAAGAAACACCTCACCCTCCTCAGTCGGTTGGCTCTGTCCTGAACCTGCTGCGTTGTGTGGTGTTGCACCTCCGTCAGTTTGGCCACAGCATCGCCCAGCTGCTTACACAGCAGCGGGTTCTGCTCACCAAACTCCTGCACTGCTACTCCTAACTCTGCCAGAGACCGTGCACAGGATTCACACTCTTCACAAAGAGCCTGAGAGATAGGGGACAAAAGAGGGTAAAAAAAAAACCAAACAGAACCAGAGGAAACCGGGAGTAGTATTTAATCAAAGAGCCTTCGGTGCACTGGTAGATCATAAAAAAATGTAAACTATTTCTTTACTTTGTGTGTTTGGGTCTATGAATGAACAGTGAGAAAAGATTAAAGTTGGGGCAACAACAAGGAAAACCGGAGGGAAGGTCTTAGACGCCTATCTGGAATAGTCCTTTGAAATGTGGGTCACTGTTGAAGGCAGAATTCAGTTCATGCCATCCCGACTCTCTCACACTCATTAACCTCAACATCTGCAAAATGAATAGCCAATTTAACAGGGGCTAATTGCTTGTTAATTAGTCAATCTGTCTGCTTGATTACTTTGGTCTCTTCTTTGGCCTCCTCCAGGTCGACAGCCTTGTCTTCCAGTTTCAGAGCGATGGTCTTGAGCTTTGCCTCAATGTCTTGGAGTCTTGAGCTGAAGTCCTCTTTCACGTCTCTGGTCTGCTGCACCTCCCTTTCCCTCGCCTGGACCTAAAGCCAATACCAACAAAGATCGGGTTCTAAAAAGTTTTTTTTAACAATGCTAAAGAGTTATGTCTTCATTAACATGTGGCAGTTCTTATTGAAAATACATTCGATAATAGGAGAGGTCACCTGGTCCTCAGCGGAGCCCAGAGCCAGAGCCACCTCAGCCAACTGCATGCTGAGCTCAGACGGCAGACCTGTCTGGAGGTCCTGGTACTTGGACTGTTGTAGCTCTGCCATGCGCTCCACACTCTGACGCCTGCTGATAACTTCCCCATGTGCGGTCTACAACACACAAGATCACATGACAAACTGGAAACCACAGTCTATTCTGCTGTATGACGTTTTTGTTTATTCTCTTTCTGCCACCTCTAGCTCCTGCAGCAGTGAATCCAGGTCTGCAGTTGGGCTCAGCAGTAAGCCCCGGGTGTCTTGGATCCAGCCTTTGACCAAACCCAGCTCTTTCTCGACCTCCTCTCTCTCCCTCAGCTCCTGATTTACTTGAGCTCTGCTGGCTCGTACCCGAACCAGAAGGCTAGGTGGACACAGTGGAGGGAATGATAGAACATTTCAATTTACTATGATACTCAATTAATTTTTGGTTGTAACAAAGCTGTACCTGTCATATTGTTCCTGCAGGTTTCTGATTTCTTGTAGGCACAATGTCTCCTGGTGTCCATTCTCTGTCTTTTTCTCCTCCGCCTCCTGCTCCTCTCCTCTGAGACTGTAGGTGTGTTGCCCCAGTAGGGCCAGGATAGACTGCTCCCTTTCTACCTCCAGGCTGAAGGAATCATGGTACTCCAGGAGGCTCTGAAGCGCCGCCCTGGTGGCTGCCTTCTCAATGGTGCTGTCTGGAACACGAGTGTGGAGGTCTTTGGACACAGAACGCACCTTTTCCATCTGGAAGCCAGACAAGTTTATGAATATTGTTCAAGTTATTTACAATCCAAGTTTACCGAGATAAAAGTCCCTTGAATAAAGTTCAAGGCAGTTTGCCAACAAAAAATAAAACTTTCTTCACATAAGATCCCAATAAGACATTACTTAATTTTCAGCTGTCGTGTTCCACATGTAACAGTATACATTACTCTCCATGACAGTGAAAGTCAGAAACCAGAGAATGACATCATTTCCCCTTAAAAAAAAAGAACCACAGAAAACCAGTGACCGCACAACTCAAATGTCCCACATATGAGGAAGTGACTGAACAGCTTGAGCTCCATTCCCTTCAGAAGCAGTGCTTTGTGGAAATCCTTACAGACAGCATTCAAGCCCAAACTATGTCCAAAAGGCAGGAAAACGCTTCATGACACAATGTTTTGGCAAAAGGAAACCTCTGGCCCGAAGCCTAGAGTTACATCACAGCACACAACAACTGGTATTCATTTGTTGCTCCATTTGACCTAAATCTACAGATACAAGAATAATTTGCTGGGTCTTGCTGTGAAAGCCATGTGTGTTTAAACAGCTTTGTCAGTAAAGTCTGGTAGTTCTGTGGAATAACTCGTGCACCCACTCACTGCCCAATTATTAAAATATGCGGTTGATTACGCAGAATTGTACCGATTCACATGTACATCACACCAGCAAATCTCCAGTATTTTCTCTTACTTTCTCTGTGAAGTTCCTCCACTCTCTCGCAGTGTCCTCCAAAGCCCTCTCCTGGGCTCGGGCCACACGGCGGAGTCTGGTCCACCGTTGCCATAGTGACAACACAAAGTGGCTGGTGACAGCTTTGCTAGACTCAAAGATGATCTGCTCCAACTCCGTCGAATTCTCTTTCAACGCATTTAGATGCAGCTCCAGAAGGTCGACGTGAGCTACCAGAGACTGAAAGCGGAACACATTTCTATATGGTATACTCAAATATTGCAGCATGAAAGGCTCATAAAAAATCAAGCAATAATGCATAAATGCTCAAATGTTTAAATATTAATGTGCATCTGCTTCTACTTTAATGTAACAACGCAGCCACATGAGACACAGCATCTCTGTTCTATGAGCGCACAGTGAGGCTGTAACCTACCTTGTATCTTTGACATTTTTCTTCTGCCTGCTGGATGCTGATTGCTTTAGCTGTGGTGAACATGGCCATCTTGCTTTCTGAGTCATTCATCTGTTCGACCAGCGGCTCTCTTTCGTGTTGGAAGGAGCTCCATAGAGTTGCACATCTGAGAAATTAAACAAATACTATTGACTTGAAATAAAATGATAGTATGTAGCATATTACATACAAGTACAAGCATGAAAAACAGATCACATACTGTATGTATACATTTACACGCACCTCTGCAGCACCTCTCCGTAAGCATCTAGTTGCTGTTTGATATCTGTGTTTCTTAGTTGCAGTGTCTCAACCTTTTCTCTGAGTCCACTCATCACTCCTGGTTCCACACAATCCACTAGCAGTGAATTCAAAGTCCTCAGCTCCTCTAAAGCAGTTGTGCAGCTCTTTTCCTGGGCTGAAATGTCTTCCAGGTCCTGCATACAGCCTGTCTGGTTCTCGAGATCAACCCCGGAGCTGCCCCTCTGAAGCAAAGCCGCAGCAGAGTCCAGCCATTTCTGCACGGACTGCAGAGATAAGAGGTACCTCTGGACCAGGGAAAGAACTTTATCCACAGCCAGCTAGAATATGCAAAATGTGCTTTGGTTAAATGCAGCTTCTCTATGTTGAAAACTACTGCGTGACTGCAGAGGAACAAAGATTTGTCACATTGTTATATGCTGGAAATCACATTTTCATACATCTTTAGCTCAAAATGTCCATGGTCAAATTTATCTTCATTGGAAAATGGGGTGAGTGATATTTTCTCTGATTAAAAATAGCCCTCCTGTGTCTCCGTGACATTTTCCATTTATTCAACATAACAGGGTTTCTTAAATGCGGTATTTACACTTTAAAGCCCCACAGCAGCTATAAATTAATAATAACATAAGTACTTATTTTAACTTTATGGATTCTCCTGAATGGTCTCTTAAATGTTTCAAGTTTCCGAGGCCTATTAATATTGATAGAATGGGAAAACAGGAGAAGGAAAATAATAGGTTCATGAATAATTTATCAGACACATAATAAGTTAAAGATGTGAAGTTGAGGCAGTAATTGCCATTTAGTTTTGATCAGATTTGTGTCACTTAAATAAATAATGGATAAAAATGTCCCTCATAATGTCTGTACTGTATTTTGTGAATAAAATATGGACATACCTGTTTATTAGTAACTCCTTGTTTAATGTCAGCGCCGAGCATGGCAAGCTCCTGGAGTTTCTCCTCGACGTAGGCTTCAACCGTTTCCTTATTGCTACAAATTCGTTGCTTTTCTGCGTTCCTCAAGGCATCTGCCATCCTCAAACTACTCTCTACGTTCTCTTCCATGATTTTCAGCTTGCACGCTTCCTCGTATACTTTCTCAACTGTGACCTCTGAAAGGGTCAAAGGGGCTCCTAATTTGTCCTTCATTGTTCTCAGGCATTCCAACATTTTTTCAGTCTCTCCTGAGAAATCTTCACTCTTTGTGACACCAGTTTCACTCTCTTCAACAAAATACTTCACTTGCGACCTTAAAGACTGCAACAATTCCTGCTGCAAGGTAGTTTCATGAAAAGCAGCTGGATCAAACTTCAGACAAAGGTCTTTAATTTGCTGGTTACATTTCTTGGTCTGAGAGCTCACAACATCCAGCCTTTCCAACATTGAATAAAGATTTGTGATTTTATCCATGGGGCATACGTCTTTGTCGGACTTAATTCGGACCAGATTCTCCTCGACACACTTCAATTCTGAGTCTACCTTTCTTATTACTCTGTTATGCTCAACCAGAGTTTTTAAACAATCCTCCAAGTATTTCATTTTCTCATCATTTCTCCTCTTCAGTGTGTTGTGGAGGCTGACAATTTGCTGCGTCTCCTCAGCTCTATATTGTTGACCTCGACTGAGAAACCCCTCGTTTTTTCCATGAAGTTCTCTCACGGCAGGACTAATGTGAAATAAACTTTCATTAATACTTCTGTGTTCACGTATGAGACGAACAACATCTTCCTCTTTGTTGCTGATAGTCTGCTTTTCTAGATTGTCAAACTGCTCTTGGAGCTCCTCTAGTGCATTACGAGTAATAACAAAGAAAGTGCTGAACTCTTTTCTCTCCAGGATCATTTGGTGGACTCTGTCTTTTTTCTCTTTGGCTAGCGCTAGGATGGCATTGTACTGCTGAGGCAGAGCATTAAGCCTCTCATCTAGGTAGCAGTGGTCGATTTCGTTCAGGGTAGGGAGGATCTCCTGACCTATTCTTTGAACAATAAGGAGGAGGTTCTCATACTCTGAGGCTTGTTCTAGGACATTTTGGAAATTAGACAGTTGTGTTTGCAGCTCCGAGTTATCCTCAACATTGCTTAAATTGATTTCCAGGAAGGTGATAGCGTCCGCTCGTCTCAACCAGTCGCAGGTTTTGTCCAGGTCGACCTTAAAGTACTTCCTGGAGGTCAGGGCTTTTTCCAAGTCTGTGAGCCGCTGAGTGGTTCTCTGAAGAGCAGTTTCAAACACTGCCTGTAGCTCCTCGAGTCTTGCTAAGGTTTCTGCTCTCTCTTTGTCAGTGGCATCTCTCTCTAGCTCCCGCCCTTGTATCCAGAGAGAGGCCAATTCTCTCTGGTAGGCTTGTAAGCTGCTCTGGGCCACTCGACATGAAACAACCTGTTTTGCCAGGTCCTCGGGGAGAAGTGCTATGTGGTCATCTATCAAAGCTTTCCTTTCCTGTTGCTGTACCCAGGACAATGCCCTCCCCAGGCCTTGGAGGAACTGTGTCCTCTCAGTGAAAGCCTAGATAGGAAAAATTAAACATTACAAATCATCTACAGTTTAAACAGATTGATGAACCCCATTGTACTATGTAAAAAACTCCAGCTCTAACCTTACTGAGGTACTTCCTCCTTTGGGCCACACGGGCTCCCAGAGCATACACCTCAGCCTGGGCTTGTTCAACAAGATCCTGCAAACATCTCTTCTCACTCAGCCCCAGCCTGGAAGCAACAGCCTGGGCATCTCTCACTGCCTGACTGAGCAGTTGTTGACGGGCCTCTAGTTCAACACACACGCTCAAGTGGTCGAACAAGAAACTCTGGGCCAAATCGGGGGGTGGGCTGGTTTTCAGTGCAGAGGTAAGTGCAGGTCGCTGCTCCTCCACCCACTCCCGGGCATCCCTCAGTTGCGTTTCCACCCGTGCTAGATTCTCCAGTGTGTGTGCAGAGTCCTGAATCTTCTGCTGAATCAGGGTTTCAAGCTGCACCCAGCGTTGCTCCAGGTGACCCACCTAGTGATGAGCAGAACACCCATCGGTCAACATTTTTATTTTACCATATTACTATATCAAAAAGGTTTTATCCAAAGCAATCAAGCAACCAGACCTGTTGCTTTGGATAAAACCTTGAGATAACCATGACCTGGATGACTGAGAACCTTCACAGATATGTTACTATGAATTTTAACATTAAAAAGCTACTAAAGAGCTACAAGAATGGTGCATCACCTGTTGCTTGACAAGCTCTTTGTCTAGCAGGCTAAGTCGAGGCATGATAGCTTGTCTCTGGTCCCTGAGGTCTTCTAGAGTTGCTCTTTGTTCTTCCAGGTCATTGGACAACTTTCTTAGAGCCTCTAGATGCTCACTTGTACTTTCTGTGTCAGCCCTGCAGGAGGTAGATACAGACAATGTGTGAAGGATATGCAGTGATTATAATTAGAGGAATAATGAACAGTAAAACTGACTATTATTATGCTTTTAAACCAAACACACACACACAGTAAAAACTGGTACCTAGCAAGATAATCCCATTCCCTGGAAACTTGGTGGAAAAGTTCCTCCACAGCAACAACACTCTCCTGATACTCCACGCTGCGCTGCATGTCTTCCCCCCGCTGGGCCTCCAGTTCTTCAGCCTGCTGGCCCATCTCCATCCACCTTTTCCTGAGTCTCCCTATCTCCTCCAGAGCAGGACAGACCTGTCCATCTGTCAGTCTCCCAATGGCTTCATTCAAACGGGTTACCTCGGATTGTCGCTCCCTGATCTGCTGGAGGAACTCCTGCAGGATTACATGAGTATTTGGCATCAACGATGACTTGTTCTACACTGTCAGAGTAAATCAGAATCACGTATCTTTGGCATATATGCCAAACACACACCTGTGCCTTATCCAGCTGGTTTTGTGCAATCTTGGGCTCCAGCTCACCAGGTCTCCTGATGAGGTTCTGAAGTTGCCGCTCTGTCTCTCTTAGCTGGAGATCTAAATCTGCTTTTTGCTCCTCAACATCCCTCCAGCTGTCTGCTACCTCCTCACAGAGTAGCATTCGCTCCTCATTCTACACACAAAAACACAATTGTGTCTCCTCATGAAAAGCATATAATAAAAAATAAGTGCAACTAAGACTTCCTAAAGTGAACTCACCTGCAGTTTAACTTGCTGGATATCTGCTGCGGTCTCCCTGACCCTCAGCTCTGACAGGTCACACGTTGAGCACACAAGATGGAGGTAGGTGCTAGCCTGTTCCAGGAGAGCCCGCTCCTGCTTTACCTGCCAAAGAAGTAATGGTTTCTACATGCAATCTGTCTTCTCAAAAAACATCTATTCAAAGGTGTCAGCAATTAATTCATTGGCATAGCTCATGTCCCATGTCCAACCATGTAGCAAAATTTCTAGTTTATTTTTAAGGAATGTGTAGTGGCTTGCTGACCCGCTGCAGTGCCTCCTCCAGGCTGAGAGGAGGATGTGCAGGAGGCTCTGGTTCTTTTGAAACAGAGGTCAACCAGGTCTGGCACTGCTTCAGTGTGTCTTGGAGACTCACATATCTCTGTAACTCATGATCCAGACTCTGATACACCTGTAAGACACAAACAGACAAATCTAATAACAACAGACTACCTGAAACTCAACAAGGAAACTGAAGTGATGACTGAATGCATTTTTTCTACCAACAGCAGCAAATTACACTCATGTAAAACTACAATATTAAGTAAAATAAATAGCAGATGTATACTGCATGGCAAAATTACTCAGCCAAACACGAAGACGCATTACATGGTGAAACCCAAACAAGTAGGCAGTTATGCAGTTTTGTATTTGACAGGTGTTAAATGTGAAGGCGTCCATGACCTCCAGGGGAGAGTGAAACAGCAAGATCTGACTGACAGTGTTAATATGAGAGTCTGAAAGCTGGGTGAAGGGGGGGGGGTAGGTGTTGGCAAACTGCCCAGTATATTTGGCTTGGGGGGGGTGGCATGGTGGCAAGTGGCACGCAGGATATTAGAGCTCTGTTGTGCTGGGACACAGTTGGCAGCCACTGTAATACTGGAGGCGCAGTTGTAGAGAAGCCAGCAGCGTAGTGGTAAAGTGTGGCTGGATCACACAACGCCAGATTGGACGTGTAAGTGGTGGTGGAGGTGGTGTCCTGGGAGGTGAGCTATGATGGTGGAGCAGAAGTTGCCAAAATGACAGAGTGGCGCTGGATTAGAGGTCTCGATATACTGCACAGTGAGCGGCGTGTGACCATTTTTGGCTCAGGCATGAAAAAGTGAAGTTGACAGGGGATACGCAGAGATTAATACGAGGAGATTGAGTTAGTGATTTTGGCGGGTGAGTTCTGTCCAAGTACGGCTGCTGGTGGGCTCCACTTTGGCAGCTTTAATTGGTTGTGCCCTCTATCCTGGCAGTGAAGGGCTGTCTTGAGAGAAGGCTTTAAGTGTCGCTTAGGATTAAGCGGATGCCTATGCAATGGAATATTAACAGCACAAATGTGTGTGCAGGTGTGTGTCCATGTACACATGAATGCGCATCAAGGGGTGCGTGTGCAAATGTGTGTATACAATCATACGCTCTTAAATGTAGAAGAACCATTTCGCTGCTTGTGAATCACTGCTTCCTATCCCCTCCCCCTCCCTCGCTACGCCTCCTCTTCCTCACTCACTCTCTGTGCTGTGCTACAGATGGCAGAGTAGCTGTCTCTGGTGCCTTGCTGGTGAGCCTGGACATGCTGCCTCAGTCTGCTCTGCATGCGGTCACTACAGCCTTGTACCAGGTGGTCTCCTCGCTCCCTCAGGCCTGCCAAACGATCCTCAAAGCCCGCAATTTCCTCCATGATAGCCTGTGGAGGACAAAACAACCAAGTATGAACATGTTAGAGAGAGACTCATGGGATGACTATATATAGTTCTGACAGTTCTGCAACTTCACTGAAGATTAAGGCTAGAATTTATTCCTCTCTAATCAGAGCTTGTTACTAGAACTGTATCAAACGCTGCAAACAATGCGAGAGAATGAAGTGATGTGATTGGTCACCTTGTGCCTGGCCAGCTGTTGAGTGGCTGCTTCCAGGCTGCCACCCACAGTGGGATCGGGAGTCACCATCCTGCTGGACATCTGGAGCAGCCAGCGCTCCACTTCCTGAAGTTCGTTGTGGTAAGCTTCCTGTTCCTTCACCTGGCTCTCCAGATTCTCCACATGAGCCTGGATCATATGAGCAGAAGAATTAGACTAATTACAATCACCCTGAGAAACAAACAGATGCTTTCTGACACTGATGTACAGGTTCTTTACCTACTCAATATTTAAATCTCCTGCATATTAAAGTACTAACTTTTTCCTCTCTGTATAACCTCTGTCATCTGACCACATGTTCTCACCATGGCAAGTTTACAAAGTTCAGAGTAGTCTCTTTGTAGTCTGCTCATTTTGTCTCTGATGGAGGGATAGTGGACAGAAGCCAGCAGAGCGTCTCCCTTCTCCATCACTGACCTGACAGCTCCATCGTGGGACTGAACCACCTGCAACAGAGCCTGCAGCCGCAAACAGGGAACATGCATTTGTTATCCTCCAATATACAGCATAGAAAGTCGTCTTCAGATAGAGATTTGATTGTATTAGGTAGTTTAATAATACTTGGTGTACACAACAACAAAGACAAACCTTATACTTTGTCAGCTGTGCTCTTCGTTGGTACAATTCAGCCTTGAGCTCCACTGGGGTGTTGAGCAAAGCCCGGGTCTCCACCAGCCACTGGGCCTGAGCTCTGTACCGATCCTGGAATTCTTTAGCTAAAAGTAGCGCTCGCTGAAGAAAACTGTGCTCCTGTCTCAGCCCACCTGCAAGCTCCTCCAGCTGGGCAAGGCGAGCCTCTACCTCCCCCCCTAAGCTCTCAGCTCCGGCCTCATCCAGGAAGCCTGCTGCCTGTTCTGCACGTTCTCTCAGGGATTTCAGGAAACTGTGACCGTGTTGGAGCTCAGCCTGGAGAATCTGGGTGAATGAGAAAGAATGCTTAATTTTAACAGTGTATTAAAGTTATAGAACATACAGCACGAGCTAGGATAAGGAAATCCTACTGCCATAGTTGCCATGACTTCTGAAGTTAACATCCAATCACCATATCACCTATCATACTTCTTTGTCCTTCTCTAGTTCATCCCCAGTCACACAGCCAACCTGGCAGCGTGTTTGGAAGGCTTTGAACCCATCAGGTAGGCTGACACCTGCATGGTGAGATGTGGGGAACACTGGGAGGTCATGGTGTCGAGGAACCACGGTGAATAATATAAAAGGAGGACCCAATTATAAGGACCCTTAACAGGCAGCAGCAGCCGCGGGGGTTTCCACGGCAACCACAACACGCCACATACACACAGAGACCTCCACTCGATGGGACGCCATCTAGCTTTCATCATCGGTCTATTATTGCTTGAGTAGACAGCAGCTTCACACTGAAACGACCCCTGATGTAGCTACTTCTGTTAATAATAACAAGCCATGTGTCTCTCTGAACATGTCCATGTGTGCTGCCTAATGTAAAGCTCAACGCTCCGGTAACAATGAGACTCATCACCTTAATAGGAGTCACTCAAAATACAGTATGGAGCAAAAGTCTTAGGCCACTATTGGGTTGGTTTTTTCTATAAGGTCCATATGTATATATTTATTTCTATGTTTACACATTAGAACAAGTAGAAACAAAAACAGCGGTTTCTCGTTTGCTCTCATTTCGTAACGACCATTCCTGATGGGAATTTCTTCAGACTTGGTAATACAGGTCAACTGTAAAAAATAACAGGTTGCACTGGCTGCAAATAGTCTGCGTCACTGGATTCAGTTTGATGATCAACTACCAACGTCAGTCAAAATCGGATGTTCCAAAAATAGTCTGGTTTGGCATAATTTATTGTGCATGAATCGCTAAACCTGTCATATCTTGCGTCAGAGGTCAACTGCAATCTCACAGCTTTATGTAGCCTTGGTTTAGGCATAATGAT
>JAUMTR010000016.1:9973039-10055785 GCA_032270685.1 Microctenopoma stevenorrisi
ATAGTCATAATAGCAATGTCAAAGGTGTATGTTACATATGAGACCACAGACACAGCAAAGCTTTAATTCAGTTTTATACCATGTGAATCCTAATTACCCATGTCAAGTGTCCTGTGCACCGACTGTAAATGATGAGCACTAGCAATTAAGATTTCTTATTCTGCATCAGTTCTCAGGCCCCGTTACGTACTGCGTAATATTTAATGTAACACATTTACAATTTATTAAAACATGTTTTTTGTAGTCTGTGAGGAGTTTTGATGGCAGGATTTTTTTTTCTTTTTGTTTTGTTTTTTACACACACAGCAACAGCCAGCCTAAAATGTGTTATTAGCCCTGCAAAGCACAGGCCTGTTCCCGGGAGAGAGATGTGAAATCCACCAGACATTCTCCAGGAGACCTGAAATCCACCAGGAGCTGAGGAGGCAGAGGTGGAGAACTGGGGAGAAGTGCTGAGAAAACTCCAGTGAAATGGATGAGGATCCTGCACTGATTAAGGACCAGATGAGACACGGCTGACTGAATTCACTCCTGATTCTCTATAACTGGATGGTTTTAGGCTTGTGAGGGCGAACAGGGTAGCCCTGCTGTCATTGGGCTTCAGCCTCCACCACTCTCAGCAAACTCAAATAACCTAAATAAATGAACACTGCTTTCCTAGCTTAACCGTACCTGCAAAATTGCACGAATTGCCCTCCTGGGGGGATCAACAAAGAGTTATCTAATGAAATCTCATCTACAGCGATATGGCTCTATGAGCAGGTTATTAGCTCTGCTGTGACTATTTCTTATTTGAATGAACTGATTGCATAATAAAGTATTATATTCTACACAGGCAGACATTTAGTTTAAATGTTAAAAAGAATAAGTGTTATGTCTGATAACAAATATGAATCTTTCGTATGGCTCGTTTTATTTTCATGTATGAACAGCAACTATGGTTTGTGCATAAAGGGAACAGGGAAAAACGCCCTTGAACATTTCTGAAAGGTCTGTGAAATCAAAATTATGGAAAGGGGGAATGAAGGGAGGGGCCTTAATTAGGAGAATGAGAAGCACGTTTCTTTTTAGCATTTTGCCCAGTTTACATTATTTCTGCTGGAGCCAGTGAGTGGACGATGCTTTTTGGAGGATGCATGACAAACCAGTTTAGTAATCCATAAATATTAATAGATTAAATCACAGCATATCTCTGGCTGATGGTGCTGGTACTATGTAACTCATGCTCCTTCAGTTACAACTCATCATCAAATGAAGTCCAAATTAAACTAATGACACTTGACACAGCTATTGACTACCTCTCTTTGGGTCAATGCATAATAATCCCTGAAAAGCTTTTATTACTCTCACTTAAGAATAATGAATGTGTGATGGAGCATTTATGTGATATCTGTTCTGGAAGGACACATGTGGTGACAGCATGTCTTCAGTCCCTAAGCAAAGACAGAGCATCGATCCCAGACGGGGATTACTGCAAAGCCCACACCAGATGATGTATTGTAAACGTCTGCGTGTCTATGAATGTGTGTTTGAGAAGACAAAGAGAACCGAGACGTAGTGATACGTAAATAATTGAACTGGAAGAAACCGCGTGAAATCACACGAGGCTTCACAAGTTGAAGAGTTTTTACAGCTTGTTAGTTAGTACCGTGGATGGTTTTTTGTGATAAGAAGCAAGTGCAGAGTGTGTGTGTGTGTGTGTGTGTGTGTGTGTGTGTGTGCGCGCATGTGTGTGATGAGAAGCGGTAAGGGCACTGCATCAATTGCAGTATCTGTGCCAGCAAGCTCCTGACACCAGTGCTTCCTCATCCTCTGCTTCACAGTGGGAGGTCTCTCCCTGCTACCATGCTTCCTTTAAAGCAGCACTCGTTTTGTCTTCATAAGGAGCCGATCGATACACACATACTCATCCAATCCTCTACACGTTCAATATGAACTAGTCCGAGCGAACAATAGCGGTGATACTGCAGTGTGGGCATGTTGCAGCAGAGATGAAAAAAGGGAATTTATTTGAGTCTATGGCACTATCCAAATATGGTAGTTGCACCAGGTTCATGCATATTTTACTGACCACATGTATTGTAGCTGCCAAAGGACTCTGTACACTTGATTTTACCAGCAGGTACCTTATGTTGCTTGGCAGGGAACTACATCGCAAAAGGACTTTCTTGCTGGCTTGTATATTTGACTCAGACGAGTCTGTGCTTGAATAAACTCAAGTCTTGCTAACTCGTTACTTTCCCATTGTGATGCACAACGTCTGTGCTGATTTATTACAACCCAGTCAGGGAGATGTATTAACTGACACATTGCACCTTGTTTCCAAAGGTCTCAGTGAAAAATTGAGGTTCAGAACTGTGAGATCTGAAGCACCTAATCGCACAAGGAAATACGAGGTGAATTTAGGTAAATAGATGAATACCTCTAGTTTTTTCATCTTCTTTTCCATGGCGACCCGGTCCAGAGGTTCAGAGCAATCAGTTAGCACTGTGAAGCTTTTCTGAGTCGAGCAGAGCCAGTCAGAGAAGGACGTGCAGAGCTTTTCAGCCTCTTCAATACTCTTCAACTCTTCCTGCAGCTGCTTGGTGGTGTCCTGAAAAAAAAAAAAAAGGTTTACAGATTTCAAAACACAAAACACATTGGTCTCACTGGGGTGAGAGCGCTACCATATAACATCCACATATTTCACAGTGTGAATATAAGAGCAAAAAAACCTACAACAACAAACACTGTTTTCTTTTTGTTGCTGAAGTTAAATGTGCTGTTAAGACTCTCGGTCTGGGGAATATTCAGGAAACACAGTGTGTAGCTCTTCCTTTAGAAGAGGATGATGTACATCAGCGGTCTAGCATGGACCCAAAGTTCTCTGATCAGCCATCAAAACAGAAAATATCCTTTTCCACCTATCCTTTTATCTGCTATATGTCAATAGCTACACAACAAGGTGGAGTGGGGTTCTGAGTTTTTGACACATTATCCACTTGACTGAGATATTGAGTCAATAGCGCCATGAGGATGAAGAGGGTTTCTCGCAGGTTTGACACATTATTCACTCAACTTGCAAATCCTGCGGCGAGAAGCTCCAATTAGCTGATAGTGCTGAGTGAACACCTTTTCTGACAAGGCAGAGGTAACAGCTTCCCACCTCACGTCCATATGGCCCCCACTTCACAGAGCATAATTACAGGCGTCCATGGTATGAGAGGGATGTAATGTGTCTGCATGCATGTGTTGGTATGACTGTAAGTAAATGCATGCTTGAGTTCATTTTGAGGAGGGGAAGGAAGGGGTGTGGGTATAACAAAGCGAGGGAGTGACAGGGAGACACACATGTACACACACTCAGATGTGCTACTGAAGGTGTAAAAATCAATGTGGTGCACGCAATGCTTTTCAACTCCTGGAGCTGGGTGTGAGATTGCCTTCTGTAGCGTTTAATTATAGCCTTACACCCAGACCAGAGGAGTGCCATTGATTTTCCTTTAGTCCTCCCCAGAGGAAGCAGACAAATAGAGAGGCTGGGTCTGAGTATACTGAGCTATACAGGCTGGGCTCACAGGCAAAACACTCAAAGCTACTTTAATGGGGTGTTACAGAAGCAAGGTCCAAACTCTCACTGGGGCAATATCCATGTTGTGAGAGGATAAGCATGTGTGAAAAGCCCACTGTGGGCAGAGACCCAAATTTGTAGTGTATCAAACTTCACACAACTCACTATGATTGATTTTATATGTGATTTCTACTTTAAAAAGACATTAAATAGGTCTTCAGAAGATTTAAAAAGTACTGAATATCAGCTACTATACAGTTAGCAGCATAAAGCAAGAATTATAACAACGACCATCACAGAGGATAGATTAAAAAAAAGCACTGTAAAAAAAACAGTGATACTATTAGAAATTACTGTTACATACTGCTGGGAAAGACAAAAAAAGCATTTTACATTTTAATAATTCTAAAAATAATGAATTAAAAAATAATATTTCAGGCTGTGTCGCCTCTACTTGTTTTCCAACATCATTGGTCAGTATTTTTGTGCTATTAAATAGGTTCTTGAAAGTCAACCTAACCAAATCTTGAAGAAAATCTTAAAGAAACTTTTGCTTTTTCTGACCCATGATGTGAACAAAAAGACATTTCTGGCAGACAGGAAATCCAGTGTTGTAATTGTCTGGCAGTGCTTCATGTTGTACTTCCTGGCCACCACAGTCTTTGTTTATATGTTGTGTAATAAAAATAAAACGGTTTAGCCACGACATACATTCTACAACGAACAAGTAAAACAATATGTGTAATTATGTCCTTAAGGCATCAGAAAAACAAAGTATTTCACACAATGTTAACAGAACAGTACTTAAAAAGTTCAAAAATAATGAATAAGGATTTGCATGAGTGTCCTTTACTCATGAACACATTTAAACACCTAATGTATGCTACGCATATGACACCCATCTCTTGGAGAGGCTATACTGAGAACAATTAGTGGAGTTATTGCACACATAGGCTGAAAAAATCTGCCAAACCTCACGAACCAGAGAGGAGCAGACTGAGACTAACCTGTATGTTGAGCAGCAGAGAATGGTAACGAGCATTGAGCTGGGTGGCAGTAACACCCACACGGCTACTGATGTAGGTTTCCTCCAGGACCTGCTGGGCCAGAGAGGAGAGGCCTTCAACTTCTCCCTGCCGTGCAAGCACTGCCTCAACGCACGCCTGTTCACAAAAGAAATGTATGAATTCATATGTTTTTATTAAATCAAACCAAAGTTATAATGTCTTTTACTTTGATTCCTAAATGTCAACAAACACTGGAGAAGAACAAATTTATTTTGGGCTTGGACTGTGGTTGTGGTTAGGTTTTGAGTAAGTATTTGGCTGCACTGTTTAGAGAACTGCACTCAACAGAAAAAGAAATCTGTATTAAAAAACGTGTTCGATGTCGAAGGATTCATTTAACGCCACTGGAATTCAGGTAGAATAAACAGGTGTAACTTGTGATGACAGGTTATGTAGTTTATGTAAATTATGACAGCTAACCTTTGTGTCAAATATGGACATGTGACATATTAATAATTTTAAAGAAAAAGTGAATACAGTTTCTCCCTAAACTACCACATACTTTAGCTCAGCACAAAACATTACTCAGTGGTTGCCTGTCAACTGGTAAATGGTCTACATAGTGCTTTCTACCTTATTAGTACCCGAAGAGCTTTACACTGCTTCACATTCACACAAACACAATCAAACACGAATGGCAGAGCTACCATGCAGCCTTCAGTGTTTTACCCAAGGACACTTTGACATATGAGAGTAGGAGCCAGGAATGAAACCATCAAACCCACAGTTTGTTGACTAATGCTCTACAGTACAGCTTAAGCCACAGGACGGCGAACAAAGGGACAGAGTCAAAGTGTGCTGATATCCTCCTGAATCTTACAGGCCTGGTACTGACGTGCACAAATTATTAGTAGTGCATGTGTTGTATTGGATTAAAATTCCTTCTGCAGAAACCATGTTTCTGACTGACCTGGAGTTTTTTCAGCTGCATCTCCTTGGTGGCCTTTTCAGACTTGCGATGTCGTCTGATGGTTGTCACCTTCTCCATCTCCTCCAGCCACTGGGCCAGACTCAGGAACCGTTGGCCCATCTGCTTCAGTTTGGTTAGCGTGGAGTTAAGCTGAGTCTGAGTCTCCTGTAACCGACTCTGGTAGGCCCCCCACTCTCGCTGAGCGGTGTCCAGGGCTCGGTCTTCAATTTGAGGTATGCCCCAAGGGATCACTCTCTCTCTGCTGGTTAGCACAGAGGAAAGCAGAGACTGGCCATTCGAGCAGTGTTCCTGCAGCAACTAGAACAAGAAAAGAAAAGAAGATCTGTTACCATACAACCATACAAGTAAACATGAATAAAAGACGCTTTCCTTTGAATTTGCACACAGCATTACTACCTGCAGCTGTCGCAGTGTCTTCTCTAATGTCTCCACGTTTCCCTCTGGATGGGACAATGAGGCCAGAGTGGCCTGTTCCTGCTCCAGCCAGTCCTCAAACACATGTAATGCCCTTTGATACTCCTGATGAACCAGGACCAGGCCCTTGGCCTTACTGACTGCATTCTGCAAAATGACAGGTTGGGCAAAATAATGGAAGATTAATGCACTAATTTAAAATAAAATTCAATGTTATAACATGAATTAAATATAAATAAATATATAATTAGATAATCGTTGATTATTCAAATGCCCGCAGAGGAAAAAATGAAACCACATGTTAGCACCTTGGCCTTTTCTTTGAGGGCGTTGTATCTACACTGCAGCTGTTGTACCTCCTGCTGGGTGGTGTAGTGTTCAGCCATACTGGAACCCTTTGTTGAAATGGTCTCCAGAGGACTGCTGTGACTCAATACTTCTTCATAGAGAAGCTGGAATGAAGTAAGAATACATGCACGTGTTTATTGTGGTTTATCTTTCTCAGATAAAAAACTCTGGGGTTACAAATGTAACCCCGGTGTTCTGTTTGCCAGTTTTAACAAGCTGTAATACCTTGGTTTTTCCCAGGTTGGCTGTCTTGTCTCTCATCTCAGAGTACTGCCTGTCTGAGCAGCTAAGTGTTTCCTCAACTCGGTCCATCCACAGCACAAACTGCCCCACGTCCTCCTGATAGCTGGTCCACTGTGACAGAGCGCCTTCCAGTTGACTGTGACGATCACCATAATGATGTTAGTGCACGGGCAAGAAGACAAATCAAAACACAAACACAAAATGATGTGATTGCTCTTTTAACCCTCTCGCTAACTGAAATCAATCTTGTGAAACTAAACTGTTCCTAGTCCCATTTAACCACTGACAATGATTGATTGATTCGTGATCACCACCTTTTGCACTGAATGGAGGCAGAAAGCAGAGAGTCCCACGAGTCCTTGAGGTCCTGGATCTGTTTGCGAATAACTGGGACACCTTCAACTGAAGTGTTTCTCTGGACTGCTTCCCCCCGCGTCAGCAGCATCTTTATCTGGATCTCCCTCTCCTGACGGGCAGCTAGTAAGGCCTGCAGATGGGAAGACAAAAAGATGCAGTTAATTTGATTTCCATGCCATCGGGGGATCCCATGCTCATCTTGCGCCTCCTTACTTCCAGATGTAACATCCTCTCTTCCAACACGCCTTTGTCGGTTGTGGTGGAGATGCAGGTGTTGAGAACCCTCTGAGCTTCACACACCCAGTCCTGGAGCTCTTTAAGACCCTGAGAGAAGAGGCGGTGTTCTCCTACAATACGCTCAACCCTGGAGGCCTTGTCCTTTAAAGATCAGAGTGCAGCATAACCTTCAAATCTTATACTGGTTCAGAGAAACGGGTTAGAACTGAGCTGAAAATTAAGAACACAACTGTTTCTCGAACATAACAGTGTCTTCATATTGCTCTGTTTGTATTTTAAATGACAGTCTGTGTTTTTTTTTACTTGCAAATGTCTCCTGAGACTCAACAGCCCATAAACTACAGCACAAACACAATGTCTTTGTCTGCAGTCATCACTCGTACATGTGAAATATATGCGTGGCTTGTAGAGTGGAGAAAAGGACAATAACAATCTACAAGTTGCAATTTTAAATGATTTCATTCCTGTTTCCATGTCTGCTAGGGAAGAAGACCTAAAAATAGAACTCCACTCACTGGCCAGCAAAGTAAATAAATCCCATTCATCATTACTGGGGAACTTTGATTGTCCTGAGGTACAAGAATGGTGATTTATGGTCAGTCTACTGTTTTGTTTTAGGCTGTTTTAATCACATGAGTGTCGACCAATCCAAATCAGAGCTTAAAAAAGGTCAGAGTCTTCGGCACTGACACATTTCAGCGCTGACATTTTGCAAGTGCTTGAGCGAATAAAGAAAAGCTGCACAACCTCTGCCTTTTTTATGTTGATGAGACTGCAACTATGAGGACCTTTCGGAGGGAAAGGATAGATTGCTGCACTCAGATGAATTACTCTAGATACAGGGACTTTCTTCGGTGTAATACTGCCTCCCCTGAGGAAAACCGATTACAGCAACCATGACTGATGTGCGACTAGACTACAATTGCATGACACAGCAACTAACGAATAACAGCGAGAAACAACAAGAACAGGACAGAATATTTAGTTTTTACCTGTAACAGTACATGAATCAAGCATGACATATTTCAGCATGCTGCAAGATTTCTCAGACAGAAGCACAGATAAGTGGATAAGAAAGCGGGTAAAGGGCAACAAGGTGGGCGCAGTATTACCTTGGTTAAATTGCTGAG
This sequence comes from Microctenopoma stevenorrisi, assembly GCA_032270685.1. Taxonomy (NCBI): domain Eukaryota; kingdom Metazoa; phylum Chordata; class Actinopteri; order Anabantiformes; family Anabantidae; genus Microctenopoma; species Microctenopoma stevenorrisi. Next base: position 9,981,317 of record JAUMTR010000016.1, read on the forward strand.
GGCTAGGTACTGTGCTGACAGCTGGGATACACGATGGACAAAGCCCTTGCCGGCTGCTTGTCCCTCCCAGAGACAATGAGCTCTCTCCTTCAGTCTGCACAGTTCTTGCTCCCGACTGGACATTTCCACCAGTATACACTGGGGCAATACGAAAAAGGAGGACGAGGAGATAAAAAAATAAAGATGAAGGAGGAATGAGATGGGAGCACAAGTTGGGAGTGTGGGGTGAAAATAAAAGAAATCGAGCACATTGAATATTTTAAGTCAAGGGGAAAATTAAATGACAAAAAAGATGGTGTTTTCATGAACGATGTAGATGTAGAGACACAGGAGAGCGTTACAGGGATGGGTAAACATGTCACAAAAACAGACAGAGCAACGAGAGCACATCAAAATACATGGATACGGACGGCAAAAGAACAGCATCAGCAGTATTTCTCTTGGCGTTTGCTTTTAGGTAAGTAGAAAGTAATGCGGTTATTCACTTAGACACAACAGCACAAAACAGTGAGAGGAGACAAGCCTGATAAAATACTGCATAGGTAGGGGGGGGGTGTATACTGTATGTGAAACGATAAAGAGGATTTTGCCAACACAGGTTCAGACACTAAAGCCTGCACATATTGTATTCTACTTCAGGTGGTGGGGGAAGAAATGTAATTGCTTGGAGGGCCAGACAAAAGGCAACGAGGAGAAGTGCTACGGCGGGTGACAGTGTAAATATAAAAATAGCAACAATGATAAGGGCAGAGCTTTGAGATGGGTTTGATATATTTTTTTCCTCCTTTGTCAGTTTTATCTTTTTTATGTTGCGCGCCTCTCTACCTTTTTTGTCTCTGCCAGACACAGGCAGAGGCTGTTATCACATCCTGAAAAGGGGCCTTTTAGCCACGCAGCGCTTCAGCTGTGACAGGAGGAGAATTAATTAGATTTCTGGACTTTTCCTCTGACTATTGTGCCAAGACATAGCTCTATTTTGATCCAGCGGTGCTCAACAAATGTAATTAGGTCCTTCTCTTTTCCCAGCTGATTTGAGATTGGACTTTATGGATCCATATCTGATGGAGAGCTATGACAATTTAGTGTCCTTGGAAAATGCACTTAATATTCAATTTATAGTGTACTACTAGGGTTTACTAGGAAATGAGAGAATGCCAATGACAGCAGCTGAGCAGGGAAAACTCAAATGACTCATTATGACTTCACGTCATTTGTTATTTGGTAGAAAATGGACCCTACAGGAGGCATTGAAGCTTCCTGATTGCAAAATATAAGGAGTGGCTATAAAATAACAGATGGCTTGATGGCGGGCCAGGACTAACATTTTAAAAGTGGTGAGCGATACTGTAAAGAATCACAAATCCAAACTACCGCAAGGTGTAATACCTGTAGTTTACTGAGCTCCTCCTTCTTGGCTGGGAGGTCATGAAGACGAGCGCTGCTCTCTTGAACTCTGACCTCTGCGTTGTTCAGCCAGTCCTGCAAAGGCTCTGCACTGGTTTCAAACTCAATCATCTGGGACTGCAAATTCTGTGAATATTAAAACAATGATACATCATTAAAAATATGATTCTGCACAAACAAACAGAGATCAGTAGACATTGTACTGAGTACATTAGTACTTTAATGCTGCAATTGAGTTATTTATTTATTATACTCATTATATCCATTATCAGATCTAAAATACATGTCACGATCATGATTTGAAGTATTTACAATAAATCAGTGTATAACAAATGTGTCCGTAAACCACAAGGCGCGTATAGAAACAGTGTTAATAAGCAGTTCAAATTCAGCACACGCACACAAACATGGACATGCTGTATGCAAATATTACATCTGCATTATTTAAACAAAATACAAAATATTTTGTTTAACCATATAGTCCCATTGAGATCCAAAAATACTTCTTCAGGGTAGAAAGAAATCTGTATCCAAACATAAGCAAATGTGAGCCAACCTTGAGTGCATCCTCCCTCGTCTGCAGGTTATTCATCAGGCTCTTCCAGTCCTCACTTGCGTTTTCCACCTTGGCCTTGATTCCCTCTGCTCTGTCTTTGGACACCACAGCCATGAGAAGCTCCCCACTGGCTCCTACTGTACTCAGCCTGGCCTGGCCGTGCTCCCTGTCACTCAGGAACTCCTGCGGGGATACACAGACAAAGACAAAGAACCTTTACCACAAACACACAAAGGAAAGTGAAGAGAAAAAAATGAAATGAAGTATATGGCAACCTTGAACTTCTTTTTGTCTTCCAATTCTAAAGCAGCGGATGATGGGTAACTGATATGAATGTGCCCACAGACCTGTTTTTCCCCCCAGACTCTTACTTCACACTGTCAAAAGCAGTAATTAGACCAAGCCATTGCTATATGTTGGGCAGGGGACTGGGCCTGACTAGGAAGGCAATTACAGAAAAGGAAAGCCAGTGAGCCTGAAGTGTGGTGGTTTGAACATAGCTCCTCAATATGTGTCCACTGAAAATGTACACTCTCACGCACCCCTCCCTCCGATCTGAGCCGATGACAGTAGCGCAGCAGGGACCCCTCCACCATCTGTGCAGTCAGCACATCACTTACACACGCACACTACAGCTCCAGCCTCACACACACGCACACGTTTAACACAGTGCAACCACACACATAAAACAAACGTAAGCATGCGACTTTTTCTGTCTTAATCTCTTATCTCTCTTTAATTTTTCTCACGTCTATGTTAATTCGCTGCCTTTTTCACACTTACTGCCATTCTTCCCCTGTCAGTGTAACTTTATACCACCAATTAAGAGGCACAATGAATGCCCCTGCCCCTCCCACATCAACCCTACTGGAGGTCAGCCATGTGGAAACATTGTTCCACATTCCTCACCAAGTCATTAATAAATAAAACATGACCTCCTCTGTATTTCTCTCTCCTCCGCTGCCGTACACATTATGACATTGGAACCCTCTGAAGAGCCAGACAAAAAAAAAACTCCTGCACAGTGCTTCTCGTCTCTGACATCTTTTCAGAAAGTTATCTCTCCAAACAACGCCAATGTGCTGGTGACAGCTCAGAACGTCAGCAGGACAGTCAACAGTCACATGACTAAATAAATCAATAGTAGTACCGTGTGTGCAACCATCACTAAACCAAAACACACTGTAAAATGTTGGCACTGTAGATTTACCATCTTAGAATGAAAGCTCAGCTCAAAGCCTCTACACCACGATTACTCTGTGGTAGACGTAGTGGTAGATGCAGTCAGGTGCCTTTAACTGTATGGTGCAGGGACATCCACCTTAAATGACAAGCACCTGACTCTGAGCCATGACCCTGGGGTACATTAAAGAGGCTGTTACACCTGCCGTCTTCTTCTAGAAGGACACAAACTCTTGTCGGAAACGAGAGACACACACACAGATATTTTGAAAACAATAGCGGAGAGACCCTGCTGTGGAGCTTTCTCTTATCCCTATTGGCTATATGCCCACTTTCAGCTTACAGCAGGTCCCACCACTCCAATCAGCCCACCTGAGGACACTTAACAGTGGGCATGTCAATACAGACATCCCCATGAGCAATTTCCCCTTGAAAGAGGATTGATTCAACTATTACATCATTTCCCTTTTTGCTTTCTTTGTGGTACCAGTCCTCGTCTACCCCTCCAAAAAAAAGCACCAACTGTGGGTTTGGAGTGGAGCCATTATTATTAGGATTTAATGTTTCTCAGGGAGCAGTATCATAGCTGCAGTCCAAACACAGACGTTGTCAGAGTAACTTTTATGACGAGAAGATTTTATCTCCTCAACGTGTTCAAATAAAGTACATCGTTGTAATGAACCATCAGCAGCTACTTACTCTGAAACTGCTACAGGGAAGCTGGTTAATGGTACAGTAACAGTAAAAAGACTGTATGGTTTTACTATGTGGCAGACAAGAGAGGATGGATGAGTGTTATTATTTATCCTGCCACTTCTGGGCACAAAGCCAGTTATTAAAATAATAAAAAAGATGGATTAAAGCAATACTCGGTGACATTTTTGTTTAGAGAAATATAAATTATATTACTTTCTGTTCCTGTATATTTGCAGTCCTGAGCCTGCTAGTTCTGTCCTGGGAAAACTCTCTGGTGCATTTTATATTTCTAGCAGCGTTAAACAGAATCATAAGTTCAGGAATAGCTGAACAGATTTTCACACTATATCTGCAATGTGTGATGAATACAATACCCATTTTCATTAGTGTACCCTTTGCAAAGGAGTTGTCTTACTTGGATCCTCTGCAGAGCGGTGGAAGCCTCGGCAACATTCTGTGGCACATCGAAACATTTGGCGGTACTGATTTTGGCGTTGACCAACCACTGCTGGAAATCTCTCAGGGCTGCACGGAGCCTCTGCTCCAACAAGCGCTCCTTGTTTTGACACTCTCTGGATGCACGAAGACTGAGACTGGGGAACAAGAAACAAAACACGAATTTAGCAAGTTGTTCTCAAAGCCATTGCCACTGAGAACCATTGCCGTTAACAGAGGATTCAGTGAATAAAGATAGAGGGGGACTATATCCACAAGAAGTGCTTGCTGTCTACTGCCCACGTGCTTTGTCAACACAAAGACGATACGCAAGCAGATGCTCTGATACTGCACATACTGTCCTCAAATTACAGAGGAGGAGGAGGAGGAGGAAGGGACATGAGAAACAGCCAGGTGGAGAAATGGCAAAGTGGGTGAAGCGGAAGGAATGAGTGTTGGGGCAAAGGGAGAGACTGGGGGATGGTGCTGAGGGGTAATGCGTAGTCGGGGGTTGAGAGGCAACATATGAGTGGGGCAAGAGTTCACGAGGGCGACAAGATGAAGAGAACGACGGACGACAGGTTGATGCTGTGAGAAAAAGGATGAGATGGAAGGAATATGGCAGCGAACAGGGAGATGTTACAGCGTAGGCAGATGATCTGCTGAAGGGAAACACCACCTCTACATTCTTCCTTTGCTTTGCTACATATTGCACACAGCTGAACAAACTGCAGGATATAGATAATACTCAGGATAGCGGCATGTGTAATAAATGGGTTTGTTATAGGATTTAAGTTTACACAACCAGCAAATAAATATATAAAATACTTTCTTTGTACTTCAGGCAAAAATCAAGCCTCAAAATTACAAAGAGTACATACAAATCCTAATAACATACAAAGCAAAAAGCGCAAACAAACAGCCCCCCCATCCACTGTAGCACACCTCAACATACAAACTCACACACAGACAAACACACACAAACACCCTCGAGTAGTAAGGATGTCACAAAGGCATGAAAGGGCAACGCAGTGGGGATAGCAGGGGTGTGGAAGAAGCACTTCTTCTCTGCTGTGACAGATAAAATCTGGCGTGTGCTGTGAAGAGGAGGGCGGAGGTTACTGTGTCTTCTCTTCTGTCTCTCTCTTGGCACTTCTTTGCACAGTGCTTAATGCAGGACAGGTGCAAAGAGCACACAGGCCAAGTCTATTAGAAAGTCACAAGGAATCAGTGAGGGTGGGGTTTTTGCCAAACAGCACCTAAAGCCAATTACCCCCCCCACCACCACCACCACCCAAAAATACAAATGAAAATCTCTCCACCAAGGTGACCTCACTCAGGTTGCCAGTCACCACCTCCATGCAAATTAACTAGACTTCTGTACGTGTTGAATATGTATGGTTTTGTGAATGTTTTTTTTCTTCTGTATGCACCATTGGTCTTTTGAGGAGAAATTCCATGGTGTGTTCACAACAAGAACTAAATAAACACAGGCTCGAACAAACAAACAATAAGAGGTTAGTAAATAGACTACAGCAGGCATTGTATTAGTGCAAAAACACATTCAAATAAGTCTGACTGTCCTCAAATCACACTCAGCCTTGCATAAAAATAAACAGGAGAAGCACACAAACCAGAACAAAGGTAGTGAACAAGCAAAGGTGAAGAGAAGGTTTGAATTTCACTTAGCAACTGGTGGTGCTGCTTCTCTCTTTCACCTTTCACCTTCGTCTGGCCACAAACAATAACACAATAGTGCTGTGAAATGGAGCACAGATTCCCTGCTTTGTCCATCCACCGTCATGGTTCTTGGCTCCACTGTCTGGTTTCATGCATTTTTAAAACTAATGATGCACATGACACCTTTCCCCACTAACAACAACAGGGGTGAACTTTGTGGCTACAGTTACTTTAGATAAATAGAAATAATCAACAGTATTTTGAGACATTGTGTTAATGTGTATAAAGAACTTTCATTATTTATTTTATTTGTATAATCACAGCTTAATCTGAAATATTCAAGTGTGGGATGAAGAGAAAAGCCATAACATGATACAGCTTGAACACGGCAGTTATTTCCACCCTAAACCATTACATCTCTGTTTCATTTCAAACCCACATAATGAAAACACACACAGAGAACTACTATCCATCATCCACTGTTTACTAAAGCGGAAAGACTTTTCTTACCTGTTGTGCTGTTTGATAAGTGCAGTGACCCGGTCTGATTGTGAGCCCAGGTCTCTGGAGTATTGCACTAGGTCGTTCAGTTGGCCTTTCAGCTTCTCTGCCATTGGCTCAGCGCTCTGCAAGCCCTCCAAGGTATCCTAAACAAGACAAAACAGACACCAGATGTGGCAGTGTGCTTCCAATGCGTGTGTGTGCGCGTGTGTGTGTGTGCGACAAGCACCCACTGGATCTGCATGACACCTTTCAATAGGTGAACTCACATGCTTATTCACACCCGAGCTCACTCCTTTTCGCTCTTCGCACGTTCACTCACAGACACACACACACAAATGCTCCAACACATACTCACAGTGGTGCTTGTACAATAGCATTTCTGTTCTTCCGAGTGTGTCTGGAAGGAGCCTCGGATAACGTTCTCCCGCTCTCCTCAGCATGCCTCACATTCTGCACTCACACAGTCATGAAATCCTGTCCCATGAAATATGTACAAGCACTCGGAGTCGCTCACTTGCTCACTCTCTCTCTGACGTGTAACCAATAAACAACCCTCCTTCTCTCTTCGCTCTCGTTGCTCTCTTCTCTCTTCCTCTTTTCCTCTTACTCGTTCTACTACTTTCTCTTCCCTCCTTTCTCCTCCCACTCCTCCACTTACTCCCTCTAACACATTTTTCCTCCGTCTCACTCTCTCATGCTCTCTCCCGCTGGAATTCAGCTGTCAGCCCTCGCATATGCAGGATTGGTCCTAGCGCACACAAACGAGCGCGTAACGAAAATAAGGCTGAACGCAGGAAACAGGCAGGAGGAGGAGAGAGAGAAGCAGAGGAGGGGGATGACTCCTCCTCTGTTCTCAGACAGTCCCAAATTGAGGAATACTGGAGAAAGGCATGGCCAAAGTAACCCGTGGAGGAGTATGAGGGTGTACGTACTGGCATGGCAATACAGAGAAATTGTCACACAGTAAATATCCTGTAGAGGTTAAAAACAGAGCAGCAGGGGGGGCGAGGAGCAAGAGACAATCCAAGAGCTGAGAAAGACTTCACAATACACAACAAGTCAGGCAGCAAAAAGGGTTAGAAAAAAACAAGGGTATGTTTGTGAGGGAGAGATAGTGGGAAATAATAGCACGAGCAAACAAAAAGGAGAGGGGTAGAGAGGACGGAACGGGGAGAAAACAGAGGAAAGTTGATGGGATTGTAGCTGTCAGTCCTTCGTCATCCCAGTAAAGCTGATTTACGAACTAATCTGTTTTTAGGATTTACAAATAGAATGGATAATTACTGACAGAGGAAGCATAGCTGAATGCAGCGGATGTATGTCTGCACAATGTGTGAGTGTGTGTCTGTGTGTGTGTGTGTGTGTGTGTAGGGGGGGGGGCATTAGACAATGCTAATCACCTTCTCTAAAATTAACACAGTACAGTCCTGCTCCTGTCAGCTTTATTTACAAACCCAAATCCTGTTTTGTCATTTATTATTTTGTAAATAAACTATTGTGAACAGATAAACAATGACTAATTTACACATTATGCTGCCAATAATTTAAATTCCATGCTATAGTACCTTAGCCAGTTGCCATCCCTCCACTGCCTCCTCGCCGTTGCTCAGCCCTTCAGCTTTGATCAGCTCCTGGCCCCACCTCCTCAGTCGTCCATCAAGCTCTCTAAACTCATCTTCCAGCTGGGCAGTCAGACAGTCGTATTCCTCTTCTAAAGCTAGAGCAGCGGCCAGGGCCCCCTCCAGACCATCTCTGGCCCTGAGAGCTGCCCCCTCCCACTGCTCCAGAGCCTGGGACAGCGCCCCCAACTGTCTGTCCATGGCCTCGCAGCCTCCTGCCGCCGTGTGCTCTGCTGTGGTAGCTGCGGTTCGCCGCACTCGGCTGAGATGCTCTCGGCCCTCCAGTAACCAAGACTCAACACGCTCCTGCAGAGATAAAGAGGGAAGATAGGAGACAAAGTTGCTACGGAAACTGTGGCTACGGAAACAATCTCCGGATTTGCAGTGGATTCTATTTAAAGCTGTCTACGTAGTCATTTTCTCATACGTCTCTTGCTCCATCTTCACCTCTAATTCTGATTCTGTCTTTGTATCAGAAACTCTAAAATCCTGCATTTGCATTTTATATTTCTGTATTGTCTCACTATTATCAGCTACATCCTCTGTCTCCATTCCTCTCTGCCTCTATCTCTCAGCCTGTGCAGGGAAACAGAGGGTGTAAAAAGCAAACGCTTGACGGTGATGTAACAGCAGCAAGGTAAAAAAATGGTATCTGATCATTCTGATATGTTTGAATACGGCAGTTTGATATTGCGTATATAACAACTTATATTTCCTACTACACAGGAAAGCAAAAATTTGGTTAAAATGCAAATCAGTATCTTCTCATATATGTTATCTCCTCTGTAGCTGCAGAATTATTGGACAGAGAAAAGCTTAAGCAAATTAACTCCACTTCCCTCTTTTACCTTTTCTACATGGCAACGGGCCAACTTACTGGCAGTAAAACAGGCCGGGAGAGACTGAGATATTTGGCGGTGAAATGGGTACAAACTGAGAACCAATTCCAATGCCCTACATAGTTCGCCCTTCTACATGGCAGGAGACCATTAGGATCAGATAGCTTCATATAATTCAGCAATCAGTTGCCTTAGTAACAGACAATATAAACTAAACCTTGTGGGTGTAGTTTCTCTCACACACACACAAAATGAATCCACTTTTTATATTGAGTGTGGGTTAAATTATTATTCTGACACTCTATGGTACAATGTGGTAAACAGTCCAGGTAATGCGCATCTGATTGTGTCTTCAGTAGTGTGTCCAGTAACCTGACTCCAGAAGGAGAGACAAAAGTCTTTAGAGGAGTCATAAGAAACATTTGACACCAAATCAACACAGAGTCATTAAGTCATTTACAAGAGAAAACCTTTTAAACTGTACAGTTGCTTCGGAACATTTATTTAGGCTGCATCACTTGTTTAAGTGTGTAATACAGAGATGTTTATTGAGAATTTCTGAAGCCACTGTATGTGAACATGTCAAAACACATTAACCTTCACTGACTTGCCAAACAAGACTTTTTTGCTTGCACTGGACACTCTTCCTTACCCTCACTTCTGACAGTTTTAGTTTGATGGAGGCAGAGTCTCCTGATGTATCAGACCAGTGCTGTAGCTCCTCTCCTGCAGTCATCAGCCAATCAGTGAGCTCCCTGACAGCCTCCAGATATTCCTGGTGTTCCAACACCACAGCCTGGGCCAGGTGTACTCTCTCCTACAGAACCAACACAAACCAACGTTTATTCATTCATTCATTCCAGCTAGAAGCGGCTCAAGGTTCTTCACCATTGATACCAAAGTACAAAGAGACATCCTGTGTACCTCCACCAAGGCTGTGAGGTCGTCAAACTGTGCCTGCAGCTGGGTGCGAGCACCATGGTTAAAGCTTGAGTCACCAGTCTTCTTGAAAAGTTCTCTGGCTTTTTCTTCCAGGCTAGACAGTGCCATCTGGTGGTCTTCCAGATCAGCCAGCAGTGCTCTGAGTCTCTCTAACTGTGAGGCCTTCTCTCGGGGCCCGGACTGTGGAGTGAGAGGGGTGCACACTTCTCGTTCCACTGCCTCCAACCAGCACCGCAGCTGGGCAGCGCTCTCGAGGTATCCGCCCCACTGTGACACTGTCCACTCCAATCGACTGAAAGGCAAACAGATATCTGTGTTAGTCTGTAACTATTAAACGCCATATATATTTCCAACAACATTAATAATAAACCTGTTCAATATTCTGGTTACTCTGAACTCAAATAACTGTGGTACATAATATCTGTACATATAATTCTCAATACTTTTGATGCCAATGTATATGCAGATATACACCCATAAATTTGCCTTGCCATCTGTTACCCCTGCATATACAAATAACGCCAATATCCATACACACACATGCACAACCATTTCACCTGCTACCCCTCGCCTCCTGCTATCCAGCTCCCCTTAAAATACAAACACACCCCATGTGTGACCCACTGTTTGGCATCAACCATTTGGTCCCTAATGAGATAGATTTTTTCTACGGTGGGGGCCATAATTGCTCAATTAAACACACACACACACACACACACACACACACACACACAAACCAATGTATGTGCATACTGTCATGCACACAAAACACACGAGAATTCACTAAATCAGATACATCAATCAGAGTTACAAAATGGGGCAAACACTTCTCGTTATGTATTTAACCTAATGGTAATTAATGACATTGAGACATTCTATCTGTCATGATGAAAATAACAGCTCTTCCCATGAGACAGGTTTTTTTGGCACACAGGTAAATGACCTCTAAAGTGTGAGAGTACATTTTGAATTATAGATAAATAATAGATAATAAATGAAAATGTGTCCCTTGCAGTTTGTCAGCCCTGAAATGATGACACAATATGGAACTAAAGGTAGAACCACGTCTTTAAATGTATGTGATCGTTTACAGTGAGCGCTCTACCTGTGGCAGCTCATGGCAGTCACTAGCAGCGTGGCCCATGCGTCTTCTACTTCCTGAAGCTGAGAGCGGACCACTTCCTGTCCGGCAGCTCCATAGCTGCGCAGGGCCAGCTCACCCTTACCCATCGCCATATTCAGCTTCACCTCTCCCTCACCCTTCAAAAGCAGGATGTCCTGTGCAAACAAAACAGGGTCACAGTGAATTCAGACTCTCAGCATAATCACATAAAAAACTTCCTCCAGCAAACAGCCCCATCTTGTGTTCACTGGAAAACTGTAGTTGAAGATAAATTGGCAAAAAAAGGATTATGTAAAGAATGAACAATGACTCGCACAAATTTACCCTGGATAATATTTATTAGAAATAACATATTATAGATGCTTTGCATGACAGCCAATTCCCCTAGTCACCTGCACAGTTTCCAGCCTCTGCTCCAACTGCTCTTTGGTCCCCATCGTGCTGTCTACCGTTCCCAGTCTCTCCTGGATCTCTTCCAACCAGGTCCAAACTCCCAGAAGGGTGTCTCCAAAGGCTTGACTTTCCTGGCAGCCTCGTAGCCTCTCTCTGGCTGCCCTCAGTAGAGCCTGGTGCTCCATCTGGAGCTGGCCTGTCACTCTGACCTCTCCTCCTGACCCTCTGCCTGCTTCAGACAGAGACTGGGCCTCCTGGCAGAGACGCTCGATAGAGTCCCTTTCAAGAGAAAATGATATGTTTTTGGTCAGAATATTTAACAGTCCATGTCATGGCATGTGGCATCACACACACACACACACACACGGGCGTGCACACCTTCTTGTTAGCAGCTCTTTGTGGAGGCTTTCTATTCTCTCCAGCTCTTCTGTGGAGTCCAGTGCTTCTTGCTGCTCCTCTGCTGAAAGGGCAGACTCGCTCTTGAGACCGAGCTCCATCTGCTTCAGCCAGCCTTTTACCCCCTCAATACTGTCATCAAAACTGGTGGGGGGGACACTTCGTTTCAATCAAATTCAGTTACATAAAAAGAAAACATGACAAGAGGGGTGACTTACTTTTTCAGAAGGTCAATACTTGCTTCCAGGTCTTGCTGGCTTTGGGAGCAGCTGTCCACGAAGACCCTCCACTCTGTCTGACAGGAGAACAGATGCTCTTGAACTTGAGCAACTGCAGCTTTGGACAGGTGGAGTTGAAGCCTCTCTGCCTCCTCACGAACCTGAGAGAGACGCTTCTCTCCCTCAGATGTGCGTTTAATTAGCACCTACAGTAAGAGGGGGAACGTGTGTGATAAAACCTGACGTCACTGCTTTATTTTTGAAAGCCACAACACTCGGATGTAGAGTTATCACCAACTGCATAAGGTAAGAAGTATAAATGTTTTTATAGATTTAATTTTGAGTTATTACAACTTACAGTTTTATGTTAATTTTATTTATTTTGTGTAAATGATTGGTGCATTAATCACATTCAGAGTAAGAGCATGGTCCAGTACCTTCAAACTCTGTAACTTGGTTCCAAGGATGACTACATCTCCTGACTGGTTTGAGCATTTTTTCAGTTCCAACTTTGGATCAACCAGCCAGGTGTGGAAGTCACGAACAAGCTCTGCTTTAATGGCGAGGAAAAAGAAATTGGAAAAATAGGTTGATAAAAGTTGATAAATGTTGAGGAAAACTGATTTAAAAGTGAAGGAACCACAAGGACGCAGAGGCAATGTGTTGAGGCAGATGGGAATCATGCTGATGCTTTGCAGCACCAGGTTGCCTTGGCAACAGGCCCAAAATGACTCCCTTGAGAGCAGATGTGACAAGAGCAACATTACTCCCCGCGACACAGGTGCGTGGCTAAGCTATGAGAGTGCACTGGTGTGCCAGACAATACGTGTCAGCGGAGTGTTGGCTGATGTGGGCGGATTGCGTCTGCTCTGGGGAAAAATGTAGCATAATCAACAGTCAATCTGTTGCACCACTAACATGAACAAATGACACTTCACCGTGCAGTTTTTCATTGTGAATTATAAGAGTTTTGTGGTGTTGAAATTTTAATTAGTCTTAATCAGGCAATAAGTTATTATGAGCGCTGTTTTGTCAAAATGATGTATTTGTCACAGCATTGGTCTTACTGAGGTAGTGCATATAGAGCCGGTCCTGTGCAACAGCACAAATAGTGACTGTGTGACAATCTTCAGCCACGTGAAAAAAGAGCAAAATACAATATTACATATATCTTACCGTTGAAATGAAGCTGCAGCCCGTCTTGCAGGGTGCCTCTGGTCTTTGCACAGCGCTGAGCAACAGCCTCTGTTTGCTTGGAAATCAAGGTGAGGTCAGAGGATAGTCGTGACAGCTCTTGAGAGGGATGTGACCTGCACAGGGCAGTCAGGGCTTCTCTAGCTGACTCCATATCTGCCCTCTGTTGCTGCACGATGCTCTGCAGGTCCTGTGCATGAGCAGCGGTGATAAATATATTAGCTAAGACATGTATGCTCATCACTAAGGTGACAATGTGGTGGAAAGGGCAAAGACTCCAATCAAGCCACCATCAAACTTTTTTTTTTTAGAAACACTAGACTGGTTATATAAGTTTAGTTCTTGGTTTTACATTAGAACATCTACAGAATATACAAAATACAGTGCAAGTCATCCCCAAAGACTGTTCCTGATCAACGTTGCATCCAGATGAACAAATCACTTTGTGTCTCTGCATCTGCGTCATTCTTGTTGCTCTATAGATATAAATAACCGTATCTCCTAAATGTTATGTATAAAGTTATAATATAAAGTTTATTCTGTAACGTTTAGCTTTTTGAGTTTGAGTTGAGTTCAGTAATGCAGTGATACTTGGATTAGTGACTAAAGTAATATTACAATATGAGAATTTGTAATGCCTTACTAAACACACTACTGAGAAAAGCTTTACTGTAAAACATTACTGTGTAGCAGTACTAGTACTGTGTTACTGCCCGACAGTACGTTTAGATTAACTGAGAAACAAACTGTGTACTGCATATGACACTCAGTTGATAGTAAGACAGTGATTATTCACAATGTAATTAATACATTCATATACACAGTACCTTGACAGTACCAATGTCTTCAGGGGAAGTAGCGTCAGTGAGGTCAGATAAGGAACCTTCAACTGCCTCCAGCCGCTCTGCCATCTGGGACACAAGGTCCTCCAGTCTCTGCTTTTGGAAACTGAAGTAGGTCAGAGTGTGTTTGGCCTGGTTGTACACCTCCTGTGCGTGGGTCATTTTCTTCCTCAGGTCTGACTCGAGGACCTGGTTCAATAAGATACATTTATCAACATTATGCAAGATCAGTCTTGTGAAACTTAGAATAGAAATTGCAGCATCTGTTATAATGAAATGGAAATCAGAGTGAGTGATCATTTTAAACTTATACACTACTGTTTCTATATATTTAGTGTTACACGTATATGTGAAAATCACCACCAAATAAAAAAATAGCATTAGATCAGATTAAACATGCTAGCCTAAAGGACATCATTTCCGCGATTCCTCCTCCCTCCGAGCATTCACCTGCATTTGTAATGGCGTTTCCTGCAGTTTGGCCCGTTCCTTCAGCTCCGTGACTCTTTCCTGCAGAGAATCCAGCTTCTGCTCCCTCTTGTCAACCTCAGCCTATAGTACAAAGAGTGGGACATTTCAACACTGTCACAACCACTATCGACGTGCTTTGAATTTAACACAGCCATTATAATTCACACTCCTTTTCATGTAAGCCATCCAGCTCTGACCTGAAAGATAGCGAGACGGGCCTCCGTCCTCTCCTTGTCACTGAGGTTGGTGACACTGTCAGTGAGATCGGCGATGGAGGCGAGTGTCCATTGGTTGATGTCCTGTTCCGTGGACTTGAGATCATCCCATAATGCCACACAGTACCCCAGTCTCTCAGTGTTGGTTTGTATTTTTTCTGAGACCTGAAGGAAAGAAGAACAGCAGCTTCATGTGCTGCACAGTAACAACGTGCATCTCAATGACTATGAGATGTAGGATCTCTCTCCTTTGTTTTTAGTTTTCTCTCTGTGGCTCCGTGTAACAAGGAACAGTTTTACTGGGAGACGGAAGGGAAACCAGACCTAATTGGTCTGACAGATGTGGGGATGGGAAGTGAGAACGAGACAGAAAGGCAGATAACGTGTCCAGACTTGTTTATATTTCTGTCTAATTTGTGACAGCTGAGCAGCCAACTAAATCCTGAAAAAGGAGAAAATGAATATAAAATGCAAAATGGTGCAAATATTCTAGGAAGTGGAATTTTTTTAAAGTCACAGTTTTAAAGTCATATTTTCAGCTTCAAATCTCTCCAGTCTGTATTGATCAAAATTAATTTTGCAAAACTCAGAAAGTATGATTTTATAGTGATTTGTATATGTGTATGTATATGTGTACACATTTGTCTAGATGAAATACAAAAAAATATTTCTACCAAGACCACTTTATCAGTACAGGTGTGCATGGCACAGCATGTTATCACTGTCACTCACCCCCAGCCACTGGTCTCTTAACATCTCCACGTCTCTCTGGATGGAGCATGTATCAGTGTTGGGAGCTTTCTCCAGCTCTCTCTGCAGGTGTTCGGCTGTACTGATGAGGAGGTCCATGTCTTCCTGTTTGTCTCGCAGCTCAGCTTGGACTGTCTCATGCTAGAGGAACGGAAAAGGACAAAAGGAATGACAACACACCACCACTAGAGGGACAGGTAGTTTGGAGTTCATACATGTTCTCATACACATTACAGATGTACGGATTATATGTATACGTACATATTATTTGAGGAAATTAAATCAATTCATCATACTAATCTCCAAATGTGCTAATTGAAGGGTTGAGTTATTGAAAAAGATTTTCTGCGTCTTCCGATGACCAAACCATTTAAATCCTACAAATTACCAGACAAAAACACATTTCACAGAACTGAAAACATGTGTGTTTCACTCCTAAACTACGTGTTAGTTATCTGATATACAAGGTAAAAACAGTACTATAACAGAGAAGACAAGACAAGGTTCTGACCCGTGCAAAAGTCTTTCTGGCCTCCAGAGCGTCATGGTTATGGTCAGGAAGGTTGTGAGCAACAGCCTGAGCATTTTCCACAACAGTGTTAACGATCAACTTCAGGTGGTGGAACCGGCGAAGAAGATCTAGAACAACTCTGCTGTGCTCCTGACTGCAGGAGAGTTGAAAGGAAGAAACGTCAGATGTTACTTACTAACGCATATCAGCTGCTGGTAATCAGTTCTGTTTAAATGATTGCACATCATCTAACTGGCATCCTCTGAATGAATTCACTGGCTCTCTTTGCACCAAAAAAATGTAAATTAAAGGATTTTAAATGAGATGACTTAAGTCTAACCCCTCCCTTAAGCCTCCCCTCCTTACCCGCTGGTGATCAGAGTACTGATGTTCTCCCAGGCTGTCTTCACCAGTGCTACCTCCCTAAGAGCCTCCCCAGCCAGTTCACTGTCTCTCTGGGCCAGCTGGCTTCCCTTCTCTTCTAACCACTGTTGGGAGTGCTGCAGGCACTGAAGCTCATCCTCCAGCTGGACAAAGAAACGCAGCCTGGGAGAAATAGATGCAGAAGAAAACAATAGGGATTACTAGTCTGCTTCCAACATTATACAGCTCATTCAGATTTCAAATGACTTAACGTTCCTGGAAGGTTTGGCATAAGGTAGGTCTCACAGGAAGCATTTCAAAGCATATTCAGTGATACGTTTTATGGTAAGAACCTACAGTATGTGAATGTAGATCTTCATACCTGTTTTGAAAGGCTTGTACGGAGTTCTCTCTGCCGCCCTCTTGAATCACTTCCTCCTCTAATTTCTTCAAGTTTCTGATCACCTCCTTCCTTCTCTCCCTGAAAGAGCTCCACAGTGCCCCTAAAGCATCTGCTTCACTCTGCCTCCACCCCACCCCTCTCTGTACCTCCTCTAGTGCCATTGTGAGAGCCACTGCCTGTCGTCTGCAAGACGTTCTTCCCGGGGCATCGCCCACATCTCTGGGGCCCTGCCACTCTGGCCCAAACAGGTGTAGGTGCGCCTTGCTCAGCTGCCCATCTAACCCAACTGCTTCAGCCTCTAGCTGCGCCACATCTTTAGCCACCGCTCCTATATCCTGATGCAGTTGTTCAGCTTTGGAGCAGTCCCAGCTCCCCCTTCCCTCCACAGCCTCGTGAAGACGGCGCGCAGCCTGAGATGCAGTTCTATGCTTCTCAAGAAAGGTCTTTAAAGTATTCAGGGACTCTTTACGCAGAGCAAGGAGACACCGGGATTCGCTGAGGGGTTGCAGGCAGTCCTCCTTCCAACCTTGCAGCTGCTGTTGTGCCTCTGGGGTGCAACAATGATGCAGGGAGGACAGTCTTTCAAGGAGAGTCGTTTTCAGCGATGCATACTCCTGTAGTTGCACCTCGTGCTCCTGCAACAAGATGGTTTATTTAGACTAATTAGTATGTGCTGCAACAGCAATCAATATATGCTTGCTTACTCTAACAACTCTCACACTGAGCCTATAAAACCATAACTTCCAGCAGATTTCACACCTTCAGCTTAGTAATTGCAGCCTCGAGATCAGCAATGTCAACCTGGGAAGAGCTTCTCAAGCAAGACAGAAAGCTTTCACTCCTTTGGGTCAGAGTCAGCAGTGCCTCATGAAACAGCTCCAGGTGTGACAACTGTGACTGCAGCAGCTCAAATCTAAAGAGAGGAGAAGAATATGACAGTGATTCATATTTTTAAATAATTATTGTACAGATTTTAGGGAAAACGCATGATAAGAAACAGATGTAAATTGTCTGCATAGTGCAGGCATGTATAAAAAGAGAATTGCCTGTGTGATATGCTGCTCTTCATAGAGACACATCTGGCCTGTAGCTGTGCAAGATCATCACTGAGCTCTTGGATACGAGCTCCAGGAGCTGTGGGATACAGACACAGCCCAAGATTCACAAGGCCCTGCAGGAGAGCCTCATATGATGGTATTTCTCCCTGCATTTCCTGTGGATTGATATTTTTATAGTATATGAGAAAAAAGATCCTGTATTCAAATAGAATAAAAAAATAAGAGAACAAGTAATAAGCAACCGTCCAACACTTTACCTGCACATTTTGCAGTTCATTCCTCAGCTTTATTTTGTCTACAGAGAGGAGAGTAGAGTCTGGACAGCAAACAGACTCACACCTGTCCAGCCAGCATTTTATGGATGAATTCTCCTTTTCAAATCTACAGATAAAGATGAACACAGAATGGCCTCAAATAAAAGAAAACATACGCACTGCGCACTCCATAGAAGATTTAACAACAGATGAATCACAGTAACAGCCTGTGAAACATAATCTGTGTGTTATTTTTGATTTGACCATGGCACGGTATTAGTAACAGGGTTATAATAGGGCAACCATATCTTGCCAGTGCACCTAGTACTGTAAGTAATCCTTCATACATACACCTGCAGGGGAGGAGATGAGGTTGACAACAGAAAAACACACACACACACACACACACACACACACACACACACACACACAGGTTCTAAAGCAGAAATACAAACCAGATAATTGGAAAATGTCACTGACTGGGTAAAAACTAAAAGTAAATAACATTTCAGCAGTTGAAACTGTCACCGTGTGCTTTGATATTTTTTCCTAAATAATGGACAAAAATAAAAAGAATTGCGCTAGTGAAAGTCAATTGTGTGATCAAAGAAAGCCACAATAAAAGCATATTATTAGAGCAGGAATGTGATGGTAGACAAGTTTAATGCATGAGGTCCTATTTTGGCAGCACAAAGCAGTGCATTCTGGGCCCATAGACCTTATAAGCATCTCCAAGCATATGAAATGCTACTTATCTAAAAATAAACCAGTAATGATAATGATACACAGTGTTGATGAGGTGATGTGTTTGACACCCCCCACTCCTGACAGAATAGCTACAAAGAACCGTGCAGTTGCTTTGAAGCAGCATGGTGACGCTTGCACATACTTCTACTTTTACATTTCTCAAATCAGAGGGTGCAGATTCATCAATGTATATGTCCTAATGTCTTCTGATGGCTGCAGGTAATCAATGAACTAAACTGAGGGAGTTTATATGTTATGAAGAAGCTATGAACAATAGATACTAATAGAAAAATAAGTTCCTTTAAAACCTTAAAATGCAAACTGATGCAAACACGATGAACTTTAATCTGCTGTGTACTATGTAGATGCTGTCTAGAAGTTGAGTTATGGCAGGTGGACATGTTCCTTGGTAAATTGAAAGATTCAGCAGTTCACCCAAATAGCTTTGTTGGTCTGCCACCCGAATGCTTAAGAAGTTTCACATACATATCTAGATGCTGCTGTCTTAAAAGCTGGAAAACGATGGCTCATGCCTGGTTAACCACTACCACTAACCAAATGCTACCGGACTGGATTATTCGGCTCAAAGAGAAATATAGCCACCTTACTTGTTCACTATTTGTTTTTGTGTGTTTTAAAGAAGTTTTAATCTTCTAGAAAAATGTGCAAACATTGACACGCATTACCTTTGCCACAGTGCTAGAAGACTCTCTAACATAGACTGTTTTTCCGCAGCCTTTCCTAGAAGCTCGCCCTGTAACCTCTGGAGGTTAGACACCTCTTCCTCCGACTGGGTGCCTTCTCCAAGCTTCCTCATGGCCGAACACAGAGCTATCAGCCTGGACTTCAATTGCTCAACAGCCTGGCAGATGTCCTGAAGGAAACAGAAAATAAATTTAGAATCAGCTGAGTGTCATACTCTTGATTAGAGTTACAAGAGAATGTTATAAAAACATTTATTCCACTTTATTGCAGTAATGTTTAAATTAGGAAAATACAAAAACAAAAAAGTGATTTTCTCACCATGTGATCCTGAAGGATCTTGTAAGTCTCGAATGATGACGTACTGTAAACGACTGGACAATCAAGCCTCTCTTTAAGATCACTCATCATTTTCTTGACCTAGCAATCAGAAAATCGCCAGTTTGTCAAACAAGACCGTTCTACTGAACAGCAGCTATAGTTATAATAATACTTTTCCTAAATTTGTTGTCATATTAAATGTTGCTTAACACCTGTTCACGGTTGTCATTGTATCTCTGTCTGAACAAGGCACTTTGGTTGAGCTGTCCCCCTAGCTGTTCTACTTTCCCCTTGAGCTCTTCCCAGTAGTGTCTCATGTGGGTAAGGCGTGCCCAGATACGTCCAGCCTCTCCAGGGGTCACAAATCTTGACAGGGCCTCACAGTCGGCCTCCATGCCGGCCAGGACCTCCCTTCTCTGTTCCAAACCCACTGCCACCTCCTAAAGGGATGCAACAAGAGAACAAAACTGCAATAAATGTCACAGAGAGAGAAAGGCTATACGTGATATTTGTTTCTGTTGTTTGCCACCCTTTGTCAGGGCGATAGTCTAAGTCTAGAAATATTCCAACAAGAAAGTTTGGAAGAAAAGAAAATGTCGGAGCAAAACTGCAAGTAAGCTCACAACAAATTAATGGAGCTTTTGAGGATTTGCATGGTCTCAAAATGTTTTTCTCATAATGATTTCTCCCTAACTCCATGAGATTGACAAGGCCAATCTCTGACTGGGCAAGATTGCTTCTCGCCCCTATAAGATCAGTTTAATTTATTTATCTAGTCTTTGCTGCGGCACTGACCCAATTTCCCCTTGGGAAGAGATTAAAATGTAATGTTTTTTAATCTTAATCTTAATAACCCTCAGGCCATCCTTATAATGTACAGCTATCTTACCTTGGCTTTCTTATTTGTGAACATGAAAAAATCTTAATGTAGTCGCTACAGTGTGCAGTTGCATGCAATGACTAACTGCATCAAATGAAAAAGATGATATGTGAGATACAGCACCTCCACTGTGCTGATGTTCTCGTCTAAAGGATCCAATGAGGTGGTGGCGTTGATGACTTCCAGCTCTTCTTCTTTCTCACTAATCCAGGAAGAGAGGTTCTCTGATTCACGGCCGAAGCGCTCCCACCATGCACACATCATCTCCAGCTGGACAACACTGGAACACACAAAATCAGACCCATTTTTTTAAACGCACTGTATGTATGTCTGGGTCACACAGTAGGAATGAGAACAAACACGTACACACAAAAAGAGAGAGTCATTCTGTGTCAATCTGCTAATTTTAACAAAATGTCTTTATCAAATTTCTGCCATGACACTGTAAAATCTATGACGAGTCACAAACTGCTGTTGACTCTAAAAGTAAAATTAATAAAACACAGTAAAATTAACTCTTTACTTGATATTTTTCCCTCATGTAACAAAACTATTACTTTAATTTGAGGAATTTAAATAACTTAATTGAAAAAGGTTTGTTCTTAATTGAAGAACTGAAGATAAGATGAATACTTTTTGTTGAGAGTCTCCTGAAGTTGTGTGACCGCTTCTCTGGTGGACTGGGCCTGCTGCAGAAGAAGAGTCTGATTCTTTGGACCAAGTTGAATACTTGATGCCTTTTCCAGCAGAAGATCTGTTCTCACACAACACTCCTCAACTCTGATGAAGAGCTCCTGCCGACAGAAAAGAAGCCAACGTTCTGTATGAGCAAATGTAGAAGATACGATTTATGCATGAAAGCAAATAATGCAGATTCACAAACACACATACCTTATTGTGTTCCAGTTCGGTACTCAGGCTGTCCAGGCTGTTGAAAATCAGTTCTTTGTGTAGCTCATTGCTGGTATTACTGATAATCTTCGAAAGTGTTTCTCTCTCCGTTTCAAAATCCTGCCAGGAGCTCAGAGTGGCCTTGAGATGACAAAGAGACAGTTGTATAAAGTATGTGGGTAAAAGTTCAAACAGAAGATGCCACATTCACACACACAGCACAAATTGTTATGATTCAGTCAGCGTATCCAGCTGGTCCTCCTTTCTGGAGGAAAGGAGCAGTGAGACATGCAAACATATAGTAGACGTATGTAAAAAACATGCAGGCTCAGTCTACCTGTAGGCTGTGCTCGTTTGCCTCTGATATGTGATCAACCTCTCTGAAAGCTGCTTCCAGCTCCAGGAGACACTGACTGAGCACCTCGCC
Source organism: Microctenopoma stevenorrisi (assembly GCA_032270685.1). Lineage (NCBI taxonomy): Eukaryota > Metazoa > Chordata > Actinopteri > Anabantiformes > Anabantidae > Microctenopoma > Microctenopoma stevenorrisi. The sequence continues at coordinate 10,003,333 of JAUMTR010000016.1, forward strand.
TGTCTGTAGCTGACGGCAGTGGCTAACCAGAAGCTCTGCATCTCTCCTGTTAGCATGCACGTGCTTTAGGTGTTGCTATAAAATATGCACAAACAAGAACATACAGTGTCAGATGATGTTTTCTACCCAATTAAAGTGTGATTTCATTGGACACTTCTGTGAATTGAATCAAACCTGGTGAACAAGGTAAAGGTTTTTGGCCTCTTCCAGGCCCTCAGCATTCAGTATCTTGCCGGTCTCCTCCTCAGCTTCTCTTCGTGCTCTCAAAACCTCGTCCAGAGCAACACGAATCTCATCTCTTAGCTCTTCATACTGGAACATACCTGAGCCTTCTTCACCCCACTGTGACAAAAGGGAAACAGACAAAGAGATGTTGATAAAACAAAAGGACAGAATATGAGAGAAGCAAATTCATAACAATCAGAATATTTTTACCGGATAGAGTGAAGAAAAGAGTGTCCGTAGGTCAGTGGAGAGTTTTGCCAGGGCTGTTCTCTGTCTCTGCACCTCTAGTTCAGGGCTAACCTCAGACAACCCGTTCAGACGGCTTTTGAGCCACAGTAAGCTCTTCTCGCGAGCCTCTACTGCTTCGTGCAGTGCCTAAAAATGACGGACGCACAAGAAAGGAAATAAAGCTTTACTCGTGTTGATCTGTATTAAACCCTACTATTATCAAACAGCTTTTAGGCTCACCTGGATTGCAGCATCCACCTGCTCTTGATGGCTGGAACCTCCCGCAGTCTCTCTCAACTCCCTCTTCTGGGACGAGAGCCAATCTGAGAGTTCACAGAACCTAGAAAAGGGAAGAGCTACTTTCAGCCCCCTTCACTGTTAAGTCATACGTTAAGACGTCGGAGTCACTGTGCAGACTCGTTACCTCTCGTTCCACTCCTTCCATTTATCAGGATCCTGCTCCAATTTGAGGTGGGTGGTCTTGATTTGTTTTGTGACTTCGTCTACAGCCCTTCTGGCGGAGTCGAGCGTTCGATAAGCTGGGTCGTTGTCAGGCAATTTATGACACAGATCCTCCAGGTTCCTAATCCTCTTCTCACACAGAGTCAGAGGTTTGCGTTCCCTGAAGAAAGTCTGGAGATATGAAAGAAGTGTTGAAGCTTGACAGGCTCGAGCACTGCGGCGATAGCAACATTACCTGATTTTATCTCGCTCGCAGTTTAATCTGTTTCTTCCTAATGTGACGCTCACCCTGTGCTCTTTGATCACTCGCTCACTGGTGCAGGTGCCAGACAGGGCATGCATTTCTCTGTCCAGCTCTGCTCTGCAGTCTTGAAGGATCACAGCCACGCGACTTTGCTCAACCTCCACCTTCAGATGAAGCAGGTGAGACTGTGCCTCGCCCTGGACATCCTGGAGAATTATGGAGAAGAGAATACACACACTTTTAATGTATATCCCTAATCATCTTACACAAACTATTCCCAAGAGAGAGAGTGAGTAGACACTGAGACGGTTGTATTTTAATCTTGCTTGTACCATTAATTGGAAACAAACTACTGGTTAAGTTAATGAAGTATCACCTATGCACCTCCTGGAGAGATACAGTAATTAGTAAGAGTGCTAAAGCGTGCTGACCCCTGACCTTCCAGTGTTTGTGTAGCCTGCGGACAGTTTCTTGCAGCCCTTGCTGTTCTCCCTGTGGCAGGATGTCAGTCAGCTCGTCGCATGCCTTCAAAAATACACTCAGCACTCGTTGGTCCAACTGGCCAAAGAAATCCTGTGCAGAAAGAAAAACAAAACAAAGCGTGAGTGGGATGAGGTTAGTCTCTTCCGTGGGCTCTCTGGGCATCACTGAGGCACAACAGCAAGTATGTTACATTAAGCAGTTATTATCTACACTGGATACACAATGTTAAAGCTTGGCAATCACCATTTTTCTTTGTAGTTAGCAAAGACACATTCTGTTTTGATATAATAACACAATCTGATCCACTGGTATTTTTTCCACATGTTAATACATCTCGTCTATTTGCAGCAAAATGCTGTGAGTTTAATCTTACAGAGTGTTTCTTCAGTAATTCCTCAGCATCTCCAGTCTCCCGTAAGCAGCCCTGAGCTTTCCTCAGCACTCTCTCCAGCTCTTGTTGCGATTCCTCAAACCTCCTCCTGAGGCAGTTGTTGGCCTCTTCTTGCCTTCTCCATTCCCCAACCTCCTTCAGCAAAGCCTGGGAGGACCCACAATAAGTTGCTGTGATTGCAATAGTTGTTTTCAGTAACATTGTGTAATCATGTTATTAGTCTCATATCCAGTCAATGAACAAAGAGGCACTGGAGTATGTCTAATCCACACCGTTGCCTGCTGGTTGTTTGGAGGTTCCAGTAATCTCATTAATATCCTTAATAATTTGGGAGTCTCTGTGTGACACATACTTGTACATTTCTGTGTAACACTAACCTGTGCCGACCCCTGTATTTCAGACACTCTCTTTTGCAGCAGTGACAGGTCGAAGTTTCGTAGCACCTTACTGGAGGAGAGAGCCTTCTGCAATGTGTGGTGGTTTCTCTCGATCACAGACAGACAGCGTTTACAGTTTTGTTGCTGGTTTAACAACTCCTGAGGAAATTTAAACCCAAATATGTAAGTGTTTGCTAAATAGAAAAAACATACATTCTAACAATAGCATTGTAAAATATTTAAATGGCTTGGGTTATTTTTTTCCTCTAAGGTTTATTTTTGTAGCTTTGCCCATCATTCATTTTACTTATTACAATATTTTACCAGTTTCAGTTGCAAGTTTTATAAATGATAAGAGACTCTTATTTTGAAAGCAATTAAGTTCAATTATATCTGACCTGCCACTTATGCTTGTTAAGGGTCTGGGCTTGTAAGTCTGACTCTCTTGTAGCAGACGTGATGCGGCTAGCCCGTTCCAGGGCTTGGTAAAAAGCTGTGATGTGTTTCTCCATCTCCTCCAGTAGAGGCAGAAGGACATGACACTCCCTCACTACGGATGGACACCGCTCCCTGACCTGGAGATAATTAAAATAGCCCAGTGACATGAAAATGAGGGGGGGGGGTGTGATTAGGAAGTTTAAAAAGTGGTAAAAATAGATTTTATTCCACTTCTCGTGTTTTGGACTTAGAGGTTATTTTACCTTACTCAGCTGACTTTTGGCTGTTGCCATAGTTGCCATGACCCTAGCAGCCTCGTCCTGTGGTGCATCCTTGGCAAGAAGCTGAGCACTGCGGGCAGCCAGCTTGTATTGCGTCTCCATGGCAACAACCTTTTGCTTGGTAGTCTGTCACGAGATGTGGAAGCAAGAAGCCCTCTTACACATACTTTCATCAAAACTTTGATAACAGAGTAAGTTGCTTTTAATGGCGTAAACTATACGCGACAACATTTAGAAACTAAACTAAACTGGGTTGTACTTGTATAACTACTGCTACTCTAAACCCTTACTTACCTCCACATCATGCAAAAAAGTTCTAACATTGAGGAAAGACACTTGTACAGGGGCATTAAGTTTGGCCTCTGCTGTGTCCAGAAGCTCTTTCAGAGTCGACACAGCCTTCAGATGGTCCTTTCTCCACTTCTCCAACTCATCTGCATGTGCATACTGCAGCAAAACAGAAATCGTACAGAATTTATTGTCTTAAAATTTACATGCACTGTACCTTTAGTGCCATTTGACATTCAGTGCTTTAATTGTGTTTGTGTTACTTGTTTGACTCTGAGGAAAAGGTCTCTCCATCGTCCATTCATAAGAAGTAGCTGTTGCTTGAGATCAAGGGACACGGTCTCGTCGCACGTTTCGATTAGAAAATTTCCCGCATCATTCATAGCTGCATGCTGATCCATCCAGTGGCTGAGATTTCTGAAAAACTCCTAGAAAACAGACAGACACAGTAAGAGGAGAAAAGGAAACTGAGACACAAAGAAATTGAGAGAAACAAAGAAGAAAGCAAAGACAGGTTGTCAAAAAAAAAAAACAAAGAGCTAATCAAAAAGAAACAAAGAAAGGGATTCAAAGAAAGGACAATAAGAAAACTGGGGTAATTAGCCGTCTAATCCTTAGTGGGGATGTGAATCTGAGGTAACCATGGCAATGCGACAACTGGAATATCCTCGGTGGCTTGTTTTATGTCAAGGAGATCATTTGATACTTGAGTGGAGACTGCTAATAGGATTCCACTTACACTAAATGCTTGAAACGAGGCTGGGGTAAATTTATTGTAATTCTAAGGCTTTTGAGTCCATCAAATAAAAGCATGTGTGAGGGGATTTTTAATCTGTGCACAAAGAAAATAAGTATCAGGTGGGGGGTCCTACAAAGAGACAATCACATACCCGTTTAGTGTTTTCCTGCTGGCTGAGGGCTTCCTCTGCATCCTCCAGCCAGACCTGTAAAGAGGCCACAGTGGTGCTGTACCTGTCCCAGTTGGACAACACCTCTTCCAGCATGCTCCTCACACTGCGCACTTCCATGGACAGACTCCTCCACTGAGTTACCACCTCTCGCATGAACCTGCGCACTCCCATCTCACCCTCGTCCACTAGAGAAGAGATACACCAACTAACTACAATAACAAGGACAGATTTACTTCAAACTAGAGAACAACTGGTAGAACAGTTATTATCTCTGCAGAAACATTCAATGTATGAAATCATTCATACATCATCATTCAAGTACTGATGATTTATACGTATATTTTCTAGGGTTAAACTGAGACTACGTGCTGTTCTTGTAAAAATAATACATAATCTAATCCACGCTTTATTAGTTTAGCTCATTCAGGTGTTACAGGAGTGTTAACAGGAGTTTTATATAACTGTCACCAAATGTTATTTGGCAAAACTTTCACTCGCTTGACCTACTTTAATGCCCAGGACAGAAGGTACATATATTCATAGAAACACCAGAGTAAGAGCACATTTAGGCTGAGGGAGACAGATTCCTTCACATACAAATCTCTGACCCCAAAAACTCACTACAAGAAGATGTATTATTATTATTACCCACCTGTACCACATTATTAGTTCACCGTGTACAATTATCTAGACTTTAATCAGTTAGTACCATGCCCCAAAAAGCTGAAAATGTTCCCGCTATCACCTCAAACTGAGCCTTCGATGATTCAAACGATCTCCCATCTACTCAGTATGATGCCAAGGTGCTAACTAGCAGCGGGGGTCACATACGTGTGGCAGTGGGGGGCACTTCAATTCTGGGGTTGACCGATCAAGCCTCAGATGTCCCAATTTCTCGTCACAACTCACTCGTCTGCTCTGCATACCCTAAAGCAGCACAACTCTGAAACCTAATGAAAGCGATGAGCTAGCCCAGAGACCCACAGAAGTGGAGCAGCCCCTAACCAGCAAATGGGGCTGTATTCCCCACTGAGAGCCGAGAATGGAGGAACCTCATTTAGCTGTAGCCTGAAGACTTGCCCCTTCTACCACAATGTAAGAGGAAGGGAAGAGGAAGCTTCACTGGATACTTAGGTGTTGATATAAGATATTAAAGTTGACATATAGCATATGGTGGTGGGATAATTACTGTGAGAGAAAATGTGGAGGAATTCAAATCAATTTCACATAGAAATGAACATTTAAATGACAAAGTGCAATTAGTGTTGGTCAATCCGACAATACGCAGTATAAAATAGAAACCAATATGAACCACCAGATGTTCCGGTGGACCACAAAATAAGGCCATGTTTTACTTTTGTTGAATTATACAGTAAATGCTTTATTGTGTGGCCATTGAGCTTCCAGAAAATATAATTCCATATGATTTTATTCACAATTAAGTGATATTAGAACATATGGTTTTGTGTATGTTGACATTCAGCTTCTGACTTCTAAAGGCAACGGTCAGTCAAAGGACTGAACTGAAGGACCACAGCTTTGTTACATACTCTATGTTCCTAAAATGAGGAGATTCCTTGTAGGTATAATCACAGATTGATCGTTTGATACCTGTGATTCTATACAAATCAATAAATCCATATTTAAACACTCACCTGAGCTGTCAGCACAGGTATACGCCTCGGCGGACTGTTTCAGGGATTGGAACAGTGCTTCATAGTTTTCAAAGAAATGCCGTTTTTCCACAAACAACTGATGGAAACAGAGGTAAAAGAGGAAATATTAGTGACTAGTGACTATACTGACAGGAACATAGATACAGCAATAAATAGTTGTATACTTGTATGTATATATACATTAAACTTTTATATTTTTATCAACTGTCTGTAAAAGTGTCCATATGAACCCTGAAGAGAACATTATTATTTCAGCACAAGTTAAGTGAGTTGACCAGTGTCTGAGCTTACAATATAGTTGTGGAGCATATGTTCTACAGACTCTTGTCGGCCATATTTGATGATCCAGGATTTGAGTTTGGACTCGGACAGGGTGAGAAACGCCTGCATGTGATGTTTGTTCTCCAAGAATTCCATCTTAGCCAAGTGGATGCTAGAAGATGTAGAGACAAAGTTGATCCTAAAAAACACAGAGTTTACGAAATATATCAGACCTACAACTTGACCCTCACATTCAGCTTTTCCTACGAAAAGCAGAATGTGAAAGATAGTTGATATAATTCCAACAAAAACGATAGTTCATGTCTGTACTTTTGTGAAACATCCAGCTGAGATTAGCAGCTGCCTTTTTTACCTCTCTGCCATGTCTTGGAGCTGATCAGGGGGAACAGGGATTCCATCCACACTTCTGTCCTTATGGATTGTCTGAAATATCTGCTGGTGCCTCTCCAGGCTCTTCAGTACATCCTGTAGTGCACATACATATAGCAAAGCATTTAAAGATATAAAAACGAAATAAATAATGAACTATAACAGATTTTCTGTGGATACAACATTGCATTATTTAACATAAAAAGTAAGGTTCTATAGTTAATTCAATCACATGAACAGTAGGGCTCTAGTTAATACTAGCTAACCTTGTGCTGCTCCAGAGCTCTGTGGACAGTGTTAGCCGTCACCTCATGTGCCTGCTGAATGAGGATTTCTTGTCTCAGGGCTCCTTCAGCCTCATGCAGCCATGCCCCTACCATGTCTAGGGGAGCTGGGAGGGACCTGTCCAGCTGCAGGTGCCAGTCCAGGAGCTGACATGTAGAAAACCATTAGACAAACTGAAAAACTCTGTAGCTACATAGTGATTGTACTTGATTCATGCAACAGTTAGTTATTGCAGAGGAAGCAATTAAGCTTTCATTTCATCAATCTGTGTCAGCTCATTCTCTGGAGGGCTTTAAATTGTTACCCTGATACTTTGAACTGCACAGTATAAGGTCAACATTGGTTCTAGCTATAAATCTTTGTGTCACTGGTATTAATCAATGAAGATAAAAACAATTCATTTATTGTGTGGGAGGTTTTATGTGTGCCCCCTGCCTCTCTCACCTTATTGGAAACCCTCTCCCAGGCCTGTTTGACCAGAGCCTGATCCACAGTCAGCATCCCGTCCTTCTGGGTGGACTGCAATGCTCCATCCACCTGCTTCGCCCTCATCTCCAACTGGACACGCAGACTCTTGAACAACTGTGAAGAAATTAAAGCTGTTCATAATCCACAGATCTCTGTCATGTGTGAAAACATGTCCACAATATTCAAGTTACAGTATAGAGACATCAGAACAAGCATTCTCTTAGGGGTCACACCCTCCTCCCACTTCTATCTAATGAGACATTTCTAAAATCCGTGGCTAATTGCCTTTGAATACTGTCGTTCTTTCTGGCTTCAGGACCACAGTCTCATCTGAATAATGTACAAGAAAAATGGGGATATCCCACATGCTGCTGAATATGGAATGTTTCCTGAGGCTCGGTGGAATAAGCCAGACTGACTGAAAATATGACTGCCACAGTCTGATCCCCACAGTGTAATGCCACTGATTAAGCTAATAATAGGAGCGTCTGTGCCCAGTGCAAACTGCACATGTGCACACATCCAGATGCACACACACAAACCTGGTACTGTTGATCGAGACTGCCTTCAGTCTCCTGAGCCTGTGCTGCCTCTCTCTCCAGTTGGTCGAGCCACATTTTGAGCTCCCTCAGGCTCTTTCGCTGCTCTCTCTAGGAGGTTGGGATCGTGGGGCACAAGGGCGAACAATGGGAGGAGGGATGGACATGGAAAACAGGGGGGAAATGAAAAACAAATATGTTTAGGACCAAAGAGGGTGCAAGATGAGGGAAAAGGTGGTTAACCAGGGAGATGAAGGCGCAATTGATGAAATAATGGAGGAAAGAAAAAGGTGAAAGAAAGGGCAGAACATGCACAGTTAGACATGTGCTTCCCTAATCTTCAGTGTCTCCCTGTAGGACAAAACGTCAAAAAACCACAGCTGCCAAAACCACTCAGCTTAAACAGGGTACTTTGTCTAAGACCCCCTACTAACATTTCATTGGATTTTAAGTAACCATGACGATAATACTATGCCACTCAAAAGCCTGTGTGATTCAGTCTGAGAGGATGTGGAAACTTTGTTCTTTATGACAGCTTAAGGCATTAAACAGATTAAAGATACATCGTCAAAACTGTAAATATAACACGTGTTTCAGCTGTTGGTTTTTTTCTAATATAACACCCTATGTGCATTATATATAAAAACATGAGGTCCATTGACCTGGCCCTCAGTGAACTGACAACAAACAGAACTGGTGTGAAACACAAAAATTGCCAAAAGCCTAATCAGAGTTCTAAGACAGCAAAACACAGAGAGCAAATGGTTAGTGCAGCTTTACAGCTCGTGACACTGTTAACCTTAAAAACAGGCAGCCTCTGTTCACGAGCTTTCCATCACACACACGGTATCAATGCACACTGCCAATGCCAGAGGCTTTCATTGTCATGCTAATGGAACCAGGAGCCGCAGCGCTTGGTGGTAACATTAATAAATGGTAATATCACATCTCATTATACTGGACTTCCTTTTGTTATGATGGCTCAGGAACCCTGCGGCAGGAATATCAGGTAAGATAAAGAGCCGATATTAGCATATAGGCTTTATTTTGACATGGAAAAACAATGTTTAATCTCACCTATACACTATACAGTAGACGATGATACTGTAATTTAATAGATGAGCCAGAAAAATCTGCTTTAATCAAATTCATATGGAAGCCATAATTGTGGATCGGTGCTAACTACATCAGGCTGTAGAAAATGATGAATTATCTGCTGTTGGGACCGTAAGTTACCTTATAACCTACCTCCAACATTTCCTCTATATCACGTGGAGCAAGACCACACTGTAGGACAGAGGGCAGCACAACAACCACAGGACAGCAGTCACCACACAAAAACGCCAGAGAGAGAGACACAGGGAGACACACCAACAGACAGAGATGGACAAAACAAGAAAAACATGGCTCTGCCAGACATTTTAAGTGATATTACTGTTTGTTTTAATGAGTAGGATGGGGAGAGCATTTTTAGAATGCATTAGGTGAATTAGGGAAATTCACTTTCCCGTAATTGCTCTGAGTTTTACTGTACTGAACCATGAAGGACATCTCTTCATCTTGCACTCAAACAGATTTAAACAAGCAATAAAGTGTATTTGGAAAAAGGCAGCAGTGCATACATAAAGCAGTGCATACATAAAAAGGTGTTGCATATAAACATCATGGCTGACGTCTGAGACGCTGCAACATTTGTAGAGATAGAATATAAAACACACAGGATACAGAAATGGAAAGAAAATGCCTGGCATAACGAGACAGACACAAATCTGGCAGCTGGTTACCTCTTCTTCTGGCCGTGCATCTGAGTCGCTCTGCTTTCGGTCAGGGTGACGTTTTAGGAATTGGGCTACGTAGGTCATAATGGATTTTTCCTCTGGTTTGTCTACATCAACATCTGGAAAGATAATTAAAGAAAGAACGCGGAGAGAAGTCAAACCAAAAGTGGGGCCAACTTATCAACAGTTTCTCTTATGATACTAAGCATTAACAAAAACTGGTCAGTCAACCACCATTAGAGTCAGCAGCATTTTAAATCAATGTCCCAAGTTTTGTTTGGAGAGTCCCTTAAACTGAATCTCACAGCCTAATGGAACCTAATTACACTGATGTCAGGCCTGATTTGTCATAGTTCATTCTGAGGGGCAGGCGTGAAGGGGCACAGATGCTGTTTGGCAGTGACGCTGAGACTTAGGTGCACATCTGATGATCTGATCTGTAAATGGTATGTCTATTTCTGTGTGACCAAAGACAGAGCTCTGATTACTTGCCTAAATTATTTGTAGGATAATTCATTTCTTATTATTTCAGTCCTGCTAAATAGAAAGGTCACACCGTCTGTTTCTTTTACAGATCGTACGGCAGAAAAAAAGGAATCTATGTCTGGTGGTTAGCTCTGTTTCACTGAACTTTATCACTAGGAATGCATGTTATTTACCTTCTGGGTCAAGAAGTTGTGGAATGCCTAACTCGGTCTCCGCCAGTAAAAAGGCTTCCTCTAGATTTTCACAGTTTGGCCTCCCCCATACACGCTCCATGTCAACAAGATTGGGCCGCAGGGCATGAATAAGTGCAAAAAATGCTAAACCTGTGCGCCAGCTGGGGCCAAAGTCCTTCACCTCAAGCCCCAGACGTCTAGGAAGGACAGAGGATCAAAAGATAACATGGTACTAAGGTTTTTTACAGAAGGAAAACATTTTTAAGTAACATATTTCACTTGTCCATTTAGGATATTGGCTTTTGCTGGATGTATTACAAAAGGCTTCATACTTGGTAGCTGTCTGCTGGACCCATCTCAGTAAGGCCTTTCTGGCCCCGCCCTGCATAGGTGGGAGGGGCTTCCTTTTGACAGGCGGGCTGGTGGTCTCGTTACTGCTGGTGGAGCTGTCGAGTGAGGAGTTACTGCTAGACAAAGTGTGGAGTGCAGGTAGACTAATGGTTAGCTCCTCAATCTGTAACAGACAAAAGAGTGGGAAAAGTCAAGTTGCTATATCTGCTTGTTTATTTATCACAATAGGATGTTAAATAAGGAGCAATCCAATCAAGTTCAACTTGTTTACATTTCAATTTCACATTTTTATACACTGCGATTCTTGCATTGCTCAGAAGTATTGTATTTCTCTGTAGTTCAGATTATATATAACGGTATATTTGTGGAAGCGACTGCTCATATTCAGTGTGGATGTCTAAGAAGATCGACTTTGTTTTACACTGTTTGCTTCCATCAGGGTAAAGTCTTTTCCCATGGATCTTTCAACAGAACAATGCCTCATCCTGCATGTGCTACAACCACATGTCTTTGTAGACACACTGAATGCTTGATTGGCCTGCTTGCAGGGGGGATATGTCTCAAACGATCACACACTGTTGAGCAGCTAATGTCTTGTATCCAGCATGAACAATAACAGTAAGGTGATGTAACACAATAATAAAGACACCTCAACTTGTGTGCTGCAAGCATCAAGGCTATTAGCGGCACTCCTGTAGATAAACCTAAGGCAGAATTACCTGAAAATATAGGATGATGGTCCACACTAAACCCAGTACAATTGATGGTCGTCCATCGGCAATGTCTGTGGCATTTATGTTCACTAGCTTGATCTATGTCAAAACACAATATGCAATAATTAGAAGTGTCATACAGCCAAATAATTCCACAAATCAATTGATTCCAATCTGCTCACACTTATCTATAATCTCATACACATCTCCCTCAATCTGGCAATTTCGCTACAAACATTTTTACACTAAATGAGCAATATAGCGAAATATGATTCAGGTTCTATCAATTAGTTGGCCTGCACAAAACAACCCAATAATATTAAAAATACTAACCGGAGATCCTCTGTAGGCCGACTGGAGGGCAGATTTTAAAAAGGGAGAAAGAGGAGAAGGAGGATGAAAAACAGAGAGGGCAGGAGCAGAAAAGAGAGATATGCATGTGCATTTGAGTGAAGGGGGATGCCTCATTGACTGTGAGATGGCAGATAGTTTAGCATCTCTATGGTGAGATATCTTGAGTGGTTTCTGAGAGGAGAGATCTATCACTGCTGCACAGGCAACAGGGATTATATCCAACAGAGATGGACAGATGGCGAGAGTGATGCAGAGAGAGAGAGATGTGCTAGAAAAAGTCATATCTTGTAATATAATGACGTATTCAATAGTATCACACAGAGAGATAATACTCAGGGAGGGGCAGAATATCACATGGGCAGGTCATCACACAGTAATACACGCCACACTACATAGGTGAACAAGCATGGACGAAAAGATTGGAGGCAGGCAAGGGCAGTGTGGGGGTGTGGCGGGTGATATAGTGACTGATAAGAACAAATGCAATACACAGTTACATAGCAGAAAACACAGCAGGTTATCATGGCAACCCAACACAGCAGTGAGAAGCTGGAGCACGCACAAAGAAGACAGGCGCGTTTACCTGTGATACTGAAGCTGTATAAGTACCAACAATGTGTTTAACCAGAAATAAGTCAACTTCTTATGTTTTATAGCATCTAAAATATGAGTTTGGATTTGTCAGTCAGACTAAACAAACATTGAGAAAAAACAGAGTATATGATGATGAAAATAATTTAAAAAATAATTGAGTATTTGAGATTCACAGTTATATGTAAGTATTGCTGTGTTTTAACCCATTAGAAATGTGACTTATGACGAAAAACATAATTATACAGGCAACATGTAACAAAAAGTGACTGGTCCTCCAACGCTAATTATAAATATGGTGCAGATAAACACCAGACTTACACACACAGCATATATACATTTGATTTTCTACACACAAGGATTTGCACTGTCACACATATACACCAGAGTGCCCTCTGACACCTCATCTCCAAACTGCAGATTACTGGTGCCAGATTTATGGCTTTAACCCTGTCACACTTGAAGAAGACAAATCAATGTCCCTGCAGACATCAGCTCATACTTATGGTTTCATTTATGTATATCCAAGGGCAAGCTGAACGTTTTACTAATTTCATGGAGAAACTGTTGATGCAGTTAGATGATTTTATCCAACACCACATTAAGCATTTTTGGATGTAACTGTAACAGTTCTTTTTTTTTTTAGTATCTAAAGTAAAGACAACAGATGGGAGGAAAAAATACAGCAAAGTACAAATCATGAAGTGCAAGAGGTGTGGTGGAACAGATTTACTGGCAAGTATCGTGGATGAGTAATACAGCTGGTAAATTCACAGGCATAGTTATTTTTAATTATTTATAGGTAGCCAGGCACATAAATGACTCCTAATTACAGTAGTTAAAGACAAAATGTGAACTATGACAGCAAAGAATAATAATTAATCAAAATCTGAGTTTGAAATCCTCATTGTACTTAATTTATTTACCTGGCAAAATCTATGAAAACAGAACATTCTGGTATCAGGATAAATGAGGGATGTGAGTAGGAAGAGAGAGTGAGAGGCTGGGGAAGAAGGGAAAACAGGTCGCACAAGGTCAGGATTCAGTGTTTTTACCCACGGGGCAGCAGCTGAGCAGGCAGAGAAAAAAAAAAAACATAAAAAGAAGGCTCTGAACTCTTACCTTCCTACCCTCAAGGAATTTAAGCGCTATGCCGACGTTCGCGACCCAGTGGATCCTCTTTAGCTTCTTGCCCTGCTCACATGGCTGTAAGGAAAAATGAAAAAATAGAGATGGTCAGAGAAAAGGGTGTTGGATATAATAAAATTGTGTGACTGAAAAGATTATTTTAGGTGCTACTACTTGTGCATATTAAAAATAGCACATTTATTTCTAATTTGGGTCACACCAAATGCACAAAAATGCTTTCAGCAAAACACGTGAGAAAGACAAAATGGACAAATCAGAGCTGTGTTTGGCCAAATCAATAAGACATAGAAATCTTAGACCTTGGGCTATATTGGCCAAGTAAAATCCTTTGTCTGTTTTGTGTGTGTGTGTGTGTGTGTGGACTCTGTCCTTGTAATCTAGGTTTTCCTATTCAGTTCAAACATCTTAATAAAATCAAATCAATAAGCATTTTGACTTGTTTCACACACGCTGTATTAGGTCTGCAGCTGAATCTCTGTTTTTTGGCCAGTATGACCCACGTTACATCAGCTCAACGTGACCAAGTTAAAATTTAATCCAGCAAGATCAGAGGATATGAAGCGTTTGAAGTCTGAGGGGGGATCACATGCTGTAAAAACAACAGTGAGACTCACCAGTTTCTGTCCAGAAAGGACTTCTAGCAGGGCCAGCAGCATCACACCATCCTTGATGTCTTCGAACAACTCTGTCACCACCAGAGGCGGGATACGCTGTGATAAAACAAATAGGCTTTACTTGTGTTTTCATATTTAGACTTTTGTAAAATAATTGTAAAACAAGCACAAATGTAATTAATACTGTAGGTGGAGCAGTACACATTGGGGCTAAAGACTGTTCTGTCCCAGGTTTTGATATTTTTTAAAACAAAACTTAATTAATATTCAATATTATTAGTATATAAATAGTTACGTAAATGCTTTGTTTACAAAAATGTTGGTGCAAAATGAGAGAAGGCTTCATCAGTTTTCCTGGAATCCAAGAATCTGGGATTAAAGACTTATTAGGTCTTGCAATGTACACAAAACTATGAAGTAAATTCTTTTCTGCATATTATCCCACTCTAAGCAGCAGAGCATAAGTAAACCACAGTACAATAAATATGCTACGCTGTTAGATGTTCATTTAAACTTGTGAAACATGGATAAAGGAAATCCTGAAGCCCCAAAAGAGTTTGGTGGTGCCATGTATTAGTGACAGCTAGACTCAGCCATAAGCAGAGGCTCAGCAGGCTCTGAATGAGGTCCTCAAATCCTAAAATATGCTGATGATTTCGAAAAGGATCCTTCTCCCTGACTTCCTCCCTGACCTGACACAGACTTCCAGACTTAGGAAATCCACATATCTCTGTTTCTCGCCAACACCACATGAAGGATTTCTCTTAAAGCACAGTCACATGCTGGGGCTGAGAAGAGGTTTAGAGGGGGGGGGGATGAAGGCGTTCAGACGAGCAAGCCATTCACAGAGAGATTAGCGGCAAAGGGAGCGAGTGTAAAGGCGGAAACTGAAATGTGTGCGAGCGTTTGCCTGTGTGAACGTGTACATGTGGAGTGTCTGCGTGAGAGAATGAGAAAGAAACACAGCCCCCGAACACTGTGAGAGGGGTATAATTGAGGAGAAAGAGGGAGAGATGACAGAAGGCAGAGAGAAGGGACATCATCCTCATGCCTTTCAAAATTAATTACCAAATACAGTAGCTCTTCTCTCTAATTCCTCTTCTAATGTCATTTCATAGCTTTGGATATTAGTATATTCAGACAGCACTTGTGCCCCTATCATAAAGTGACAGAAGACGCACAAAAACCCGTTCAAAGGGATAAATTATACGACAAACTAATTGAGGTTAGATTTACCTGTTTTTTCATTATAATCCAAAAGTTAATGAGGAAAATTCTGACTAATTACAAAATAAGAAAGTAATATCCATTTCCTCTGCTGAGCCACATGAGCTAAAAAAAAAAATAACTCAGTGACTTAATGAGCTAATTACATATGAGTGTCTGGGCCATAATTGATTGTGAGCAGTTTTGGGATGTGCGCCTGTCTGTGCTCTCATGTTATTCCCCTGGTGCCCTTCATTCAGTGGATTCCAAAAGATCAACAGCATAAAAGACAGAGGGAGGGGCAGAAACAAAGAAGACTGAAGGGTGTCATTCTGAACTGCAACACAAGCAGGAAGGAATACTTGAAGGATTAACTAAATGCGTATTGATCAAATCTTTTTCAGGTAGGGTTATTCTGAAAGGGCATTATTCAAATATAGAAGCAATTCTGTAAATAACTCGACTTTAAAGTATCTCCTCAAAATACACTTCACATACAAGACTGGTAATATCTGCAGGTCAAACTCTCCAGCAAAGGGCTGCAGCAGGGCGATATAACTTGTTTTAATAATACCGTGAATATGTGCAGAAATATATCTGCCTATGAGATTTAATCCACCAACATATGTTATGTAAGATCCTGCTCACATACAGGCATTATATGCAAAGTGTTGTTCTTCCCGCACACTCGTTTTTCTCAAAAGTGTCAATGAAAAGCAGAAAAAAATTCTTCCACGTGAGTTACCAACAAGCCTTTCAACCATTCTGGTGCTTATGTCCCATTTTGGCATCGATTTACTGACATTTATTATTTCATAATGGAGAATGAAACAAATAGTTGACTGTCATGTTAGCAGATGTCAGCAGTGTTTATAATGATACTGCTAACAGGTTTAGTAGGAAAAGTGATTTCCATGTTCACCACGTGCGCATGCTAACATTTGCTAATTAGAACTAAACAACACAGCATACTGTGGCTTATAATAAATTCCTGAATAACCACGTGCTCGTCCACCTAAAATGTGTAGTTTCTGTCGTACAACATTGGATTTGTCCTCTGGAAACCACAAACATCTGCACAAAAAATCCACCACTATCCCCTAAAAAGTTATTGAGCTATTATGTGTAAGTGTCAACCATACACCCACAGAGTAAAAACACATCTGACAGGTTGAAATTGGAAAAATTAACTATTAACAGCTCAGTGAAGACACGTACCATGATGTGGGTTTAATTTTAATATGCATGGAGTATGTCATCCACTCAATCCTACTCTCCCTCTACCAAAAAATAAGTGGGTGGGGGCAAGCAGAGATGTGCACGCTGAAGGAGGAGTGCAGAGCTTCACTTTGCTGCGGCTGTAATCTCCAGGAACACTTGGTTCACTGATTACTGCACTAAAGCTGTTTGCCTGGAAAATGCCTGAGATGGCGAGACCTCTGCCGCTCACACCGGCCACTTCGTAATTAGCTTTAACCTTCTCAGAACGGATTTGTCAAAATGGAAACCTGGGGTCCGCTCACTGAATCCTCTGTCCGGCTTGTCGCTCCTCTGCCTGGTGCGAGTTGAGAGCCTGCTACTAAATGGGAAACTGTAAAGTCTAAACAAAATCATCCTATATTTAAAGTAAAACAACCATTTAAAGTAAAGCACTGCCCATCTGCTCTCTTCTAGCTTTTTACCTTTGGTTCTGTAACTGGTGTCTTAATCTGGAAAACTGCTCTGAGTAATGAGAGTGATTAATCCTCTGTAATAAATTACCAGCTCCAATATGTGCCATTTCAGAAGAACTCTTTCTCAGTGCACATAAGACTTCTTTTGTTATACTTGTGGAGTAGAAACGTTAGGGGGAGGGGAGTGATGGTGAAAGGAAGCCCCCACGCCATGTCTCAACTTACCTAACGATTAATCACATACCTTTAGGTACTGAATTAAAGACCTGTGATAA
The DNA here is from genome assembly GCA_032270685.1 of Microctenopoma stevenorrisi. Taxonomy (NCBI): domain Eukaryota; kingdom Metazoa; phylum Chordata; class Actinopteri; order Anabantiformes; family Anabantidae; genus Microctenopoma; species Microctenopoma stevenorrisi. The sequence goes on from JAUMTR010000016.1 coordinate 10,020,643, forward strand.
CCAGAGTGGCCTAATCATCTGCATAGCCAAGGGCGTTATCTATCCCTCTGAGGGCAAAGCCAAACTGTTAAAGCTGTTTCCCTCGCTGTATCATTCTCTCCGCCTCGTTCTCACATAATATTTTCACCTAATGTGTCTCTGTCTTTGAGAAGTCTTTTTAAGAGTATTTTTAGATGTGAGAAAATTTACCTCTACTAGCCTACAGAATGACATTTTCAGGAAATGCACTTTCCCATTATAACAGATTCTCCGTGTCAGCTAGACTGCTAGACTCTCACCAAACCCTCTGCCATGACGATCATACAATCATGTTATTTTTGAAGACAAATATAGGCCAATCAGCGTCGCTATGACAACGCCAGGCATCAGGTGAAAGGGTAAGCAGCTTCATGATGGGCAATGAGGCGAAGAGCAACTAATTTGATCAACTATAGAGAGAGAGAGACAACTGTGGGGAACCAACATAGTTATCTTTTCTGTGATGGTATCACCAATCTATTGATAAAGTGAATTGGTTAATTAAGAGGGTCCATGGGGGTAAAATAACTAGTCTGCCTCTGTCCAAAAGTAAATGATTTTTCACTTTTTGAAAGTCTAATTGTCATTGTTTACACTTTAGTCTTTTAACTTTTTAACTAAGGTAATGATGTAAGTTGATGGTACCCACCAGGTGCTGGTTGGTGGATTTTGTGACCTTGGTCAGAGCCAGTTTAGCTTTCTCCCCATTTCCAGTCTCTGTTCAAAAGTGCTAGAGTGGCAATATTATAACTTAACTCTCATCAAAAAGAAAATACCACAATCCAGCTTTTCTGGGATTCCCTGTCATTGGCATACCACTGAATCCTCATGGTCCTTTCCTAATCACTTAAACTCCAGTGTTTCCATGAAATAGCTAAAAGACCACAGTTCTACTCTGTTGCATCAGAATGACTTAATAAATAAAGTATGTTCTTATCTCAGACATTGTTAAAAATTCAAGGTATTTAAATATTGGGTTGTGGGCAATTTTCTGCTGGCACAGGCCTGAGACATGATATGTGATATTACGTCAAGGTTTATTTCCTTCAGAGTGCTTTTCAAATCAGTTTTCCGCTCCATGTCACCACGGTTCAAGGCCTCCACAGCTGTCATAATCAAATAAGGAATCCTGAGAGGAGCGTTGCAGATTGAAATAACGCTTAATTGTGTTGCACTGTGCCATATTTGCCTTGTCCACTCATTCCTGACATGCTATTCAAGCAGTAATGGGTTAAATTGAGGAGCCTAATGGAGTCGAAGACAATAGCTACACGTATATCATGGCCTCTCAGCATGCAGCAGCATCCGGTGTAGCTGTTTACTCTACGTTACAGATTGTCCAAGCTCATTAACCAGCCAAATGAAAGATGGTCTTTAACTAAAAACTCTTATCCTGAACTATCTAAATTGGCCTGTATTAAGATAGAAAGCTTAAATTACTGACAGTAGCTTGAAGGAGAAAATATACACAGTGTATTAAATGCTCTAATATGACAGAGGTGCTTAGAGTGAGAGTAAATCCTTGCTACAAGCCCAATGAGATTGGAGGATTCAAAGGGAATAAGAAAGGCTTGCATAGAAAAATGACTGTACGTGTGTGTGTGTGTGTGTGTGGTCTTTGCTGGTGGAGTCGGTCCCATGACCAGCTCCTTCAGTGTGTGTGTGTGTGTGTGTGTTCTGGAAACAGAGCAAATGTCACAGCTAGCACAGAGGATGTGGAGTATAGAGAAGCTAAGTTATTCAAAGTGGGCAGGCAATGAGGCAGAGAAGTTTTCTATCCGCAAACACCAGCACCAGTGTTTGCACAAAGGAACAACACAATGCTGGCAGTGTCAGTGGGAATCAACCAGACTCTCTTACCTTTGCCAAGTGGGAATTGATCCATTTCGTGAATGTCCTTTTCTGCACTGCCTCCTGCTCATCTGTAAATTAGAGCCCAGAGCGTCACTATCAGTCAGATGAAATAATAAACAAAGAGGGAATTAAAACACAATCTTCTCATTATCTATTGCTTTTGGATTCGATTGGGTTTTGTAGAGCTGGATGGTGACTCTAATTATCTTGGATATTATTACTTTATGTCTAATGTGTCTGAACACTGCATCATCAAACCACAGCTTATAGGGACACAGTAAGAGCAAGCATTTGACATTTAAACACAGAATTTTGACTTTCTCTTGTTCGACAAGAGAATCGTGCTTTCAAAAATGCCCTTTAGATTATGGTGACATACACCTCTGCTGTCATGCATAATCAAACCACATAAAGTCAACCTTACCCTTAGCATACCGATTTACCTACACAGTGGGAAAGACATTGTTTGTGGTGGCTACAGCGATAGAGCCCAATCAATAGCATAGATCTCTGCTGATGATGTCCCCTAAAAAGCCACTCTAGTTAAATGAAAACACGACATAAATCAAGCATCGTTTCTCACATGCACACAGGCAAACATAGACGAAGTTGGCAGTTTATTAGGTAAACCAAGACAATAGAATGAATGCCTCTCTAAAACTGTATCAACAAAAACTACAAATATATATATATATATATATATATATATATCCTTCACAATGGGAGCACTGTTTTATTGCTGCACCTACCGTAAATAATGGAGTGTGCAGACTGCATATCTTCAAACATTATAACATGTAATGTACGATTTACAATTTGTTGTTCTTTACAGTCCACAGACAGCACGGGAAAAGGTTTTGACAGTCATCCACAAATTGTTTTGGGGGAAACTATCATGCACATCCCAAAATAACACACACACACTACAGATGTTTAGTCTGCCTGTTTAGTCTGTCATGCACAGTGAATGTGAGCTTTTTTGTTTTATCCCGTGTGCGTCCAAAAAAAAGCAATATCCTTGGCCTAAGATTGGCATGATATCAGCAACAGAGGACGTCTGACACTGTGCTTTCCTCTGCATTAATGAAATATGCTGACGCTTTGATTACACCCAAGCTGGTTAGTGTGTCAGTGGAAACTGTGGTCACATGTGAACAGTTTGAGCACTAAAGGTGTGAGTGGTGTGAGTGTGGGTGGCTGTTCATACATAATGCAGGTACATTCACACAGAGTCATACGTACCAATGAGCAGGTCCTATGAATTAATCTTTTGATTAGAGTAATCAATAATTGATGGGCAAAAATATTGGACGAGAATGAGAGAGACTTAACCCCTTGAATACGAGAGAAGGAACATATGTGACAGAGAACTGCATGTGCGGCATGCCAGCCTCTCAGTCTCAGGGACGAGGTGACTTTGAACTCCACGCACACACAGTCACACTTAAGCACACACACACACACTCACACTCACATTCTTTCAATATGACAAAGGGGAACAGTCCTCCTCAGCAACCAGCCTCACAGCAGCCTTGATTACGTACCTGTCTAGTGTTGGCCTATATCATCATCAGTCACATCTGGTGATGATGAGTTTCCACTTTGACCCCCCTGCAGTGGAGATGACCTGAATGGCGAAAAACCACCCACTAAAACTAGTTTATTGTCTCAGAGACTGTGTCTACAAATTATCTACAAATTAAACTATGAGATCAGAAACATGAGCATAAAGGAAGGACCTACATGTACAAATGTATTAGGGATGGATGGATGGAGTGGCAGGAATAAAAATTAAAAGAATAATCCACTGTAATGTCTTATCTACTCTGATCTATCAGGCAGTGAAAGAGTCAGAAGCATTCAGACAGAATGCTGAATGCATGGTATCAAAAAATCAGATGGGCAGACAGCCACAGGGTCAAACAGAGCGATCAGAAATCCAACATTTTGACAGTGTCTGCTGTGCCGTGACACAAGCAACGAGCTCCTAATTGTCTGCTGGGTATTCGTGCTTCACCTGCTGTAGACTAAAAGCTCAGCGACCGCCACAAAAAGTCACACACACACACACACACACACTGCCAAGGTGGAAACGCCCCCTTCGAATGTCTGCCAATATTACTTAAAACACAGCACATTCACAGCCCCAAAACATCTGCCCTGCAGGAAGCACTTAGTGAGGAAATGTGCGCTGCAACATGCGCACACACACACACACACACACACACACACACACACACACACACACACACACACATGCACACACACATACACTAGGCACGTACAATCCATACTGCAGTGCCACGCTAAATCACACACACATACACTCACTACACACACACATTATGTACTTCTCTTCTTTTTCTCACACTCTCTCCATCTCAGTGGGGGACACCATGAGCCATGCACACACTGTCCCACTTACCGCGGAGGTAGTGGTAGAACCCTGTCACCAGGTTGAGGGATGTGCTCTTTTTCTGGGAGGCTTCGCCCCCTGCTCGTTGTGCCATCTTGTACCCCAGACTACGCCTCGGTTCGTGCCTGTTTGCATGGGGATGCTGAGAAGACATTCACGGCAACCTCCGGACGGGGCTACACTTGCCCTTGCTCCTGCCCTTGCTGCCTCTCCCTGTGTTTAGAAGAGGTGTCTTGAAAGAGCTCCCTGGAGCACTGGACCTCCCAAGATGACAGCGGTGGAAGTATTGCTCTGAGGCAAAGCGGGCAGGAAGGTTTCACCCTCCTCTGCTGTTCTCTGTCCTGTCCTGCAGTAACGGGCTGCAGACTCAGTTGAACTCAAGTGTTTTTCCTGCCTATTAAGCAGCTTGGGAGTGTGGTGTGAGTGTACGCCTGATGCAAAGAATGTTTGTGTGTGTGAGTGTGTGTGTGTGAGAGTGAGAGCAGCGCAGTGCCGGCTTGCCTCAGCATTAATCTTAGTCCGTTTCTCCCTCTCTTCCTTTTTCTGTCACATACTCTCCATCTCTGTCTTTCTCTCCCACACTGTCTACCTATCTTGTTCTCTCTCTCTCTCTCTCTCTTAATTTCTCACCGTAGGCTGCGGGAACAATCCACTTCCCTCAACTGGCCAACCAATCCGAGTGCGTGGGAATGAGTGATGTCACAGCAGCCCCGTCCTGATGTGGAGAGGGAGGACAGAGTAGTGGTGGGTGGGTTGAAGGGGAGCGTTTAGCAGGTTAGGAGGAGAGAAAGTAGGAGCTCCACTCTGACAGCGTCACACAAATACACACAGAACCAACACAGAACAGACGTGCTGGAATTCCCTATGTGCTCCTGAGCCTCTAATACCAATCCTCCCACTGTCGCCCAGCCACACAGATACACAGACACCATGTGGTGCTCTGAGGCTTGCCGCTTTCTACTCTATAGAGCCTGCAGGGGAGCAGACTATCGCTGGCAGTCGTCTTGTCTGATCTGCTACTGTACTCTCTTCAAATAGAATCCTCTTTTCTATCAAGCACAGTCACATACAGTATGTCTGAGTTTGTTTTGTCTGTGGGAGGAGTACTGAACTACGTAGAACACAATAGAGGGGAGCACCATCTCTGAGGTGAGGTTTTGATTGAGTGTGTTATAACCTATATTCACTATGATTCTGTAATCTGTATTAGACCAGGGGACAAACAAACAAAGACAAAGGCTGTACTGTTTGCCCAACTATTGCAAAACCACTCCACTCGAGCTACTGGTGATACTAGGAATCAGAGAGGAAGCAAACCTGTGTTATGGAGCCAGACTTACCCCAACCCCCTCCACCGCCACGTTAGAATTAGAGCAGAACATACAGCAACAGAGTCCTATGCTGCCTTTTTCTCATTCTTTGCTGTGTGGTTTGTAACTCCGTTTCTCTTCGACCTGTGCTCTCTCCTATTCACCCTGACTCTTTTCCTCATATTCCTTCCCTTGTGCTGTTACACACACACACACACACACACACACAGGCACAGGCAGGGCAAACTCTGGCAATATTAAAAGCACTGAGCTCTTCTTTGAAACCATATACAGAGAGGTTTCCTGGAAACCAATATTCATGCAGAATAGCCTGGTGGGTCTTATATCAGCCTTAAAGATGAAAGGTCCATTCATCATTTGTGTGATTTTCTTTTGTTCTTTGGGTTCGCCCCATAAGGGATTTTAATTATGAAAGTCATCAATAACCAATGGCAGCTGTCATCCACTATCTGTCTGCTGATAATCACCCTGCTGACACTCTTCTTTTTAGTAGCACTAAAACTGGCCGTCATGTGCCTTTTTCATGTTGTTACTGTTGTTTGAATCGAGTGTCTGTCAGCATCCATTTGAACTTTCTCTCTCTCTCTCTCTCTCTCTGTCTATATATATATATATATATAGTATGATTATTGTGTATGTGCCTGAGCGTGATTATTATAGAGCGACTGGGAGTTCAAAGAGATATTCATGCAGTCCTGTTTTTCATATTTACATATACAGTGGATTTACCAGCACACTCAAGACTATGAAAACACAATTTTACACTGGCAGAAGGCAGAATTCAGTGGGGCATTTACAGCCCGCAATCCCCTCCTCAATAATATTACAGCGAGAAACTCTCCTGGCCTATACTGTCCTGCACTCAGACAAAACACAGAACTATATTGCTCATGTTATACTCATCGTGCACTCCTAGCCCGCCCACATATTATCAATGATGTAAATAATGGAGCAGATTATATTGATTTATGAGCTCATGCACAATTTGTTTCTATTTACTTTGCACCAGTCTTTTTGCCTAGTCGGAGGTGTTTCAACGTCTGACAAATTATTCATTCAATTCAGAAGTGTGAAGGAACTATCCAAGGTGCTGAAGCCATCACCGAGACTCCTTTTATGACTCTGGATTAGTTTGATAGAGCATTTACAATGAGTCAACAGAAAATATCGAGCCATTGTGGAAGTAGCCAGCTTTTTAAAAAACAACAAACCCATTTCTGTTTCAGTCAGATTAGAAGCCATAGAGCAGATAGTGAGAAAGCAAAACTTCCCCAGAGAGCGAAACTGTTTAGAAAAATAACCCCAGGACAAAATCAAAACAAGATGCTGAAGATTCAAGGGGCTTATTATGCTTCACTGTGGGAGTTGAAAGAAATGCAGTGAGAGCAGGTGCATACACACACACAAACAATAGAATTACCTGGAATGAAACAATCATTTTCACATCTACTGTATGTGCAAGAATAAACCAACAGACTCCTTTAGGCAGCAGAGCTCAGGAGTATTCCAGTCTTTCCAAGGCAGCAAATGGGGGGTTTGGAGGATTAAAACAGACTGAACCTCAGCTGGTCTGGGTCCCTGATGGAGCCCCTGGTATCCCTACAGCACATAAGATCCCTCTCTGAGGTTGAGGAGGTTGGACATGGGTCAATGTTTGATGCTCACACAGGTATGTCTGCAAGGCTTCCTGAGGAGGGCAGGAACATCCTCTTTTCAGAGTGTGAAATAACGCCGGTTCCCCTCATATTGGAATTTTCTTACCCCAAGGATATTTGGTTTTGCTTTCTGAACAGCCAAGACTTCTTATTTAGCCTTATGAGAAGAGTACAGAGACACAGCACCACCTAATGGATAAGGAAAGGACAAAAGAACAACGCAAGAAAAGGCAGGATAGATCAGGACAGAAAAAAAATGTAAAAGCTCAGCATAAGCTCAGCTTTTAAATTGCGACCACTTAGATGACCCTGCTCTGCTGATCTCTCTTAATCTATTAATGACTCCACAACTCACCAGCCGCTATGATGGCTGGTCAGACATAGACAGGCTCTACACATACAGATACTGTACAAGGTTACACAGTGTGCCGCCAAGTATTAATTTAGTAATGCATTTGTCCAATTAAATTATCTTAATATTATTCAAGCTGAGAGATATTTAAAGTCTAAGAACAGTACCACGCCACCACGACAAGGTGCAGCCTCTGTTTTCAGTGCAGCATTATTGAAACATGCCTCCTAAGGCAACACAGAAAGAAAATACTGTAGATGGCTTCATCGTGTGCTACAACAACACCTTGTAATTGCTACATACTCACACACACACACACACACATATTTAAAAGCAAACACCCAGGACACTTACACACACACTTTCATAATCCACCACACTGACGCACAAAGTGATTTAAGAGGTTTTGGTGGCTTTTCTGGCTCTCTACTCCTCCCAAAAGAGTCTTTATCCACTTCCTGATTTCAGCTCTTCTCTTTCACCCCAACAATTCCTTATTTAAAAAACCCTTTTCTGCACTTCTGCCAGAGTACTCTAGCCCTTACACTCCATAACACCCCCTCCCATGCACACAGCACCGCCACTCAACCCTCACATGCACATTCAACCTCTCCATTCACCATCCCACTTCATTTAGAGCACATTTTTAACCAGTCCCAACATAAAGTGCTCAGACGGAAGTCCAAGTGCCAGCCCATTAGCATAGCTAATTACATTTCTGTAATAATGACACCACATTAAAGAGAATAAGGATGGGGGAACAAGTCAAAGTGATTATCAAAACAACCCCTTTCCTCTTTCAAGCACCATCACCCCCTTTTCAGCAGCAGATGTGCGAGGAAGGCAATGTGTCGCTAACAAAAATGTCCAAATATCACAGTGTTCATTAAAACCAGGCCATGGATACAGTAATTTCAGCAATTTTAGCACCTGCAGTACTGAAGACACACACACAAACACACACACACACACACAGCCCAATGAAATTGTTGTGCATACCAATGAATTGAAATGAGAAATATAAAGACATTTAGAATAAAAATTGTAGAAAATAAAAATGAATACATAAGAACATAATTTGTATAAATATCTAAAAAGTTGTAACTTTGATTAATAATGTTATAGTAAATATGCAGATTATCAAACATCATTTAGTGCTCAGTAAGGGTTCAATTGCACCATGATGGATTTGAGCAATATTTTTTTCCAAAGTTCTTTTGTCAGGAGAAGTATACTGAGCTTGACATAATTATGTTTTAGCACCAGACATAAACCAACTGAACCTATACCTGACATAAAGCATCTATTCCACTGTGGTCTGTACTGTAGGATCGTATCAAAACAACACTCAGCACTACTAAGAGCATTAGCAAGACTCAATTTATCTTTGATAAAGCATTTCCAGCTTGACGTTTCTCTTTAAATGCGTGTGTGGTGATTGTATTTGTGTGCGTGTGTTTGTGTCTGTGTGGTGTCGTGTGTGTGTGTGGGAGTGCAGCAGTGGGTCAGACAGTCTAAGCTCTTTATCCAGGTTCACTGGGCCGCCACACATTACAGGGACGAGTAAAGTGAAAGGACTGGCGTCAGCACACGGAGTAAATCACAACATTTAATTCAGTTTTAAGGCTTGTCTTTGATGCAAAATTAAAAATACTGACTTGAACCGAGCCATGTACCAAATCCTGTCACACCACTGGAGTGTTTATGCTTATGCAGCAGACATTTTCTCTCTAACAGTACTTGCTGCCAGTAGACGCTTTGTGATTTACTCTTCATACCACATGGGCAGTCAGCCTATAAAGCATTATTCATGTCCTTCAGATTTTCTAGACATTCCCCGAATGCTCACTTTTCTCTCACTAAACAGTCTTGAATTATTAAAACCAGGAAGACAGGGTTTTGTTACATCAGGTGGCAAGTTGTTTGTGTCGGGGGTGGGAGGAATCAAAGTGACAAAGGGCCCGGGGGGACAGATGTCAGCATGCAACAGGAAACAATATTTCATATGCTTCCACTGGCTTGTTTTTGCTGAGGGTAAAGGAAAAATGATGATGGACCCCCTCCAACCAGGAACACGGTAACATTGTGACTCAATTCAGTAAAAGTAAACAATGAGTATCGTTGTGTGAGCGATGAACATAGCGCACAAGCTCGGGGTTCTTTAAACGTCAATATTCTTTTGTATAGATTTTTGTGGTAAACCCAACAAATCTGGGGTGCACATTCAATGGGTCATATAATGCTCTTCATGTTCGGATGTTACACATATGTATAGTATTTAAACATTTGTGAAGTGACATGGGATAGGGGGCATTAAAGACACAGGAGCTCAATCAAGTCTTTTCAGTCTCAAGGTCAGTGAAGCTCATATATAAAGAGGCATTTACATGTAGGTATTTGGAATTTTATAAACCCAAAGTATTAAAATCTTGTATTAGTGGAGCTCTAGAATAAAATATAAATCCTCAATAAAGCATAGTATAACCACTTCACAGTGAAAACTGAAATGTACATATTTTCCTACTAACTTTGTGAATTCATCACATTATCTGTCCAGCCGACCTCTCAGATCTCAGGGCATCGCCGCCTGACCTCTATTATAATAACCTTAAATGGGCTGCCAGTGGCACAGTTTCCACTACGATCGCATGGAGAAGGGTGGAGAAAAAAGGACAGAGGTGTCTGTGGGTGAGAGATAAGAGCATTCACGAAAGTCAAAGTATTACAGACAGAGGCTGTGTCTCGGGGCCACAAGCTCAGGTTTTAGGTTTTATCTGTGAAGACATTGTTCTGTACGCCCATCAAAACTATCTGAAATCTCAATCTGACAGATTGAGAAATGCTGAAGGAACTGTATCGTGGAATCAGTGTTGCCTAAAGCTGCCATTTTGCTCTGAAATGCTTATAAAGAACTTGTTCATTACACATAAAGAGTCTTTCTACCCTCAGCCCCATGTTTTTAATCCTGATTGTGTGTCATTAAATTTAGTCAGGAGACATCCAACCTGGCAGAAACACACAGAAATGCCAAAAAGAGTAATGTCACCTAATTTTACAAAACAATCAATACTTCTTCAGTTTTTAGAAGTTTATGCTTGCTACATGTGTCATTACCAAACCAATGTTGGGATAAATGTTGACCTTTCTGAACAGGTAACCTTTTAAAGAGGGCTTAGAATAGATGTAGACTGCCCAAACCACCGCACCTCCCACCCCCACCTCCTATATTGTATGGGTGGGACCCCCAATGATCTGATTTTGTGATATGTCACTCAAACCCTCACTGACTGTCAGGTTAAAAGAGATTATAATCTGATCTGCAATAGAAGCCGCCACGGAGAAAGTGGCAGGAACAAAGCACAAATACCTATTAGTGCACGCTCACACACACACACACACACACACACACACACAAACATAACAGAAGCTGAACCAGACATGGCCAATAAGCCTACAGGGCAAAAAAGCCTGTATTGGCTGTTATGCGACTGCCACTATGGCAACAAGTCATAAACACAATCTGGAAAGACGAGGAGAAGAAGCAGTGGAACCAATGGCAGACTCACACAGACCCTGTTGCCACAGATCAGAGACTACATCAGAGTAACGCTTTCATGTTAAGGATCTAGCGGCCTTGAGGACTCGTTCTGGGTCTGTTTACCTACTCAGCTGAACTGCTCTACTGCTATGACATGGGGGGAAAAAAGATGCATCACAGCTATTTTTAAACACCCAGTGTTTGTTTCAGTATCTGTGTGAGAATGCGAGCCCATGTGCATGTGTGAAAACATGGTATCCGGAGCTGCAGACGATAAATGGTGGTGTCAGAACTAAAGAGGAGGTTGGCATGGCTCAAGGTGACCGTCTGCTTGGGCCTTCCTTGGCTGCGGCCGAAACATAATGTCGCCCCTGGCAACAGGATGTCACCCTGGCTCTGAGCCAACCTGAGGATCTGTGCCAGTCCCATTTGCGATCAGCAGCTTAAAAACTGGTGTGTGGGCTCTTTCTGTTCCCCCCTTCCGCATGTCCGGTCTCATCTTCTTGCGTTTCCCGCTGCCTCTTTCATCCCTATTTGATCCATCCAAAACCATCCATCCTTACATCAGTGTGGCACTCATGTCTTCCAGTTGTGCTGACTTCAGTTGCCCTTACCATCCCCTTAACTCTTTTTTCCTTGTCAGCATCCTTGAGGAAAATATTAACAGGGGCTTAAACACAGTTCAGCACAACCTGAAGCCTGAACTGACTGACAAACACATTCTGTGGCTAACTCCTCCTGTATTATCTGATCATAGACAAATTGCAAACACAGGATTACACAGGCTAGGCACAGAAAACTCAAGCAGGTGCTCCCAGCACAATGAGACTTAGAAAACTTGTCCACTTAACAGTCTAGAAGGCGGTAAAACCCACAGACGTAGGCAGGAGTGTATGCTTCTTCCGCCCACAACAGGAAAACAGGTGAGAAATTGAAAAAGGAAAAAGTGTGCATCACTTTTTGCATTAATGAGAGAGAACAAACAGGCGAATTCCACAGCATATGGAGGAGTTCAGGCTGGGAGGTGTTCAAAGCAGCCTCGCCGTTCTCTGCCATATGGTGTCACTAATTGCTGTTTTTTCACTGTGACAGAGAGGTACACCAAAAGAGATGGTTGAAGGGAGAAAAACACAGATCCAAAACTGGGGCGAAAGTTTGATTGTTTTGATGCAGCACCGAACAGTTACTATCAGCTTCCAAATGGAGCCTGAGGGTAGTTTGTTTCATGGTATGTGATGGTTTGTGGATCATGGATAATTTGATAAATTGTCTTTCTTGAGAGAAACGTTAAATATGTCAGTCTCATTAGACTCTAAATGTCATCAGACATAATTGTTATTACATTGCTGCCAGTTTTCTCCTATTTCTGAACAATGAAACACCAAAATTAAACACGTTTATTTTATTTTATGTTCCACTTACACTTGGAGTCATTTCATGTTCGGACTAATGGAAACATAACTGTTCCTCTTTGATTCTTACCCAACATCTTAATGATATTATCACAGAATGAGCTCTTGTCTCCCAGGAGATGGACAGCAACCAGAGCACATCAAATAAAACGTCATATCAAATTATACATCCCATGTGTCCCCTGTAAATACACTAATGTGATCATGTACTCAGAGGAGAACATATATAACACAAATTGAGTGATATTTGAAAGAAACTGTTGTTCTAGACCATTTATTTACCCCACACACTGCGACAAGGCGACAACGAGAAAATACCTCATATAATCCAGCAGCCATAAACTAACTGTCTCTGTATGAACATGAATATATCTATACAGTAGAACAACTGGGAAAATGGTTCAGTACTTCATTAGTGGTGCACAGACACAGCCCACACTGCAGGGTCAGAAAGGAGACTGTCTGCACTGTCCACACAAACCACAGTTGAGACAACTCGTGATATTTGTTCCTCGAAGTGTTAAATGACAGTTGCGGCTGTGACATACAGATATATACGTACTTTGGTCATTTGCAATAGATCAATCACAGTATAATCGGGATTCAAAGTGTGCACCCACACCTGCTCAGAATGATGCAGAGTAAGCACGTGGCTGATGATGCTGTTCCCGGCTTTCACAGAAACTGCCACCTCAGAAGCCACACAGGAAGCAGCCATATTGGATCTCACATCCAGTGTCACCTGACTATTGAGCTACTTTGCAAGTGCCATCAATCTGATCCTGTCAGTGAGGGATAGGAGATTTGTCACACAGGTTTGTACCTGGGAGGCTTGTGTAATGTGTATAGCATAAAAACTATTCATTCACATTATTTGACTTCTAGTATGGGGAGAATAATAAATAAATAAATAAATATATCTACTGCAAATTCAGAGTACAAATAAATATTAGAGCAGAGCTAAGATCACAAAGCCTATTTTTATTTGCCATAGGTAAAGAAAGAATAAACATCATGATTGCAGTTATGGCAACCAGTTTCCGTTAGGTACAGTACACTGAGGGCATGACAGTGGTGCAGCTACAGCAGAGTTAAGAGAGAGAGAAATACACTTCACCCTGTCGCGTCCTGTAGGGATTAGCGTAGCTACTGTCTGCTTCACCGTCTACACACATTCAGCAACACATATGAACATAGACTTGGCAGCATGACAGGTTCAAGGTTACAAGCCTTGTTGTTGGAGATACTGGGTGTATACAGATGCAAGCTCAAAAATGCGCACATGCATGATGCACACAGCAAATATGCACCATGCATGCACACACATAAATGAACAACGTAACATCACAAAGTCTCATGCGCCAGCTTGCTTAAATTTTTCTAAAAATTTCCTCTAAAATTTCCTCCTGCCATTATGCATAGTTGTCTGCACAGACCAGCAGCCACGTATCTATATTCTCAATCATGTGGGAATAAAACTCTACAGAAGTTAGCACAAACTAAGGCACCAATAACAGCTGAATGTCGGACATTCAAACATAACCCACAACCTAAAAAAGGTCTCATGTACCTGAGCTTTGCATGCTGTAGTATTATTTGTCCCATTCACTCATATCACACATTTAAAAAGGCACATCAACTTAAATTGTAGCATTTCAGAGATAAGAAATTCATGGCCATGAGCAACAAAGACAAGGCACGAGAATGGCATTTTTACTAAGCATCTTAAGCGCATTCTGTTCTGCTGTGTCATACCAAACACTAGGTCACCTCTAAACACACTGCAATCCAAGGTGGAGGAGAGTGAGTGAGTGAGTGAGTGAATGAGTGAGTAAGCATTTTACACCCACCTTGAAGCTTCCGCATCACATTAGTAACATCCCGATTACAGTGGCTGTAGTGCTGAGGTGATGCCATGCTGCTCTCCAGAGGTCACCAGTCACGTCCCAACTCCTGCGCGTCACTCTGTCTGCGCTGTCATGCACTGATGCACAGTCTCCTGTGGATTTTATGCATACATGGGAGTTTTGTGTCTTTACATCGACTGCACGATACTAAGCCATGTCAGTGCTGTGTTTCTCTCCCCAAGTTATCCCTGTTGCAGCAGCAGTCTGCAATCCTAACACTCACTGATGCTCCACCCCTGATGATGTAAGTCTATACTGTTTGTGTATGAGAGCATGTGTGTGTACTGAGCATCTCAGAGGTCCCCTCCCACGCCTGAGCCTTTTACTTCTGTACACAGGACAGCTTCCTGGTCTGCATGCACTGCCACCTGCTGTCCAATCAGGAACACTGACCTCTAATTCAACACATGAAAAGAGAAAATTAAGAAATTAAGAAAATGAAGACAGAATGAAATAGCTTTGAAATTTCTCACTAGCAGTAGAAAATATTTCAGTAGTTTTTCAACGATCTGCGTCAACTCTAAGCTTCTTCTCCTAATCAAACATTATGATAACTAGATGCATTTCTGTAAAGCTCTTATAAAAATGGACCTGTCCCTGCCCTAGGAGACAAACCATTACGTTCACTAGTATTTATAGATTTGAGACTATGTGCACACAGTACCCAACTTAAATATAATATGAACGACACTAATTCAGGCTTCTGTGTGTGCATCAGATATTCTCCTTCATGCTAATCTCAGTGTATTAGCGTATGTGTATCTGGGACACCCTTTCGTTGTGATTGATGTAATGAACTGATGATTACATCAACTATTTAATTAAAAAATAAAACAAAGTTATATTTGCATGTAGGGTTTTGAGTTGTTACACAGATTACTGTATTTAGCTCTTACATACTCCTGAAGGTGACTTTATTATTCATTGCCTATAGAGCAGCTCAAGGATTTATCTCATGACATCATGATCAGTCTGCACATCTGCTTGGGTTAAACAAGGATTTGTTCCACAAATCAAATGCTGCCCATTATTTAAGAAATAGCAAACTGGGATTATACACAGCAGATTTCTACATGTACATAAAAATTCAATTTCATGGCACATGCAAACATTTATAATATAATGTACAATATATGTAATATAAAGAAACAAACAATAATCAAAACATATCACTGCCAATAAAACATATCTCTAAAATGTTACAACCAAATAACAATACTAAACAGAGGATCACTGCTTCTATCTGAATTACAGAGGCGAGGTGTGATAAACCACCAGGCTCCAAGCATTTATTCATGATGTGTAATCCCATTAGACAAGTCCTTTCATCGTCATCTCAGGAGAGCTCTTAGAGGAGCTGAAAAGGAAGACGCTCTGCTCTGGTCAGTTATTCAATAAAGTGAGATACAGGCATGGAAAATTTGATGATGTGTACAACGTGAAAAAAGGGAGGGGTAATGAGATATAAGAATTGTAAACATAAAAAGCTCTCATAAAAAGGAAACTACTGTATTTAGAGGGTTTTTTGATTCTCAAAAAATATCCACATCTTGCCAAAAGATTTAAAGGCCATAAATAGGAAAAAACTTCATGACATATGTGCACATACATGAATCTAACCATTTTGTGGTAAAGCTGCTAAAAACAGCTGCCAGGGTAATGAAATATGTTGGGATTTACTAGCATTGGTGGGCTCCCCTGCAGCAGAGTATGACTGCTGATTACAACGTTTTTCGAACAGCTCGGCTCGGGGTGACCTCTACCGTTCAGTGCCCCTCAGGACCAAGCAGATTCAGCAAAAGACAGAGCACACACTGCTGCTGCAGAGGGTAGTACGGAGCAAAGACAAAGCAAAGCGCTCAATAAGAATTCTTCGTGTAACAGTCAGACCCTTTTCCATTAGGATACGTTTTCTTATCTAACTACTGCACAGGGACCAAGACAATAAGTGTGGTACTCCATTTCATTTTTTCTACAATCTCATTAGAAAGTTTGTTGTCAACCTGCAAGTATAAATCTGCATAATTCCAAAGAGAAAAATACGGTTCTTTAACTATATTACTTATATCTGTAAATAACCCATTCTATTAACTACTGACCCTTAGTCTTAGTGTGAGTGGTCATCTATAAATCAAGTAGTGGGTGGGTGGTTGTAGAGCTGAGCCTTGCCCCTCCAGTGCACCCCCCCCCCCCACACACACACACAGCTTTTATGTCCTAAAAATCATACTTGCATGTTTTAAATTAAGTAATTTTATGAGGTAACTGTGTCCTTTAAAGTCTCAGAATCTGTTGGGATGTGCTGTCGGTCACCTGGAGTATTTCTCCATCTAGTGGTGAAGGAGGCAATGTGTCACTCCCTAGTTGTGCGCAGTTTCTCTGACCAACACAGGCTCAGTCCTCAAGTATCTTTGGTTTATACTGAGAGATTTCAGGAATGGCAGACAAAAATTAAGCTACTGTTTAGAATGAGATTGAAGATATAGGTTATAAAAAAACAAAACACCAACCACTACCAGAATCATACACTTCCCAAAAAATGTTTTTTGTGGGTGTTATTCTCTTGGGAAGATTAAAACTAAATAGGTGGAATTTATACCTTGGAGGCCCACCCAAGTTAAGTGTATATGTGGGAAACACTGGTATATCCATCATGTCTGCCTACGTTCTTTCTGACAGACAATTGTTTATAAGACATTAAAGACTCTTTCCCCAGTCACATTTTTGACAAACCATAAAGCTCAACAAACGTCTATTCCACCTACAAACAGAACAAGCTATTGTACTCCTGTTACAGCTAAAGAGGACACAATGGCCACGCACAGTATTTCGTGGAGTGTGGTGGGTGTTTGCTAGTTAGTTTTACAGCAAAGCAACAATTAAAGGAAGTTCCAGCTTTGCTCTGAACATTCTTTGCTAGTGAGAAGGCTGGAGGTTATCAATTACTAAATATACTTTAATACACTCACAATTACTTTTTCTGAAAAGTCCCATAATTTTTGTCTTCATATATGGTTAATGGGTTGACTTTTATAAACCATGTCATAACCTCAACACACACAAGTGCCAAAGTTGATGGGTCTATCTTAGATTGTTTGCATCCTTTCTTCTCACTGCATTGGTGCTTGCAGATGTTGAAATGAAGATAGACTAACATGAATATATTATATTTTATTCCGTGTATCCCAATTTTTGTGTGTAAAAAAACCCAGAAATAGTTATTGCATCAAAATAGCAGCTGTGGTACTTTTCTATCTTATCAAACTACAATGTCTTTACTCGATGTCTCCAACTAAAAAAAGAACCAGACTCCCAGTGTCGTCAGCTCTGACGAAAGCCCAGAAGCAAAAATCCACATATTCCAAATTCAGAAGCTGCAATGTACTAGTGTGGTAGATTATGTTATTCTCATTACAGCTAAGTATTAAAAGCACTTACAGTATGGCCACCATTAATGTCAGCTGTGGTTTTGGCTTTAACGCCCATTTCAAACCAAGAACTGTACCTGCTGATACAGCTAATAGCTGGTTTCTGTGGTGAATGAAAAAAAAACAATAGGAGACCTAAATATTTTTCATTTCTGAAACAAATAATAATTTTGGTGAGTGTGGTGGACCTTCCTGTAGTGAATACTTAAGAGACAGAATCTTAACGCATTTGGGTGATACCCTTTTACATTAATCAACATGAAGGAAATGATGGGAGAGGAAGTGATTACACCCCATCTCCCCACCTCCAGGATCTCTGCCTGGGATAGATAAGCCACTCCTGTTGCTAATTTCAAGCAGAAAAGCAGGAAATGTGACAGTGTAGTTTTCCACTTCCATAAACATGATGACTGCCAGAGTTTGCCGCCAGTCCTGTGTGCCTCTGGGCTGACTCTCCCTCTGAGGGAGACTGACGTACTGACAGAGAAAGTGAGCAGGGGACAAGTCTGGGAGAAAGTGAGCGAACAGGAAAGAAAGGAAAACACACAAGAAGAGAAAAAAGAACTGAGAAGAAAGGAGATTTAACAACAGAGTAAACTGAATCTCTCTGCTTCTGTTCTGACAGAACAAAGGCATGGCCGAGAACAACACAACAAATCTCATTCTGGAAATGTTTCAGTCTTTCGATTATGGTGAGATTTTATTTTTTTTACTTTACTTCTTTTTTTAACTGGTCTTTTTCATGTGGTCTCTCTGATTGGCACTGTCGTTCTCTCAGGAATTTAAGCTTTAACCACCTCTGGAGTTGGTTAAATATGTGGTGTTTGCTCCTTTTGAAGTTTACCTTATGAAACAAATTTGAATATTCCAAAAAATCTACAGTTTATATTAATACTCCAATACAATATGCATGAGGTACTAATCTGGGTTCTTTGTGTTTTCCTCTCAGTTTTCCCAAATGTCATTTCCAGCTGACTTTTGACCAGTGTCTGCTTTCCCCCTCAGAAAAAAAACACTGTGGAAAAATGGGCTGTTAGCAAAATAAGTTCAGTCCTTTCTAACGCTTGACTCTGCTATAAAGAAATTGATTTGTTTTCCCTGGCCAACGTCCAGCAGGATTTTTCTTAGCTGCTGCATTCTCTCTTCTCTCGTGCAGAGAGATTAGAGCAGCTAAACCTATTTTAATCTTTGCAATATTACTTTGAAAAAGCACTGAGCAAAAGTCAAAAGAAATGCTGAATCTGTTGAATCTGAAAACTTAAAAAGCTTTGGCAAACATGAAAATGAAAGCCTATTATTATTTTGTGAGTGAACACCATCTTGCAAAACACTGTTGGCTACCCTCCAGTTGTTCTAAACAGATTGTTTGTGTCATGGTGGTAGAGCCATAGATTCTAATCACATATTTTTTCCATTCCAAGGGGAAGAAAATAACAACTATTAAGGATTTAATGTGTTGCATGTATATAAAGAAAACCAGAGGTTTTTTGTTAAGAATGAAAAGGATTTGAAGGGTGATTATGAGATACTGATCAAACTGAAGCACAGACCATCACGTGTCCTGTCTCATGTGTTTCTTCCTTCACAGTCCCTCTGATCATAGCTTTCTGTGTGTCCGTCACGGTGGGTCTGGTCTTAGGGGCCCTGGTGTATGTGATTTTGACCTGGATGTCGAGGCGCAGAGCGGGCTCCGTGAACATCACCCGCCCCACACCTCGTCAATCACGCATTTCTTCACGCACTCGTCCAGGCTTTAATCGTAACAGCAGCTATGACAGGCGCAGCAACAACAGTTTGGTCAGCGCTGCCTTCAGCTTCCACCGACAGACTTCCTCCCCAGATCACCTTGACCCACTGGGACACAAATCCAGTTTCAGGGCCTCCACTTTCCACCCTCTACTTCAGTGCAGCCAGATTGCAAGGGAGGCAGAGGAGGGAAGCCAAACCACGCTGCCACGCACACCAACTCTGACCACATCAACAGAATCAGCTAATTCAGCAACTACCCCATCCAGACCAGAGTCATTCTGGGGGAACAATGGCCTGAAGGGGTTTCATGTTACGCAGACTCCGCCTCCAGCTTATGAGAGCATTATTAGAGCTTATTAAGAAACATGCACCTGAGGAGTGTTAGCACCATGCTGATGCAAAGTGAATGAGCCCAGAGTTGTAAATGGATTTACAAATTATACTGGAATAAACCTGAACTGATTTAAATGATGAAACATGAAAGTTGTGTGCCCTGCTCGAAACAATAACACCCTAAAACTGTTTCGTCTTTTGGTTTGTTGATATGCATTTGGTGTCGACATAAGCACACGTGTGCATTCATCATTCAATACAAACAGCCATTTGACACCCTCAGCAATGTGGAAATGACTGCTGACTATAGGAACAGCAATTATTTATCTTGAAAAACAGCAGTCCATATTTAATTGTGATTGAGGCACATGTATATATGTACACTATCTGTAGAAATCTACATATTAATGCTCTTGGCTGAGCATTGCTTTGTCCGTGTTGATCATCTAATAACTGTAGAAAACAAATTTGATTGCAACGGGAAATTTAGTTTTGATAGTAAGTGCTTGTTTAACTTGGTAAACATAGCTGAGGACAGCTGCAAACTCCATTGATGTCATAATGGCTGCAACATTTTTGTGTTTTTTATGAGTGTCTGTGGCATTAAAACTTTTACAGTTTATAGTAAATGTGTGCATGACAGAGACTCACACACAGAAAAGGGGGCATTAGTTACGAGATCTTGGTATATTATGGTATGCTTGAAATGCAATTTGCTTAACTTTGACAATGCAATAAAAGCAAGAATCAAACCTCTGACAACTGACTTTTCCATACAAAGCTTAAACAAATCAGTGACCTCATCTGGCCCAACACATGGAACTAATAATACAAACACCTGCAAGAATACTGCAAAAACATTAAAGCAGTCATCCTAATAAAATCTACTTTAGACATGTTTTGTTGACTGTGTTACACAAATGTTAAGCACATTTATAGTCTATTCTCTCTTGTGTTTTGTTTTGCATTGCATAGAAGTCAAGCACGGGACTAGATAAGGCAATATATTTCAATCTAAATACATGTGTGTCAATCAGCCTGTATCACTGCATCAACACCTTTACTGACACAGTCTTTAGAAGATGGTGTATTTATTACATCATTGTTGCATTGAACAGCTTTTCTACTTCATTACAGAAGTAAAAGTCTTTCAGTAGACCAATGTTTATCAGTGGGAGAACTCATAAACAGGACAAAATTAGACCACCAACACAACAAAACACAATATACAATTAGCAGCAAGTGTGAGTCATAAATACTGTGATAGTACTATGTACACTATAACACCACAATTCAGAGCCAAATACTGTACTTTTACTCCACTAACCATATTTGACAACTTCAGCTAGTAGTTATTTTTTCCATTCATATTTAAAAACTATTTTTTTACTACTATATTTTTAAAACTATGGATTACCCACTTGTAAGTTAATAAAATATTTAGGATCTTTATCAGCTGTGCCGTTTTTGTTGTGCACGAGTATCTGTCTTAATTTTCATCTTTAAAAGTTTGAACTACAGATGTACACTACATTTATGTTATCAACTGCATCAAATTCAATACTGTTAAAATATGAACTGATATTTGCTTGCACTCTCCCCTTACTAGTGAGTTTCTATACTTCTACCACCTGTGGTTTTAAGTATAGAGCGTTTTGTTAGTCAAAATCTTTAAAGTAAGAAAGGAAATAGTTAAAGTCCACTGGAACTTGGTTTTATTTTAAAACATCTACAAGTATGAAGGTAAAACCTGCATAGAATATTGAGAACATTCACCAAAAAGTCATCTTTGTCATTGTCCATAATGAGAACCTTTGCATAAAGCCAGTCATGAACATCAGACCATACAGCTTCAACATACACACATTGAAAAAATAAATGTAGTTTCATTTTGTCCACAAAAAACACATTTATTAAGCACAATTTCAAATCGGTTTTGTAAGAGGTCCCTTGATGAATAAACCCTATTTAAGATTTTAAAGTGCAATTCTTTGGCTTTGGGACATTCAGGGAAAGTCTTTATACAGTACTTTGGAAAAAAAAGTTAATAGAGAATTCCCATAAGACATTGTAGGTTACAGAATCAGAATGAACACATTCCTAATCATTTTATTAGAAAGTTAACTTCAGAAAAGTCAGATCCCCCAACTTAGAGTTGTGGAAAACTGGGTTGTAAATGTGTCAGATTAGAAAAAACACATTTGATGACATATAAAATAGCCTAAGGAAAAGCTAGAGTTATAGTTAAGTGTGCATAAAATATAAGGCAAATTTCCTCATAGGACAGAAGAGAAACATTGGAATCTATACGTGCGGAGCTATCGTTTATAACTTCTTGGTCGCATTAGATGACGTGTTATTTGTGAGACAAGTTAACGTTATGTTTATTGTGTTCGCCGGGCGCTGCGTTCGGGGAGAATATTTACTTCGGTAGTCCTTTTAAAAGTTGTTCCGCGGTACATAAGGTATTGTCATTATTAAACAATGATTATGAATCAACATGAAAAGGTTAACTAAAACTGCCAACTGTCACCGAGAGCCGATACGTTAGCCAAACGCAAAATCTTTAGTAAGTTCGTGCTAGCATTAGCCAGCATACTTTTTCTATGGTGTTTATTTTACAGTTGCGTTATGAGCATTAGAAAAATATTGCGCTGCTGTAACATACGTCTTTAGTGATAATGCAACTGGCTTATACCTATAAAGTTAAAGAGCTAAGTTACACAGTCCTCGCTAAAGGTCTTGGGAATGAGCTGATGTCTTACAATAATTGCTTGACTTTGGTTGGCATTAGGAGAAGATGGTTGAATGTTGTTACTTTCGCTTGTTTGACTATTTGAACCTTGTAGTTGCGTGTTTCCTAACTGTGACCTAACTGTGGATTTGCAGGTGAAGAATGTCTGCTGCAGCGCTCCGTTTGATTCGCTGTCGGAGACTGAGCACCTCCTCAGAGATGAAAAGATTTCTCAAATGGAAAGATTTAAGTAAGTTATTGGATAGATGGATGGACAGTCAGTGCACACGAACCTGATTCCAGAATTACTTTGTTCAATCGCACCAGATATTTTTTGGTTATCTAAAGAAACAAACTGATCTGAAAAACATTGGTTGAGGCTATATATTGATTATATTGATTTCTTCTCTTACGAAATGTAGGAAAGGTTGCAAGAGTAACCTGCGCGGTTCTCTTTGGGTAAGTTATGGTATTTGCATTATTTTAACATATGACTCTTTAATTGACAATTTCTGATTTGTTTGTGTGAATTCAAAATGACCCATTAACAGATTATTAAAAATAACAATTATCTTTCTACAGTGGCTGTCTTTTTATTACTTACGAGGTAGTAGCATTGGACAAGGCTGTGACAATTGACACTAGTGCTATTCTTCAAGAGAAGTACAAGTCTTACATTTATCTCAGAGCCACACCATCAGATGAAAAGGAGAGCCTTACTGCAGGTATTTCAAAAAAATCTTAGAAAACTTGAAACAATGAGATTTCCATTTTGTCTATATAAACAGTTTTTGGACATTTGTCCTGCTTCTCTGATCCAGCTGGATCTAGCAAATATGCTGAGTGGCTTGATTTCCTTTTGAATGAGCACAAATTCGTACCAATCTTGCCACGCCAAGGTGTCCTGAGACATCTGTTATCATTACTTCCTCTCTTCACTTCCTTCCACTCTCTACTATCTCTATCCTGCTTGTATGTGTTGGTCTGTCTGTTCACTGATCTCAACTTCCATAAGTCAAGGTTCGCCAGTTTAATGGAAATATTCACAAACAACCTATAGTGCTGTGTATGTTGTTTATATTTGCCCCCTTCTAGTAGTTTTTATTTGTTTGTGTAATATATTAGAACTTGGTTATTTCCACTGGTTATTAGAATATAACCAGTGGAAATACAAAATGCTTTCTGTTTTTTAAATGATGATTTCAATGAAAATAAAAAGCGGTCCAGACCCTATGTGGAAAAAGTAATTTTCCCCTAAACCTAATAACTGGTTGTGCCACATTTGGCAGCAACAACTGCAATCATGCGTTTGCAAAAGGCAATAAGTCTTTTATATCGCTGTTTGTTTTTTGAAGCCTTTTAGAAGTGGACTGGTGTGTATTGGATCCTTGTCCTCCTGCATAACTTAAGTTACTTTTAGGGCCAGGAAGGTTTGGACAAATGTTTTCACTTAAAAAACTAAATCATCATTTAAAAACAAAATGTTCTATTTACTTGGGTTATCTTTGTGTGACAGTGAAACTAGTTTGATGATTTGAATCAGTTAAGTGTGACTTGCGTGATATGTAAAATAAAAAAGAAAAGATACAAGCAAATATTCGTAGAGTACTGATATGTTATCTTGGCATGTTTTTGTAAAAATGTAATTCCAATTTTTAAAAGGTCATGGCAATTATTTTTCACACTATGCATCTGTTTCAGGGCTTACATACAAAGCAAGGAAGGAACTTCATAAGGCGGTCCGAAGGTTTATGGAAATGTCTTCTAGACTTTTGCAGCAATCACTAGATGGTAAGAAATAAAAAGAAAACTCCTTTATATCAGTTAACTAAACAGCTCATGCTAAAACAGCGTAGTGGGAAACTGTAGTACTTCCCCTTTGTACTTCTTGAATTAGAAAGCAGAAGCCAATAGAAGCATAAATATTTACCCTAGAAAACTACAGATGCCATTTCTGTATTTTGAAATCGGTTTGTATGCATGAAGACCATAGGAAACACCTGCCTTGGACATGGAAATCCTGTTTCTGAATGTGACATACTGTAGTTTGTGCATTCATTTGTATTATGTGCAGTTAACAGTAGTTCTGTTCTCCCCAAGTCTGTACTAATCACGTATGCCTTTTATTGTAGATAGATCTGTAATTATGTCACATTGTAGAGCTACAACTGCTTTTTTATAATATTATATAACATTACATATATTATACAACATCTACTAAACTCAATTCTGACCTTTAAAAAATAAATAGCTGCCAAATGGATGAAACAAGGTTTGTAATTTAATAGCTGTTAAATCAGTATGTGGACAGAATTTTAGATTCTGGTAATTAGTCTGATAGAGTTTGAAGAAAGTTTCACCGCACCTGTAGAGATATTTGTGGAGCACATTAAGTCTTTGTTCTCTTAATCCTAGTCTATATCTGTGTATCTTAGAGCATTTCAGCCACGTGGATGCAGACCCACATGAAGTGGCATTATGGGTTTTGCTGAAGAGAACACAATCAACTGACAAAGCCACCAGACTACAGGCTGTACAGGAGCTCGCAGACAACCACCACTGGCATGGTAAAATACACAAAAGAATTTGAATACTATATTATTTATATACAATAAGGTAAATAAGAGGAAATTAGGTCACCTTTTCTCGGTATTACAGACTACCAGTACCAGACAGCAGCCCAGGTTATAAACCAGAGAACAGCAGTGGGTCTGGCTCGGAGTCAACAGGTAGATCTGCGATTCTTCCTCCCCCCACCTTCACTACCTGACCTGGAAGATGTATGTATGCTCAAATAAATCTGGAAACAATTACATTAGACATGCCTATTCATCCTTTTCTTCAGCTTCACCTCACACATATACTGTACTATATGCATGATGTCTTAACATCTTCACAGGGTTTGTCTGCAGAAGATGGACTCCGACAACTGCTGGCATCTCTGCCTCTGTCTGAGGTAGACAAATGTGTTCAGTACTTCACCTCACTGGCCCTCAGAGAAAGTACTCGGTCAATGGCAGCACAACGGGTAATAAACTATACAACAATTAAAAATATATATGCTTACAAAACATAACATAATCTCTTGAATTCTACATTGCAGGGTGGTCTTTGGTGTTTCGGTGGCAATGGGCTCCCCTACGCCCAGAGCCTCACCTCTGTGCCCTCAGAGAACGTAGAATCCTTTTGTCTACAGGCACTGGTACAGCACTCAAAGGTAATGATGGCCATTATACATCTAAACATCATCATAACACATCTTGTTCCTCCTTCCTTAGTAATTAGAAGTAACTCATGTCAAATCTGATTTGAAGGGGAATATTTTAGTTCAGTTAATTCAATTGATTTCAGTGGTTTCATGGTTGATGGGACTCTTGTATTCCATGTATGTGTAGTAGTTTTAATTCAATACATTGGTTCCTTCAAAAAAAAAATTCTATTACTCCATTAACTCGTCTGTGAATTAAGACCATGCATGAACGTTGACCTGGAATAACTCCTGTGGAGGATGTTCAGGTGTGTTGAATACATTTTCCTGCCTGCAGGTCAGGAGCCACTGTGACCATATTGTTGCAAATGGGGGTCTACAGCTTCTTCAAAGGGTTTATCAGATCCGGAGAAACTCTCTGAAGATTCAGAGGAACATTGTTCGCATAATAGGAAACTTGGCGCTCAATGAAAGTGTTCACCAGGCTATAGCACAGTCTGGTAAGTCCATAAATCTTCACATTATTGCATAGAGGGCACTGTAGCCCACAGTATGGGAGGTATTACATATTCACAATTATCTTCTTCTTTCGTTTTACCTGTATCACACCTTCAGGATGGGTAGCGGTGCTAGCTGAAATGATGCAGTCCCCTCATGTCATGCAGGCGTCCCATGCAGCTCGTGCTCTGGCCAATCTCGATAGGGAGACAGTGGAAGAGAAATACCAAGATGGCATATACATCCTCCACCCACAAACACGTGGCAAGTAGGAAAACAATGAATTCTATTGTCATAAAATGTTTCCAATACGTTTTATTTAATATGTATAATCCTACACTTACCTTTTACAATGTTTTATATCCAGACAGTCAATCAAAGCAGATGTGCTGTTCATCCATGGGATTCTAGGGGCAGCTTTTAAAACATGGAGACAGAAGGATCGAAATGTGTTAGAGGAAGGGAAAGAGGAAGAAAGAAAGGATGACTACACAGAGTGCTGGCCAAAGGTAAGAATTCCACCTTACTCCTCTAATTACCCTTGAGTGCTATGGCACACTATGCCTTTCCGTCTAAGAGAAACAAAGTGTATTGTTTACTCAGTCTTGATTAATATTGAGAACGTTAATTATCTGTGTTGTTACTCTAATTGTGTCTCTTTTATTGACAGTCATGGTTGGCTGCCGATTGTCCAAATCTGAGAGTACTGTCAGTGGAGTATGACAGTCACCTCAGTGACTGGATGGCCAAATGTCCTGCTGAAAATCAGAGGTGAAGAATCGGCAGTTTTTTTTAAATGTCCACTGGTGTTTAAGTATTGGATACTATAAGGCTTTGTGTGTACTAGACTTTAACAATTTTGATTAACAAAACTATTAAGGGGTTATAATAAAATGAAATGTTTAACTGCCCTCAAATATCATAGTAGCAACATGCAATAATGAGTGAAACATCCATTTATTATTTGCTTTGTCTCTCCAGAAAGTCATTGGCCTACAGAAGTCAAGAGCTGCTAAAGAAGTTAAAGCAAGCAGGTGTTGGAGAGAGGCCCGTGATATGGGTAGCCCACAGTATGGGAGGTATTTTGCACCATTTTTTCACCAATATCTACTGAAATCTGGAGAATGCAGCTGGAAACAACTGGCTTGGCATCATTACAAACCTTCACCAAACACCTGATTATTTGCTATAAAGGTTTACTGAATGTCTGTACTCTTTTTGGCCAGGACTACTTGTCAAGAAAATGCTGCTGGATGCATCAAATGATCCAGATATGCATGGGCTAATAAAGAACACAAAGGGTATCATGTTTTATAGTGTTCCTCACCACGGAACGTCTATGGCCGAATACTCAGTCAATGTCAGATATCTCCTGTTTCCCTCAATAGAAGTCCGAGAACTTTGCAAAGGTAAATCAAGGAACACTGAGATCCATGTATTGGTTTGTAGAAATTGCTAAATATCTACAGCAAGTTGTTGTCTGTGTTCAAGATTCACCAGCACTGCGTAAGCTAAATGAAAGCTTCCTCGACATGGCCAAAGAGAAAGAATTTAAGGTGCTGAGCTTTGCAGAGACATTACCAACAAACATTGGACCCATGATCAAAATACTGGTGGTACCTACTCAGTCAGCAAGTAAGTGAAATGAATTCATTTGGGACAAATGCTGTATAGATTAAATATGAATGCATTAACCTGCCTCAATTTGGTTTCAGATCCTGGCATTGGGGAAGTCATCAAGGTGGATGTGGATCATCTGAACATCTGCAAGCCAGAGAAGAAGGACTCATTCCTGTACAAACGCAGCCTCCAGTTTATCCAGGAAGCACTGCAGAGCTACATTGGCCACTGACTGCAATACAAGAACACCAACAAACTGGTTAAACCTACCGTATACTTAAAATGAGGGAGAGCACTGTCGCCTATATCACCAAATGGAAACATATTGGCTTCTCCTTGTTGCACAATTACAAAAACACCTACATCATAGTATACATAGATGAATTATGATAATTTTACACATTGAAGTCTTTTCTTTTTTATGGTGATAAATTTGTTCTGCTCCTCTTAGAATTGTCTCTCTTAGTAGTAAGTCAGATTTGTTAAAAGAAAATCATGATTACTATAAGTACTGATAATGAACACTTTGTGTTTGAATTGTGTTTTGTTAGTTTTGGCATTTTAATTTTACTTGAGACTTAGCAGCTTAATACATACCGCTAGTTCTTTTTTCCTGCACTGACCTATTATTGCCACTCTTGTGCTTCAGTATTTTTGACCAGAATAATGTTGTAACATTTTATTTCTTTTATATTTATGTATTTATCGATGCGTACTGTATGATAGTCATATTGTGTGCCAAAAAATTAATTCCTGAGCCTTACTGTACCTCAAATGGACCTGTATTAATATTACCCATGTTCATTCAGTTTGCTTTATTTAGGAAAGTTTTTTTAATCTACAGGTGTTTATACTCTAGTCTAGTGAGTAAACACATATTTGGAGGCTTAATTTAACTTGTCTATGCATTTTGTTGCACTACTAATTTTAAAGCTGTTTTCCAATGCATATTTCATCTTTGAATTATTTTACAGTATAATTACCACAGTGGTTAATACATCAATAATGAGTAGCACAACTTTCATGTATAGGATTTTTTGCATCTGTGTGACAATGTAGATCACAAACATTGCAATTTCTATTTTAGTTATGTATTCGCAAATACATAACTAAACATTAATTAAATAAAATGGCACCACATGCAATATTTTACAATCAGGGAAAATAGTTTACTGTAGTGCGTATGTCTGAAAGAACGACAATAATCGCATTCGCTCATTTCTTTCTCGGTGTTTGGCCCTCGTTAGACACCATCATTTGCTCCCTACCAATTTTCCCACAATGCTTTGCAACGTCGGCATACAACAAGAACAATAGTTATCAGGTCTGTAAAAAAGTCGGCATTTTCTCATTTTGTTTTATTGTGTGCATTTAAACGCGTATGTTTGTTTTGTAGTTCGTTGTGTATTATCTTCCGAGACTGACAGAAAGTTCTCGTAGTTCAGTGCGACTAGACATTAACGTTAGTGCTAGCAAGCTAAGCTAATAACGTTACTCAAATCCTAGGTAAGACGATGTGCTGTTCAAACGTGATCAAACTGATTATGTTTTGTGAAGCGACGTTAACTTGTTAAGAAAATCCATTCTTAAATGCGACACAGACCCCAAAAACAACCACCTTTCTTACTGTGTGTTACGTTTCTTTACACATATTTACTGTGCTGAGTTTACCCATCGCCATGTTAGTGCTCAGGGAAGTCAATTCTGTCAACTGTGCTGCAGGTTTACAACTGTCAATATGGTCAACGTACACAAAGGAGTACTTATTGAATGGTAAGGAAAGCTGTAAATATGTACCGTCTCTATATTATAATCAAGTTGTGCTGATAAAATTACATAATCTGAACGCCTTTTTACTTATCTCTGCTCAATGTACCAGTGATCCTGCAATGAAACAGTTCCTCCTCTACCTGGACGAAACAATGGCCTTGGGAAAAAAATTCATCCTCAAAGACCTTGACGACACACACGTTTTCATCCTGGCAGAGGTGGTTCACACACTCCAGGAAAGAGTTGGTGAATTAATGGACCAGAATTCATTCCCCATCACGCAGAAATAACATGCACCGTTACGAAATATCTCTCCCTGGACTTTTCCCCGTTTAAATATTTTATTCATTGGACATTGCAATGTTTACAACTGGAGACTTAAATGGTAACACTGCTCATTAATGTAAAAAGACTAAAGAATTGCACCTTTCTTTTTTTCACAGCATATTATTTTATGTTTGAATAATTTGTGTTTTGTAAAATGGTGTCCAAAAATAAAAACTTAATGGGAGTTGTTTTAATTCAGACATGAGTGGCTGTTGAGCATGTAGGTAGCCTTTTCCAATGTGGAACCACAGAGTCAAAAGTAATAATATAATTGTTAGAGATGGGTAGATGTTAACAAAGCCCGGTGTTTTCTTACATTGTTTAAAGTTTGTCACATGAAAAAAAGTTGATGACAACAACCAAGTTTAAAAAAGTAGTAGAATTAGATGCTAGATAAAATAACATTACACAGCATGATGCTAGAAAGGTTACCATCTATGTTCAATATTTTCACCTTATGGTGAAAGTAATATTTGATGTTATGTGAAATGAACAAGCTAGTAATTATTAGATTCGATATACATGACAGGCAGCCTTAACGCCCATTTCCAGCTTTAATTGTTTATTTCTTAGGTTGAACTACATGACTGAGATTTTTGCTGACAGAAACATCGAGATTGATAATCTGGTCAGCATTTCACTTTTATCAAATTTGATTCAGGCTAACGTGACTAAAATATACTGCAACATCACGGTGGTGTCTACTTGTTTTAGTAAATTGAATCCCTGGATAGGTGGACAGATCCGGACCATGAAGTGGCTATGATTGTACTTCCGGTTATTTTATATACAAAATAAGAGTAATAATCGATTACCTTATATTCAAAATAAAAGTAATACTCGATAGGTCAAAATCGATGAGAAAAAAGGGCATTGAAGGTAAGTTACAGATGTAAAACTGCCGTTCATATTGCTAATAAGATTGATTTGTAAAAAGTAAGCAAACTACAACATTCTGCACAGAAAAGTGTTGCAAATAATGTTGGTGGAGATTCATCTTCTATTATCCAAGTAACAGTTAAAACACAGCTGGGACGTTAACGAATAATATTTAGTTTCTGCTACCACACCTGTCGTTTATGACTGATAGCAACTTTAAACTGCTTCAACAGTTAACTCCGCGGGATTTATGCTAGCAACGTTCAAGCGGTTTTGTACTTAAGTTCGGTAATTTACCCTTTTATACCTTCAAAGCAAACTTGTAGGTACATATATCAGGAAAATACGCAGTTTTTACTAAAGAGATGTGGCTTGTAAGCACTTACGTTTAAAGTAACCTACCTGAAGGCCTGTCTGCATGTCGGTGAGCACTAGTTGGCGGTTAATGGTAACAAACTGCGTCAATTTAACGTTAAATAAAATGTTTTATACACACAATAAACAGAAGAGTGCGGTGTTTTCTTCCAGTTTATTTATCAGTACCATCAGTAGCCAGAGGTGAAAGTAACTAATGTTATGTACATTTACTTCTATTTGCCCCTTAGGGTTATAGAACATCTATTTATCATGTTCTAATTTAAGTTGCAACGTTTCGCGCAATAAATCTTTTACAAAATGTTCTGCTGAAAAAAGACAAACTCACAATTTCATTGCAAGAACGCCTTTATTCTGAAGAATGACCGGATGTCTTGCGTGACGTGTTCCCTTGACGAAAGTTGTAACAACCATGGACGATAATCAGACCGACGAAGAGGTGATTTTGATACTTTAAGATAATTAGTGTGTGTTTTTCATCACATATTATAAGCATACAGACAGTAAGACATACTTTTACACTTTGTGTTTCTTTTATTGTGCCATGTGTGTCAGGAAAGGTAGATAGTTGTGCGAGAGTAGAATCTAGAAGTACAGCAAGGATATCGGCTTGTTAGCTTAAACTGCTTTTTTCTACATCAAACAGATTGGGTTCGTTGTTGATGAAGTGAGCAAAATAATAAAAGAGGTAAGCAAAAATGCAGTTCTGAAGTATTTTGATTTATTCACAACGTTTGGTTTTGATCGTCTCATTGCTGCCGCTTCTTAGCAAGTTTGTTTTTAGAGGATCGTCTGTTGCCAAGGAGACCATAACGACTGCTACTGGCCGTTTATATATAACCCACAGAATTTAAACCATAAAAATAAGTAATTTTATTTACAGAAGTATACAGTATTTTGCTTGCTTTCTGATTACAATGTGTTCTATGTGTTCTATTATATTGTATTATGTTGTTCTATCTGATGACACAGTCTTGTTTACTTGTCTCTGTAGTCAGTAGAAGCAACCATAGGAAAAAATATCTACCAGCACAGCAGAGTGAACCAGTGGACTACCAGTATAGTGGAGCAGGTCCTCAGTCAACTTGGCAAGTTGGGAAAGCCTTTCAAATACATTGGTATGTACGGTGTAGTCTCTGAGACTATGTTTTTTGTGCTATGGTATTTATATTAAAACGTAGCATGTATGTGTTTTCCTATAGCAACCTGCATCATCATGCAAAAAAATGGAGCAGGCTTGCAAACAGCCAGCACATGCTTCTGGGACAACTCTACTGATGGTAAAAAAAAACCCACATTTGCCTTTTCACAAAACTACTGAAAACTTTGTGTATGGCTAAGTTCTGAACAGTAATTAGATATACGTTAAGTTACACTTTCACTCAATTTATTTTGCATTTCATCCAACAGGAAGCTGTGCAGTGAGATGGGAAAACAAGTCTATGTATTGTATCGTCAGTGTTTTTGGGCTGTCCATCTGAATCTACTGTAGTGTACTTAAACTGTATAAATTGTAGGTATGTGTAATTCTGAGAACCAGCATGCTACATTTGCCTGTGTTGACTATATTTGAATAAATGTATCCAGTTATGTTTTTATGTTTCATGTTAAATGCAATATATTAAAACATGTAAAACTGTATATATTTTTTGCTTTATTTACCATCATGGCGTTATATATACAGCTTTATCCATGAAGCAACAAAAATAGCAAATACTTTGAACATTTCAGCAACCTAATTTAACCAACATAAGCCACATTCGCACATTAAATAAACATGTTTTTTTTTATGCTGAAGCATTTACTCATTGGAGAATGAGTTGACGTTGACATTTATTTTGCCTGTTTTTGTCCATAAGCTCTAGTTTTATTAAACCAAGGAAAAGGCTGCACGTCTCAAATTATAGGCAATAAAAATGATGGCAAAGAAATGTTTACTTAGAACATGTTCTACATGAGGCAAAGTATGTAATCAACATGATATGTCCATGCAAAATCTATCCATCCAGGTAATTATAATACAATATCAAATATGTCTGCAAAATACAGTTCTTAAACAAGTGCATATACAAAGCTGTTTTCCCAGGATGTGGTAAGATGAATAGTCATGAATCACTGGTCCATGCAGTACTTCCAGTTAAGGCCTTCTGCATTCTTTTTAAATGTGTCTGTGAATTAATGGAATCTGGAAACAGCCAACACTGTTTAGGCACTTAAATCACAACAGTGCTGGTGAGCTGCAGTTTACTGTTAGAGTGCAGATGTTACTCAGATTTGGCCACATATATTCAGTCTAATTATTCTAAAACTGTCCTAGTAGAAAGGAATGGCAAAAACAAACCCTGCAAGTATGAGGAGAAAAAAGTAGTAGTTTAACAAAAGGCATTGAAATAATT
Source organism: Microctenopoma stevenorrisi (assembly GCA_032270685.1). Classification (NCBI taxonomy): domain Eukaryota; kingdom Metazoa; phylum Chordata; class Actinopteri; order Anabantiformes; family Anabantidae; genus Microctenopoma; species Microctenopoma stevenorrisi. The sequence goes on from JAUMTR010000016.1 coordinate 10,054,443, forward strand.
ATTCACAAAAGAAAAGATAAACTTTCAATCAGTTTTCACTGAGGGTGTATGTATTTAGTTAGAAGTAGGAAAGAATTCCATCCATCCATCCATTGTCTTCCGCTTATCCGAAATCGGGTCGCGGTGGGTGCTGGAGCCTATCCCAGCTGCCTTCGGGCGAGAGGCGGGGTACACCCTGGACAAATTGCCAGTCCATCGCAGTAGGAAAGAATTGGTAGATTCTATTATTTTACATCAGTGGTTTAGATTTTATGAAGCATAAACCATAAAGGAAAAAGTCTGAGCGGCTATTTAAAGTTCGGGAAAATTACAGTACATTCAGTAGACATGGAACTTACCCTTTTAAAAAATATATCTATGTACACTTACAGTATATCCTTTCAAATGTCCAATGCAAATACTCCTTATTTACACATTAATATACTTTGTTTTAATGTACTCTCGGTTTGCAACAGGGATACAGAAGAGAAGCCATCGGAGATCCATCAGCCGCTGTCACTCTCATCCTGGTACTTAGCTGTTGCTTTGATGGCACGTCCGTTTTGTAAAGGCATGTCTTCATAATCGCTTCTTTAGAAAGACAAAAAAACATCAGTGGGTTCATGTACACACAGGACAATGAATGTAACCTGCCAAAAACTAAGGAGCAAAAATTCACAAAAGCCATAAACAACACTAATTACTACGGAAGAGGATTAGGGTCACCATTAAAACATTTGAATTCTGACATTTTTCTCAGAATTACGACTTTAATCTCCGAATACTGCAGTTTTTTTCCCCACAATTGTAAGTAAAAACATTTTTGACAATCTCAGAACTGGCCCTAATCCTCTCCCGTACACTACAGCAGTTTGTAGTTTATTTTAAGCATTTAGTTCATTGCAAAATAGTAAATGCTGGCTAAATTGCAGAAGCTACGGTCTATCCAATATACGGGAAACTTGACAGTTTACTAGGAGTATACACTCACCCATAGATCACTTCATCATCTGAGTCATTTAGCATGGAGAAAGCAGGGTTGTCCTTCAACTGGGAATCTAGAAAAAAAATGTGTTGAAAGATTAGTTTATCATCTACCGCAGAAAAGAAAGAAAACTCAAGGATTAGTAATTGCTGTGCTGTATTACTCACCATAAAGAGCATTCTTGGAGGGGGAATACACAAATGCTAGTGTATACAGGTAAAAGTTGAGCAGACCATAGAAGGATAAAAATTCAGCTGGTATGTCTGGAATTAAGGAATCACTATTGATCATGATTATATAGTTCAGGGGTGGCCAAGTTCGGGCCTCGAGAGCCGCAGCCCTGCTTGTTTTCCAACCCTCCAGTCGTTAACCAGGAGCA
>JAUMTR010000016.1:10055885-10090056 GCA_032270685.1 Microctenopoma stevenorrisi
AGAAGCTGTAAGTGCAGGGATGGTTGGAAAACAAGCAGGGCTGCGGCTCTCGAGGCCCGAACTTGGCCACCCCTGATATAGTTTATGTTTAAAGCGAAATTGTGGTAAACTTTCTATCCAAAAGATATAGTTTTGGTAATGAGTGGACAGTTCAGCCACAAAATTGTCTTGAAGAGCCTTGGCACCAAACCTCAGATAAAGAATGACCATGCTGGTGGAGAATAAAAGAGGAAAAGATCACATTAAAACAAACTGAATTTTTCATAATGCCCAAATGAATTAAGGTTTTTTCATGAACATACCTTATAACAAGGACGACAAATGTCAGCGCCGTCAAAAACTTCAGCCGAAGATCTAGTGTTTGCAAATGCAGAACATTAATGTCACAGTAAAGTTAAATCTGAGTCAAATACAGAGAGGTGTGTTGTGCTGAGATACCTGAGTAAGGCATGTTCTTGAGTTCGGAACAAGCTCTGACGATCAAGAAAATCAGATAGAGTATGTAGAAGACAACAACAATCGTAAAGAAGACCTTCATTCCCTGAGAAAAACACCATGGAACTTCATTATACCGCTGAGCAAATGAAGACAAACACTAGGTGTTATTATTTGAAGTGCCACTCTCACCTGAAAGTTCACTATATCCACTTTATACTGATAGGTGGGGTCCTGGAGTTCATTGACCCTGCAAATCCAGAAAAAAAATGACTTCAGTCTGAGTGTAACCCACAGTTTGAATCAGACAAGCTGTGGCCAGCAATGTCACACTTACGTTTGCCATATGCCTAGTGTAACCGCAGAGAGCCACAGGAGACCAACAATAATGAGCTTTGGCAAATAGAACGTCAGGCATTTCCTCTCACCCTAGAGAAGAAACATAACACATATTAATTCAAATTCAAAAGGACATCAAATTTGAGTAAAACAATAACATTAGGAAATAACACTGTATCGACCTGAACCCTAATGCCATGATAAACACAGAGCCAGAAGAGCAGGAGAGCACACAGGAAGAGAGCCTGAAAGAAAGCGTCCAGCGTCCCCGGAAACCAGCTGTTCACGAGGAATGACAGTGGGAAGAACGGATCTGAAAGGGAAAAAACAACAAAAAAACACTTACACTATACTGGGAATGCTACATTGTACATGGCAAAAGTAGTTGTTCTAGTTATAATTAATAATTGAAGGTAATGTAGCGTGAATATAATAAAACTTGCCATTGTACAGCAGCAACAATGGGAGCAGGATTGACATCCATTTCTGTTCTATGCCCCAGTCCCTCATAGAGAACTTTCTCAGCGAGTGTGCAAACATGCACTGGAACACACAGAATACAAAAAAAAAATAAATCATCATCCTGCATTCTAGAAAAGTGAGTTTTTCGGTCTTCTCATTTACCATTAGGATCATAAATACTGGATCGATGCAACTTTTATTTGGCCGCTGTACACCACTACATTGAATTTTTAATGCAACACTAAAAATGTGAGCGTAGTCACGACTTTCAGCTTTCAGTCAAGGGATATGACAAAATTGCCGTGTACACAAATTCTACTTGCCCATATGGAGGCTCCCAAGGCTCAAAACTCATAGAACATATAGCTTACACACATCTGCATGGTCAGATGTGAGCTGTTCCCTCATTACTCAATGATTAATTAGGCCTAGAGGTTCTGAGTGTTACATTTTAATTTAGTAGCTGTTTATGGTCCAAAGAAGTATCTATGCAAGTGATGCAGTCCATCAACAGGGAGCCTATACAAATAACAAATGCCAAAAAAGTGTCATTGTTCCAATATTTACAACCCTGACTGTCTACTCATCATATTCAGTTTGGAGGTTACATCGATACATTTTATTTAAACAGGACCTAATTAATCAGTGTTCTTACCGTTACCACGAAGGTCAACACCACAAAGGCGAACCGAAACCAGATTTCTACTTGTGAGAAGGTGGGATTGTACATTTTCCACTGAAGATGACACAAGGAGAGAAACAATCGTTAAAAAAGTATTTGTTTCAAGAGCTGCAGGAAGAAGTCTGCCAGTGTTTGTCACCCACCACAAATGTGACCTTGATTTCATCATTGATATTTTCAAGGCCACTGAAGCGGACCTCAACCTGGTACCGGGTGTAGTTTAGATAGCCCAGATGAAGCACAATGATCTCATCACATTTCTGTAAAGAAGGAAAAGCTGCGGTATCACTGCTGATTCAGTCAGCAATTTAACTAAAGTGTACAGAGGAGAAATTAATTTCAACAGAAAAAAAGAGTTATTACATCTGTGAACCTGAATTCATTATGGTCCAACACTCACTTCTGCACTGAAACATCACTGTGTATCATAAACGCACACAGCTGTGATAGCTGAATGATCAATGACAGTCCTGGTACTAGCAAGAGTGAGATGGCTGAGCTGGTGATTGACACTTACTGTCCCACAGTTAAGAATTCTTGATTTCTGATGCGCATTGTTGATGCGCATTACACTGGCGTCATGCATCACTCCCTTTAGCTCAACGTTGATCTCAAAAGGCTGCTGGAATTCTCCCTCTGGCAGAGACACAGAAAGAGCATGTTAGTAACCAAGGGCAAGTGCATTTACAACATGACTGAAAGGAAAGCTAGACATCATACTCAACATTCAGCTGTTATGATAATGGCGGTTAATCTGTAGCGCATTGATTGGTCTTACTATTGCTTTTGTCAGCCTGCATTACACAGGTGAGCCATAGCTGCTGGTTGTAGGTGGTGAGGGGAGGAGAAACCAGATTAAAGGGCCCAGTCTGAAAACATACAATGGATAATGTCAATCCAGAAGAAACCATACCTTAGAAATGCAAATTACACCGTTATATTTGAAACCATATGCATAAGACAAATAGGAACCGTGATATGTGACATCACAATTCAATGTAAGGCAGATAATAATAATAGCAAAAGCAATAATATAAAATTGTCTCAGAAAAAACTTGCCTTAACTGAGAAATTCTTTAAATGCAGCTGATCACCATTGTGCTCTTGCCCATCAATAACACTAGGACCTATAAAACAATGAGAAAAAAAACAAAAAAACAGTTTGACTGCAAACGTAGAAACAAAAACACAAATCAAGTGAAATAAGCAGACAGGTTCAACGATCACTGGATATCTTGGATCAGTGAAATGTGTGTCTGCAGGTACAGTAAATGCAAATCTTCACATTTGTCATACATAATTAAGCTTTTCGTTGTTTTCATGCATTTTTTATTAAAAACACTCCAATTTAAGGGGTTCTGAAATATGACTACGCTGAAATAGTTGAAGATTAATTACATTGGGCAATGTGCACACGAAGGTGATGACTTGATCATTTGAAGGTTTAAGTTTGAAATAATCCGCCTAAAGCCATTTAATAGTAATTTATACTTTACTGATCCCCTTGGTGAAATTTTTTGTGAATAGGATGCCCTGTAAGCACCAAGGGTCAAGGTATCAGTATCTTATCCAATGGCAGCTCAACACTTTACCAGGACTGGGAATTGAACTGCTCACCTTTGGGTTTGTAGTATAGTTTATAGTTTATAGTAGACCATGTTCACACCAGCACCATTAAAAAAATATCTTGCTTTCTATAAGCTATGATGAGTTGCCATTAGTTTGCTCAATAACATTATTTCAAGAAAACAGCTTCAGTTGGCTTGTTAGTAATTTATCAAGTTATGGCAAATAACTCCTTAAAAATGCAAGAAGAAAACATTTTGGGGACATGTGTATCTGGTTCCAAATGTGTGCATCCCAATGATGTACAAGCCTGAGATCCACTGCACAATTGACAAAGACGTGGTGAAAATGTAATAGAAAATGTTCCTCAGTAATCAACTGTATTGTTTAGAACTGATAACCAGTCAATGTGGTTCACTCACATTCTGTGAATCTGAGACCTAATATCTGTGTGTTTTATGACTCTTGACCAACACCCAGCTGTAGTCAAAGGTGCAGCAACGTTTATCAGACATACCTGCGATCCCAATGAAGACTGTGAGGCCGAAGCACACCAGGAACACCACAAAGACCAAGACAAAATGTCTTTTAGACAAGGTGTAGAGCCGCATGGGGGCTAGTCTATCACAGGGAGACAGGGTTAATACACAACCGCTAATTGTCAGAGCTACGGGAACAACGTAGAACAAACAAAACGAGGAAGCTAATGTTTATTTTGTGGTTTAGTTGTGGCACAGGTGCGGTTGTGTCAGCACTGGTAGCATCCGTGCTACTTTATGCTAACAGAAACAGATGGTAACTCGGAGAAGAACAGAGGCTTCAACACATTTACACACCAGTAACACCTCTCGCGGGTATCCGTGTCACACTTACAGCTCCATTTCTCTCAGTTCGCAGGCTCGGTGGCGACTAAAAGCGGTAAATTCTCGCCGTGCGTCCTCATTCGTGAACGAACATCAGCCTGCGACAACTGGAACGCGACGTCATCGGGTGGGAGAAACCACATCACGTGACGCCGGAGGGTGCTTAAATAAGCGTGTAGGGAGCAGGGTAGGAGGAACCACTGTGGCCTACTTCCTCTTCCTTCTTTCGTCTGGAGTTACATAGTTCAACATGTGATATGATGACAGTTTCTATGTTTTTGCGCAATTTTTTTTCCCATCTTTTTTGTTTTTACATTTCATCAGTACTTTCATTTTGTTAATTTGCACGGGTTTTGTCATATCCGAACGAACAATTTTATGTCTCTTGTTGACATTTTGTGACTGCGCATAACCGATTTACAATATGTCGTGCGTCTCCTTCAGAATACTTGGCAGGTGATCGTTGTTCTTGTGCAGTAATCTCGGCATGCTTTAACGTGTCTAAAAGGCCAATGTCGTCCATCTGCAGGAACAGAAGTTTCGCGCATGCGTATTACTTTGACGTCGCCCATAGACAAAGACTTTTAATTTCTGATTACCTATTTAGTGGGTACTATTTTATTTCACACCATTTGAAGGACAATATAGATATTTAATTAGGAATACGATGTGAAGCGACTATCAGATTAGGAAGTTTGGTTAGATCACTAAGACAGCACTTGTTGACTTTGATGGAAATGAGGCCTCTGCGTCTAAGAAAATCATAATACGTTAAATGTTGAGAATATGCATCAGATAATGCTCAGTGACACTTTAGCTGTTCTTTTTCCCTTTTACCTGAGGTATTGTCTTGTATTATTGTATTTTTAATGAACATTTACTGCCAATGTCAAGGGAACAGAGAATATAAAACTATTACATAAAACAATAATAAAAAATAAATAAATGCCCGTGTAATATATGCATGCCTATATATATATATATATATATATATATATATATATATATCTGCAGGTTGCTTTTGCCACTATAACACACCAGGGTCTTATGACATAACGAAGCAAAATGATGGATTTTACATTTTGGTTACAAATAGACCCACCTGTAAAATCTGTCATCTCGATAAGGAGTCAGATCCTCCTTCAGCTCGTTGTAGGCCTCCTGTATCTTCCTACAGAAATATTTCAGCTCGCTGTACAGAGGGTTTTCCATACCGGACGAGTAGTCTGTGTCCATAGTTACACCGAGCCGTCGTGCGGCTGAAAATGGCGATGGGTAAACAATCCGCGGCCTTTTCACACAACAGCGAAATGATGTGTCTGTATTGTTCCGTCCTTTAATTGAAATTGCAACCGAAGCCGTTTTGTTTGTGTCGCTTGAAAGAAAGCAAAAAGCAGTAAAAAAAAAAAAAAAAAAAAAATGAGGAGGGGGCGGGAAAGCCCGTACACGGGGAGGAAGGTCACATGACGAGTTCAGAACCACGGACAGAGACAGACCCTCTGATGACGGCACAGAGCATGGTTAATGTGTGGGTGTATAACAAAGAACCAGGACTACACGTATCTAGTAATACTGCATTAATATCAGAATTTATTTTACGTTACAAATTTAAGGAGTGGGATTATATTTAGATTTGATACCATCCTTTATAGATGTAATGATGACACAAGTAGTCGGATAAAAAAAAAAGGTTATGTTGACTATCCCTGTGTCTTTTTATCATAGCGTTTGCTTTTTGATACTGTAGAGGAGCGTTCACTAGCTTCAGTTCAGGTTCATACGCTAATATCATTCAAATGTAAACCTTTTCATTCTACACTTTATGTTCTTGAATTTAATTTGTGGAACCAAGTTACTTTTAACATATTATTTACCTTTAGTTAAACAAGCCAGTTGATTGTGAAAATGACTATATTTATGCTCAGATGTTTGTTGTAAACCAGCAAACTTTTGTAGAAACTCTGACAATAGCTGCAGAGGTAGGGTCGTGTAATATATAACCCGGTAAGTCAGTTATCCATATATGACAAACTGGAACCATACCTCTGAACTTAACAATAATATCAATATATTTAAGAAACAAGTAATTTTCTAAAACGTTTTATTCAAAAGATGCGTGACATATACAGTTATAAAATAATTTACAAGGCATGCCTAACTATCCATTCACTATAAACATTCAGTCACCAAATCAGACATTTTTTTCAAGTGTTTTTGTCCTTTAACTCTACAAATACAAAGCACATATCTTCTCTAAAGAAAAGGCAAATCCTACAATATCTACAACTGGTTGTCTCATAAAATCTGATTAAAGTAATCCTTGACCTAAATTCATAGGCAAGTCTGAACATGAACTCAGTGTCTTACACTTGTGAACTTATGTGAACATGTGTTTGTATGCATGTGTGAGAAGCCATGACCACACACGCACACGTTTGAAGATAACCGATTTAACACTGATGGGATTGGTAGACTGCACAGTTGAATACAGACACACCTCGACTTGACAGTTACACAACTAGTCTACCAACTACACTAAACTGGGCACTTGCTCATTCATATCTTTTCCATCCAATGCAAACTTCACAAAACACAGAAAAATTGCCCAACTCTCCCAAACCCAACCGATATTCCCATCTCACAATTTGGGCTACACTTGTGACTTGCAACGAACTTATCAACACAAAGAAATGTTCCGAAAAACTCCACAATATACAATATGTATAGATACTAGATCCTTTAGGAAATAATCTTATAAATAAAATGTACAGACCAGCAACAAAATGCTGAACCTAAAGGGTGGTAACAAACTGATCGAAAGTTATGACAAAGTTTACTCTAAGAAAATATTGCACTAACACAGAAATGGGCATTTTCTTTACGACATGCTTTTCATTTCATTTTTTAAAGATTAAGTTATTGAAATTCTTTTTCAATTCCCATTTTGCCTCTAATACACATCCCGCTGTGATACAGAAAGATCACACTAAAGCACATAATAATCTCATCAATTAGAACAGACCATAAGAGAGCTGGCCAAAAGTTTGAATTTTTTTTGCCTAAAATTAAGTTACACTTCCCACTAGATCCATTTATTTCAAATGTAAATCTTAAACATATAATTTGGCACAAATATTTGATGTAATCTTAATCATACCTATTAGCGTTATTAAATATTTATGCCTTTTTAGTTATTTTGGCCATCATCTTACACAAGTAAACCTTACTAATGCGTCTAATAATTTACCTCTGCCCATGCTCCTATCATCCAGCACTGTTCAGTCCTTAATTAAATGTGAACATAAGCCTTAATGCCTAAAAGAAAAACAACTAAAGAAAACAAACATATTTCCACAAATTAGTGTCAGCTTATGAAATCAACAGATTTCAAAGGCTTCATCCTTCATTGGAGTTCTAAAAATTCAGTGAAAATGATTTCAGCTGAACTTTTTTTGTGTGGTACATTAGCTTAGCTCCACAGCTAAAGTTATGCTTAAAGCACAGTGGAGACTGGTGTAAACAGGCATCTGTCAAAGCCACCCAAGTCTATTTGCAACATTTACATATGGCTGATATGTATTTACATGACTTCTGAAAAGACTATGAAATGGCATCAATGAAATATACAAAAATATTTCCTGTACCTTGCTTACATGTTCCGTGTGTTCTTTAACAGCAGGGCCAGCACCCCCAACTACACACTCACTTCACAGAAGTGACATCAGGTAACAAACCAATTCATGCTAGGGGTTAGGTTGTTCAATCCAGGTCTTAGCAACTTCTTTTACACCCATGTCACCATATGTAGATATTGAATTAAGTACACAATATGTCAGTCAAAGCTATTCTGTACACCACGTACACCTGAATGTTCCAGACTACACAAATTCATCCACGTTTCACACAAATATAGCAAGTAAGGTGAAATCCATGTTGATGGGACATGAAGCTTGTGTATCAAACAAGAAAAACAATTTAAAATTCATAATTGAACAGATAAACCATGAAATTATATATAACTTAATCTGTGTAGCAGAGTTCGTCCTTCAAAATCACAGAAAAACATGCGGAAACCGCTGCGGTTCCCCTCAGCTCGACTTTCCCAAGTTTCTAACAGTCACATCTTTCACAACAGTGAAAAGTGTGAACTTTTAATAGTGCTCCTACATGATGCATATATCAAAGACTCTCAGTCCTGACAGACGGAGATAATAACAAAAGGAATGGTACAGAGAAAGAACAAAAGACTATCCTACCCTTGACCATGTTATTTAATAAAACCCTAAAAGTAAAAGCAATACAATAAAGTTATAACAGTTTCACTGAAAGTTTGTACAGCAATGGATTTCAGTGCCCAGTAGTACCTGTGTGCTCTGGAAAAATAACTTCGATCTCCAGAGTGTGGTTTTCAAGTATTACTGCTGCTTCTTTTGAAAACTGCACCTGCACCTCTCTCAGTTAACTGATCGATTATCACGCTGATAAGCCTCGTCTAGCTAAAGCAGCATTTGTTTGCATGGTGATCACCAAAGCTCAGCTTTTCGGCTTTACGTGCATTGCATGGTGCAGCTGACCACCAAATGCAGTAAATCTGAGGGGATCCTTGGCAAATGCAGCAAATGCTTATTGCACCAACTCTAGTGTCAGCATTGTGTGTACACACTGTAGTGCAGCGTGACTGTATCTCTATATGACCATGGCTGGTTTCACTCTTCTCTCCCAAGTTTATAATAAGACAACTGTGTCCCTTTAACAGATTGCAATTAAACACCACATGGGATGTGGGGAGGGGGCATCTCATTTTAGGCGCTGAGTGACATTGGCTAAAGCCACTGCAAAAGCCTGCACAGCTGAGAATGGATACTGGAAGTCCAGGATATAGGCATTACCATCAATCCTGCCAAACTGCATCACCTGTATCAAAAAACACAACAAAATCAGTGGAGGCAAAGATACTACCGTGATCATTTTGTTGTTTACACCAAAGATCCTATCAAATCATATCATACTTGAATAGTTATAATGATAAGTTCAACATAAGCAGTACCTGCAGTGGCTAATAGAGCTCTCTTACCTGTCTGCCCTCTAGTTCAATTTGAAAGTTCTTTGCAGACTCTTGTGTGACCCTCCCTCCAAAGTCCAGCTGATAAACCTGTGTGGCTTCATTCCACAGTGGCTGCTTGTTGGCCATGACGTACACGAACCCTTGGCTGCCCAGTCCTCTGTCCTCCTTGTCATTGGCCTTTCGACACTTGATCTCATCCAGTTCATTAGCAGCCTTAGGGTTCCTCTTATTCTTCCAGCCCTTCTTACCACTCTGACATTGGTTAAGTAGCTCATCCCCACTGATGAACAGCTCTGGTTCACTTTCTGAACTGTCTTGGAACTCACTATTGGCAGTAGCCTTACTTAGCTTCTTAGCCTTTAACTGCTGTTCTTTCTGTCCCTTCAGCTTTTTCTTGTCCCTACCTCCCAAACGTGGACTAGAGATAAGTGAATTGAAATCGCCCAGAGCTCTGCCCTCCTTTTTTACCTTGCTTCCTTCAGACAACTGTGGTACATTAGCCTCATCAGCCCGACCATCTGCCCGTTTGCGATTCTTCTTGCTAAACTTCTCCGACCGCTGGGGCACAGGACTCTCAGTCAATGACAGTACTTCCTGAAAACTTTCACCTGGTTCTGCCATGGCCTCTTGCAGTCCTCCATGGCTCTGCAGTTCTGCTGGTGCTGGTGGTGGAGGAGGAGGAGGCGGCGGCGAGCTAATATTTTTGTCTACCGCCATGTGGGAGGCTTTGGGTGGTAGTGGCACTGCAGGACTTGGTATAGGGGGACAAGGGTTGTAAGTGCCCCACTGAGTGTGGAGAGCAATCGGGGGAATGGGAAGTGTAGCACAAGAGCTACTTCCCGGAAACATGGGTGGGAGTGGACAGCAGGCTAGGTTTGCCAGGTTTGCAGGGTAACCTGGTGGTAAAACCAGGGTTGCATCCTGTTGTGAAAAGGGTACTGGTGCCACCACCTCTTTTGGGGAGGAGCAGGGGTGTGGTGGCGCTGGGATGGGTTGCAGGTGGGCTCCAGGATAGGCAGTAGCTGGAGGGTACTGGAGAGAGATTTGGTAACCTGCTGCAGCAGCCTGAAATGATGCAGCACTGGGGCTGATGGGAGACTTGGGAGAAAGGACAAAAGGCAGCCTGGACACATCCAAATGCTGAGATGGGCTAAGAATAAGTGGGGGTGGTTTGTGTGGTCCAGCAGGAGCAGTGGGATTCAAAGTTGCGGTCCGTTCCTGAGGAACCCACACCTCCTCTGTGGCACCTGGGTCCCACAAGTACGGAGGTGGGCGTTTGACAACCAGTCCTGATGCATCATTTCCTCCGAGTGCCAGATGCCTTATTGAATGGTTCAGTGTTTCGTCCTCAGTAAAAGCTGAATTAACATAATCAGCTCTGTCTTTGTTATTTCCTCCTGCTGCTGCAGTACTAGAACCTTCAAGAGAGCTCAGCAGGTTGTAAGAAGAAGAAGACTGGGAGGCTAAAGTTGTAGCACTGTTCGAGTGAACAATAACTGTGCTGTGTGGAGCTCCATTCCCTAGAGGAAAATCTTGTCTGATGATAGTTCCCCCTGCTATTCCATTGGCACTTCCTGGGGCAGTGCCTCCACCGCTGGATCCACTGCTACACTGACTGCAAGTGTATAAGGCTGTGGGCACCCTCTGCTGGAAGGAGGCTGCTAGTGCGCCATTTTTGGCCTTTGGAGGCAGTGGTCTAGGTGGTTCTAGCAGTTGGGAAACTTTGAGAGCAGCCTCTCGACTGTTCCTCCTGAGAGTGGCATGGATCAGACTGCTGTCAAGCCTCTGTCCAGAATTCCTGCCCACAGCAGTGTTCTGATTGGCTGGATCAGGGTATGGGGGCGGGTCTCCACTAGGTATGGAATATCGAGGTGCAGTGAGTCTGTTGAGAGTGGCAGAGGTGTAGGGCTGCTGCATTTTCTTGTCAGCTGAGGAGGAGGAGGATGAAGACGTGACCCTGAGCGTGGCAGAGCTGCCAGGTCCCTGGAGTGTGTACACATTTTGATTACATACAAGGCGCGTTCGAGGACGACATACTTCCTCCACATTGCCACTGCTGTCAAATGTTGTTATCCTTTCATAGCCTAGTGGTGTGGGGTACTGCGCTTGTTGCTGACCTGAAGAATAAAGTGGGAACTCTCCCTTCTTCAGACAAAGCTCACCAGGAGGAGGAGTCCCACTGGAGCTGGCTACTGTTCCAGAAGCAGCATTTGAGGCTGCAGTGGAAGCTGATGCTGAGGCAGCAGCAGCTGCTGCAGCAGCCACAGCTGCTGCAACTGTACCAGGGTAGGGTGGCGGGGGGTTCATCTTACTGAGCTCAAGAGGGGCACTGAAAACCAGTGTGTCACCCTCAGCCAGCTGTGGAGTCCGAGTGGTTTTGATTTTCAGTAGGTGCTCATGTTCGCCCCCCACAGCTCTCTCAATCACCAAATCGGCCGGTGAATGAGGGATCTGGATCTGCAGCACTCCCTGCTGGAGCTGGTGCACAGATGTTCCGGAAGGCTGTCCTGATGACATTGAGGGAATTTGAATTTGAAGCTGCTGTTGAAGCTGATGGTGGTGCTGATGTTGTGTTGAATACTGCGACTGCAATTGCTGTTGATGATGCATTTGTTGATGCTGTTGCTGAATTTGTTGCTGCTGCTGTTGCAGCTGCTGCTGTTGCTGTATGTGTTGCTGTAGCTGTTGTTGATGCTGCTGTTGTATGTGTTGAAGATGCTGCTGAATGTGCTGTTGCTGAAGCTGCTGCTGTTGTAAGTGTTGCTGTTGGAGAAGCTGCTGCTGCTGCAGTTGCTGTTGCTGCTGAAGCTGTTGTTGATGGTATTGAATTTGTTGGTGATGTAGTTGTTGTTGGTGCTGCTGTTGTTGTTGTTGCTGATGGGGATTTGGTTGATCCTGCTGTTGCTGTGAAGAATGATGAGAAGGTGGAGGTCCCACTATTAGACGACCCATATCCAGTCCACTAAATATGACCTGACCAGGACTAGAGTACCTGGGAGGCACTGTGTACTGAGCTGTCAGGACAGTGTCATGGCTTTGGTCTGACCCACTGGCAGCCGCTCCAGCAGGGGTTGTAATGGGGTTTGTAAGGACATCCAACTGAACATTTTGATTTGCCAAGAGAGATTGGACCAGACCAATACTCTGAGCAGGGGACATAGCCTGGGCAGGACTGTGGATGGGGGCAATAGGGATGTTGACAGTACAGGGTGGGTTGTCATCAGCGCCACCAGCGGGGCCTGTGATAGGTAGATCATCTTCATCCTCACTAAAGACATTTGAGCTGAAGACAGGAAGATTGATGTAATCCACGGAGATCTTACGCACTTCTGGCAGGTAAATGGTCATCTGTCTGGGCTGGAGATGGAGGAGGCTCGTCTTATAGATAACTAGGGTCATAGTAAAAGAAAGAGAAAAATATAGGCCACTGAAAAACTGGACTGATTGCTTTTGAAATTACAAATGCTATCAATTGATTAAATAAGAGAGAAAGCTGTAAAAGCTTGACTGGTTACCTGCACCAAGATTGGTTGGCAGGAATGCAGCCAGCCCCACTATCTTAAACTTTGTTCCCCAAATATTAGATGTGACCTGTGCAAGGTAGTTTTGCTGCAAGACAAGAACAAAGAATAACTTAATTAAATATTATGTAAAAATTGAATTATCGATTTGATTGATTTTTATCAAAGTATACAATTGTATATACATACAAATATCAAAACATAATACATTTTCAAAAGTAAAAATCTATGGTGTTATCTGTCCAGGCCTGCACGCTGAGCAGCTCAAATCACAGGACACAGTAATGCAGCAGCACGGACATGACCTCTTCTCACTTAACCAAATAATCTGACTTTCACCTGAGTGATGTCATCAAGTGGAAATTCCCTTCGTGTTAGACTAGGTGACCCAATAGATGGCTTTCGGATGGGTAATCGTGGCGACCTGGAGATCTCCTGTGTGGTGCGGGACAGCTTGGGTGATTTTCTGGGATCAATGTTGATCCTGTTGGTAAAGGGACAAACTAAGTCTCTACAGAGAAGGTAGCAAATACAAAAACAAGTTTAGGTATGCAGTGAAACCAAAAGGAAAATCCATTCACACAAAGGGTTAACATAGATAGGTTACAATTTTTAAACATATATACATACAACACAACATACAAATGACAAAACTCTGGTAGTACAGTACACTGGAAAAGATAGAAATGTAAATGAAAAAGGGTTAAAACAGAAAAGTGCAGAAACACAAATGAAAAAATCCTCATTTGTGTTTCACTTGGACAGTTTACTGCTGATAAGTTATACAATAAATATATTAGTAACAGAGGTCAGGGGTCTGGTTACCTGGGCAGTTTGGGGGATTTGCTACCCCTGGATATCTTTGGAGATTTCTTGCCAACCCAGTCATCACTCAGCTCAATGTCACTAGAGTCTGAGCAGTTACAGCTATCGATCATGGCAGATATCAGACTGTTGCTGTATATCTCATCTGAGGAGAGAAAACAGAAAGTAAGAGGAATTAATCAAGATCTTACTAATCACAACATGTGATAGTGACATTGTTTGCACATTTTATTTACTCTGCAACCAAGAGATGACACTGAAAAAAATGTAGTAGTGTAGCTGTAGCACTAATATGAGAAACTCTTTGACAATGAGAGGCAACCTGAAAGCAGGAAACTGCTTGCCCCATTTGTTTTAAACTGTTGTTTCAGTAGTTTTCAATTCTTTGTCCTCATTCACAAAGCGTCTGAACCACTGCTGCTCTAGTTTAGGTCAAGCTAATTTATTTGACTGCCATTAGTGTGAATGGGCTGGAACCATTTCATGGCTGGCTTCATTTATCACTGCGTGGGGAGGGTGTGGGATGATTCATGATAAATCCAGATGCCATCAGAGCCCCCATTAAGCAGCTTTTTACCCACATGGGTCCAGTCTGCCCTGTGACTAAAACACCCTCACTCTGTGAAACTCAAACTGAGTATTTGTATATTAGTATTTGAGACTGCAAACATGTCTGAAAGTAATAATAATTAAATAATGAATACTTTATTGATCCCCTTGGGGAAATTGTTGTTTGGACAGCTGCTAGACCTGTGTCAGCGCTACAGGGTATCGGTGTCTTGTCCAAGGACACCTCGACATGTAACCTGGTGGGACCGGGAATCGAACTCGCTCACCCTTGGGTTTGAAGTCGACTGCTCTACCCACTGAGCTATCATGCCGCCAAGTAATACATTTATTTAGATATGCAGTCATACATGTATAAACAAAAAGCTGGTTCTGTCACATTCTAATAAACGTCTTGGATCAAGGTTAACCCCCACATATTTTACTAAATTGAGTTAAATTTTAATTGCTTATTTTTATAAAATCCACACTAACTGTATTTCCTTTGTGTTAACAGCTAACACACTGCGTCAGGTTTTAGTGTTTGCAGCTCAGTTTTACCCGTTTTACCGTCCGTCTTGGGGTCCATAATGACAAACTCTGGGCGTAGTTTACTTATTCGCCTGCCTTTGAGTATAGGCACCAAACCTCCAAGGTACTCCAGATACAGAGTGTAACACGGCCCTCCCACCTCAGGGTTGTCTTCAGTACGCTTCATTGTACAGTGCAAACGCTCATTACCAGCTGTTGGGTAGCTCACAAAATCCCGCATGTTGTTTGGATCTGGAATTGGGGGCTTAAAGAGAAATTATGAATTTGTAGTTGACTCACTACCAAAACAAAAGAGTGCTGTACATTATGCATGCAGCCACATTTCAAATGCACTGTCGGTTAACCTGGGCATATTTATCATTTGTCTGAGCCTTTATACCACATATCTGACATCTACGATAGCACTTACATACATCAAGCACAATTCCTGCAAATTTCTACATATTCATATTTATAGTTTCAATGGATCGAACATCCTACTGTCTTGTATCACCTTGATGGTGGGGATGAAAGCTGTAGTGACGTAAGAACAGAGGCGAGAAGGCATAGTGAGCTTGGCAACATCTTTCTCCTCCTTCACTGCTGTGGCGATGCCCTGCTGGCAGAGGAGCTGCAAGCTGGCAATGCGGTGCTCCACTCGCACCACGTAGAGTGCTGGGCCACATGCCAGGAAGAGACGAGAGTCCCGGTGACCCCAGCACAGAGTAGTGATGGGGCGCTGCGTAGTAGTGGAAAGGATGCATTGGAAATACAGGTTATAGATTTATTACAAACTGCACCACAGCCCTTTGAAAAGTGTGATGCTCTGCACGAAAGATGGATGAATGTTGAGATGTCATTTCTTAGAGTGAATTCTGAGTCTTCATCAATACTAAAACACCAACAGAAGGTACGTATGGTGGGAAAATCTTGGTCACATCATTTATAATTATATACTTATATAGATTTATAGAGAGAGAGATATAAATATATATATATTATATAGTGCTTCATCTGAATCTTTTTAAAACACGTTTCTCACCTGTGCTGGTGTTTCCAGTGTGTAGATGTGTTCACCCTGAACATTGTAGAACTTGACAAGGGCATTTCTGGTGGGGGGCAGACAGGATGGGTCAGGTGAAAGTGTCCTTTCCATCCCTGCCACTGCAAGGAGATCACCCTGTGAGCACCACTGGACCACCACATCTACAACACGGGAGACAGACGCAAAAGCTCTTGTAGTGGAATAAACCATAACATATGCATACACCGTTGACAATAAATTGAAAATACAACATTCTTGGAGACATAATTTGTAAATAGTTAACAGCTGAGTGAGACACAAAGCTGCTACACTTGGATGTACATAAATGATGAGACACCCACACACCTTTCAGACCGGTGTGGATGACAATGGGAGTGAGGTCATCGTAGTTGTTCATTAGACTGACGTCTCCAGAGGTGAAACTGACTGTGAGCAGTGGTTTCTGGCTGTGCACTGGAAAGAGACAAAGAACGCCACAAGACAAACATCTTAGAAAAGCAGTGTGGGAGTACCACAGTGAGGCGACAGATAGCTTAAAGTACATGACACAAGCTGTTCACTTATTAATACTAGATTCATTCCAGGTTCACAGTCACATTTTAGCTTATTCATTGTGAATATTAATCTTATCACATTTTAGTGTTAGAAATACAAAAAAACAATTTGATGACATTCGGTTTTAAAAACTGTGATGACATTTTTCCTGGACATTTTACAGAACAAATAGGTAATAGACAAAATTGGCAATAATTGGCAGATCAATTAACGATGTAAAGAACTGTTAGTTGCAGCTATGAATACGAAAGGATGATCAACGTTACGAGAGTGGGCCATAAAAACAACTCAATATGAAAAAGCCACAGTGTCTAAGGGTGTTTATTTGTAAGGCTGGATATGTTTACTGTAGGCTTACTTGGGGGATAACAACTGCACATTTATTTCAGAGGTAGCTCTTTTCAGTGAGCATCCACAGTTTTTCCATTATTGGAATTACCATATACCTTTATGCGGTAAAAAGTGACACTTCTCAGAAAACCCCCCATATGTTTTCCATTAATAAGACATCCCTGAGCCCCTGTTTTTATATAGTCTTACAATGACCTAAATGCAAACATAAATAAAATACCCACCACTGCTTTACCCACAGCAATGTATTGGTTTACAGAATGTTGCATTAAATTAGATGTATGTGATGCTGCTGTAAATGTGCTGTGTTACGAGTGCAGTGATAAAAAGGTCTTCACCATATATAATGACAGGGAGAATAAGGGCTAACTGAAGAAAGAAACGACCTGGCATCTTAGCCAGGTTGTTGACTTCTGAGATTATTTCTATTAGGCCCAATAAATTACTACTGACTCATTTAATTAGTAAGTTTGAACATAATTACTTCAGTAAATGCAAGCACTTTTCATCTTGGCCTGTGGTGAATAGAGGGGCGAAATAGCCCAACAGGAGGACAACCACTCACTAACATAGTCCTTGAAAGTAGGAATTCAGTTGAAGACAAAAAGAGGCAACAAGACAAAAAAAAGACGTAGACAAAGCCCAGCAAAATAAGCAGGATGGTGGGGAAAGTTAGCTACAAGCACATACATGATGGGTTATGTTCCATAGTACCAGATCCAACCACATCCATTTCTGCATTTGCCCTACACGGTAAGCTCACTAGATACGTTTGCAGTCAAATGTTGACGGTTCTTTACCGCTACCATTCTACACACTCACTCTAATGTTTTGTAAATTTAAATAGGCTGGCCAAAATAATAGAAACACCTCCTAATATAATGCACTACAGTGCAACTCCACCACCCACGTTGACCTCAAAAACAGGCAAATAGTTCGATTATCACCTTTCAACAAAAACTGAGAAATTAAATGGTATAATTCATGGCAGAGCTGCTGTATTGAATTGTATCATATTGTGCAGGTGTACCTAATAAAGAGTCCAGTGAGTGAGATAGCTGTAAGTTGATGGCACAAAAAGCCAAATAAAGAAAAGCTGACATGGCATCACGAAAGAAAACTGTGACTGTCCACTTGTTCACGCTGCACAGAAGAGTTTAGTGATGCGCAGACTTACTGCGTGACAGCTGCTGCTGTTAACAGCCTCTGCACCATTAACATCAAACAGGTTCAGTGGCAATGTCAGCATAATATCTAGAGATCTCACTTTTTTTCTCCTTTCACTGCAGTTCCCTAGCATTTAGTCACATTCTTATGTTTTAATGTCTCTCTTGCACATGTTCACAATTTGCATAGAAGAAAACATTTGAGTTAACTTAAACTTTAAGTTTCAACGAATACTCTTTTAACTACAATTTTTAGTATGCTTGAAACTAAAGAATATATTGTTTCGATAGGCAAAATTGCACGATATAAAAGCAAAACAATTAACTGACAGTCTGTGCCAGGTCATAAATATAGAACAAAAGTCGCTACTTGAAAATATTACTAGGCAGCAAACCTTGAGGTGGGGAATAGTCATCAGAATCAGTATCGCTCTCACTGCTGTCCTCCACCAGAAAACTGGGGTAGTTCCAGGACATGCTGACGATGCCATCCGACTCATGCAGCAGTATGTGGGCCAGCATGCGCCCATGGCAGTCCATCACTATCACCTGCCCATCTGCAGTACCAAACAACACCTGAGGAGGAAATAGTAAAGGGTTATTAGAGAATGGAAGGAGGAGAAAGTCAGAGGGAACGTTTTTGAGATACAAATACAGACAAAATTGAGACATTCTTAGAAAAGAAGATGACAGCAAAGCGAGACACATATAGACTTGCTGTCACTCACAACTGATCTCCCGAAGGGTCCGTCTGTGCCATCTGAATGACAACTCTATATACTAACACTGGCAACACTGTGATACTGATCAAAATCTGCAGGGTGTTTGTGTTGGTCTTACCTGCTGGTCATCGGGGGTCCAGATCCCACAAGTAATCTGGCTTTCCAAGTTGATCTCAGAGGACCAGTGTCTCTGCCCACTAACTGAACCCACCAGAACAAAGCCATCCCGATAGGAAATAAGGGCCTGAGTGCCATCGTGGGACCAGGTAAAGTCACTCACCTACAAGAAACAAGATGTTAGTCAACAATGAAATGTGATTGACAGGTTACTAGGTAAATCAAATTAATAAGCTCTTTGAAAGAGATATAATCATCTAAATAATTTAACATTTTTAAAAATACCCCAATTCTCCCAATTCAAATGTGCTGTTTTTATATATATATATATATATATATAAAATATATAAATGACAGCTCAGGTTGTGGGAATGACAATGGGCATTTGACAATTGTTCCGACATTTTCAAACAAAAGAATCAATTGTTAAACTAATCACTAGTTGCAGCCTTTAACACTGTAAAATGCAACGTTGCTCATATTTTCTACAAGAATGAGAAACTAGGTATTGATCCTAATGTTGAAATGTTTATACACCCCATTACTTTTACTAGTCTAAAGACAGTCTGTTATTTTAAAACACCTTAACAGGCAAAGAAATGAATTCAACCTTCAACTCCAGAGAGCAAAAGCACCATTCCAAACAGCACCGCATATAATTGAAAAAAGAGGCTATTGTTTAGTCTGTCATCTAGTCACTAAATTGATCACAAAAGATAAGCCACCAGCATGTGTCAGACTGAGTTCAGCAGATAACAGTGATTGATGGAACAAACCTACGCATCATATGTTTGCTTGGCAGTTATTATGTAAATCAGGACATGCGACATTGGAGAATTTTTTCAGCTGGAAAATGCAGGAGGTAAAAGGTTCTATCCTTCACATTATAGTGGAAATATGCAAGAATTAGGTGTTATCTTAATGTGACTATATTCATATATAAGTTTTTGGTTTTTTCTCCTATTAGTAGCTCTCTTACATTAAATGCATTAGGTGTTCATAAATCATATTTTTGGTCTGTATTTGCTTTCCACATTTTGTCAACTGGTCTGAGTGAAGATTCACTTTTATCTCTTTGTAATGCATCTTACCTGAGCTCCGCGATCATTGACCAGCTCCACAGACCAGCGGCCCTCATACTGGATCCAAACAAAAATCCCACCATCTGTGTCACACGTGGCCAGCTTCTGAAATGGCTCATTCCACCGCACCAACACCACCTTAAAAACAGAAAAAAGAAGAGCAAAAAGATTTTGAAATGAAATTGAAACCATTTAAAGTAAGATTTGTGAATTAAATGGCAGAATGTGTTGTATGGCAATCAAATTATGTATTGCTGGCCTTTCTGAAGACAGTGTTTCTCTCCTACCACAGACAATGCGTGACAATCAGCAAACAAAGTACCTAGTAAAACTGACCTTGAGCAAGACACTGAAGCCTTGTTAGCACACTGCAAGTCTCTTTTAAATGAATTAACCTATTCAATGCCAGTATCAGCTGAATTCCGTAAAAAAGTATGTGATCGCCAAATGCCAATAGATGCATTTCAGTGCCGATCACCTGTAGTTTATATTTTGCAGCCTGCTACAATAAACATAGATTTGCAATAAAGCCATGCCAGGTCTAATTCTGAAGCATTATAATTTAATACCACAAAACACATCAATCTTCTACCTATAATAAAATGAAAAATCATCCAAACCATGCGATTGATATCAGTTATCAGCACTCATTGGTGATTGGTCACAAAAAGCCTGACAGAAGCATCCCTAACTATAATGCATAAAGTAAGATCCAAGATCCTAGATTTCAATTATCTAAATTTAGCATTGCACCAGATAAAAATATATCACAAAGTGGGTTAACCTCATTTTGAAAAGTCACCAAGGAGCTGGTAATATCCTTAATATTTCAGAAAATGACATTTAATTATTTCTTCTTCTGTACCACACTTCTCCTTGAACACTGACAGTTCTCAGTGTTTCTCCTTGTTAGTCACTTGATTCTGCCAGGTAGATCATGGCGTGTTTCTATTTTCTGTTTTAGTGAAAGCATTTAGTTTTCTCAAAATGGAATTTTAAAAATAGTAGCACACAGAGTTGAATTTCTAAATATAAAAGAAATGGCGAGAGATGCCAAGAAAGAAAAGAACAAAGAAACTGATGGGCAGTTGCATGAATGTCCTTAGAATAAAAAGGCTATTGTGGTTGAAGGATCACTGTAAACTGTAAATACTAATAGACTGAGGCACAGATGCATAGGTTGACCAGAGCTTAGTAGATACAGACATAATCATAGCCTGGGAAGTTAGTTGCAGTGTCAATCACTGACAGACAGAAGTATAGGCCAAACTTCTTTCTTACTTTGTCAGCGTCACCCATCTTAAGGCACCCATTACAATCTCCCTTCAGCCCCCACTTGTTGTCTCCATCTGCCTGGTCTGCTGTAGTGTGACTCAGCCTATTCCCAGAGTAATAATCCTAAGCAAGTAGCAGCTCTGCTCTCGCTGAGTAAAGCACGTGGGTTGTACATGCTCAAACACACAACACAGGACAGGTTTCAGCAGGGCTCACGCTCTGCGAGTTCCAGTCCAACAGATCAGTGGCTGAGATTCGGATAAGCCATCCAGTCTTATACTTTTATCCCCAAACAACGCAATTCCCTCTTCAGCCAAACAAACATACAGCGTGACCTATCAATGGTCAAGTAGAACAGGTGTCATTAACTGTGTATTCATAAAACAATCCTATCTTCCTCCAAAGATACTGGTAATTTTTACACAGCACTGTATGTGATAAAAATGATCAATGACATTGTTATCCTAGGTGAACCTAATATGATCCGTGTCTTATAAACATGTTGATATGAATACATCATGTAGGGCCCTCAAATGTAATGAGTGTACAGTAGCATTAATCACTCTCCTGGCCCTGCTCCCTCAGCTACAAGGTGGCATGTGAGCCAGATTTACTGTGTTGTCACTCCCACTCCCAGTGGTATAAGCTCTAATGTTGTTCTATAGTTGCGTCTCAGCTGGTAAGCTGCAGGGAAGAGGCCACAATGATAGCCGGCCTGTTGCAAAGCTATAGCTCTCCAGGTCTCTTTATCATCCTGACTGAGGTGACCACATTCACAGGCCATTAAAAACAGCCCGCCATCTATCATTCAGCCACTGCAGTCATCTGTTGCAGAAGTGATCACTGGGCTCCAAGCTAACAGGCACTGGCTGTAATATTGTCTAAGATAACAAATTTCCATGCATAAGAATCTCATTGGGGTAATACAAATCCACGCTGTTACTCCATCTGTGAACTGTCTGCAACCTCTGGTGAACAAAATGGATTTTCCAAATGGCATTATACAACATAATTCAGCTTCAGCCAGTGTAGACGTGTGGCTTTAGATTAGGTAGCTCTAGTTTATGTAATTATAATATCATTCATACAGTGTATATTTACAGACAAGAAACATAAAAAAGAAGTCATCAGCACAGGGTTTACACATGCTGTGTCTTACATGTGTGCACATTTATCTACACTCCCCAGAGGTGAGAGTAATCTGTATAAATTTAGCTCAGTATGGAGATTAGTGTGAGCTGGTCAGGCATCACATGAGGGAGACAGCTGAGCACCACACTGTTACACAGCGATCTAGGAGATCAGACAACACATGGAGACAAACAGGATAAGAGTGAGAAGCCCGAGGACAGTGAGGGGCCAGAGAGATCATGAGCAGAAAAGGCACAGGCACAAATTAAAATATGTTAGTGATCGCATTGGTATATGGAAACACTGAGTCCGGGCACAAAGAACTTTCATTTTGCAATACGTTTGCAAAGAGAATGGACTGGGAGAACAGGGACTCCGATTCAAAAGCATAACTGCAAATGAGGAGGTGGAAGTGGATCAGTTGGTGAGGCAGTTGTCCATAAATCCCAGCGTCAGTGGTCGATTCACAGTTCTTCCCGTCTACGTGTCAATGTGTCCTTGGACACTGGAACATTGTAGCAGCACCAACATTTACTGTCTGGCAGCCTTCCAACAACAAATTCCCCAAGGAGATCAATAAAGTATGTCATTATTATCATTATTATCATCATCATCATTATTATTAGAAGAAGACTGCTTATTGTGTCCCACTGTAGAGTGATATACAGTGGGACAGTACTTTCAGGGGATACAAAATCTGAAATGTTTGTGAGCAGAGCAAACATAACGTTTTAAATCAACAGTAATGGCTCATTTATGTTAGTTATTTACTTGATCTGAAATAAAGCTTGAGGTTCACATCAGTGGAAATATAGTGCACTCAGGTACCAGCCAGGTGGACACACTGATTGTTGGGTCAGTTAAATCCTTGTAAAACCTCAGACATTTTAACTGTCTTAAAAGTGTCTTGGTTGCCAAGATTTCAAGTATGACCCTATAAGTTTGCAGAGGCTGTCAATCAAGTTAAGAGAATGATATTGATACTAAACAAGCTCGTTGTACCTTATTTAGAAGAACTGCCACTGTTTGTATTGGAAGGAGAATTTCAGGAGGCATAAATAAATATGTATCATCACAAGACAATAGCTTTGCTATAGTTTGTTAAGTGATATTTAACAGTTCTAGCTCCCATTTTTGTTTGATTATTTCAACACATTGCAAACTGATTGTATAAGGTTTGTTTTATAGTAAGCAGACGAGTACGACTGGAACTGAGGCAGTAGCCAAGTCTATGTATTATGCAACATGCCTTCTTCAAGGATGGATTAGCATACTAAAGCCATTTCAACTAAGCACCTTTGGTGAGACTAATTTAATGGAGTGAAGAGTTCATGCTCTCTCTGTCCTGAGCAGGGATCCCAGTGTCAAGAAATGAGACAAGAGGAAAGCTGTGGACCTGTAAAGGCTTTGAAGGACAAAGATCATATTAACAAATGAAAGTAACAAGACCAGGAAATATAGGAATGTCTCTGGAAACAGATGGTTATATATGCAAAGCTAGATGACACAAAATTAGGGAGGAAATGCAGCAAAGTCCATCAAAAGTACAACTTTAACTTTCCTTAACTTGTATTGCATGAAAAATTACACTACATTCTGCCAGTCTTGCAATCCATAATTACAGTCCCCATTATGTCTGAACATATGAGTTAGTTGCAGTGCATCACAGAACTCATCCACGATACTCCATACAATACTAACCCTAACCGCTTCCTGCACAGGCCCTTTATCACAGATAACCTGATTTATTTATGTCAGGAAACAACTTTTGAAGCATGAAAACATCACACATCAGAAAAGAGGAAACACAGCGATGGGGTTTATTTAATCTAGTGATTAATACCTTTAGATCTATCATCAGTTGAAACTAGACAAAATGCTGAAGTCTGAGGTTCAGCTTGCATCTGCCAGACTAATTTACTGAGTTTCTGTAGAGGAAACATCAAATATACAATGCAGACAATTTCCTCCTCTACTATCTGATTATTTGTTAAATAGATTGGCACTCAGCATCATCACTGGTCGGATACCAATCAGAGTGGATCAGCATGTACAATACATGTAGGCCATAAAGACCAAACAAGGCTGCACTGTGAGTTCAATCTTCACAGTGAAGCTGAAAACAAAAGTTGGTGCCCTAGGGTCACCTGTCTCAGTTGGCTTGGGACCATAAGGCCTTGTCCCATTTGCCTTAGCGAAGAGCCTAGGGAGGACAAAATAACATGGGACACCTACCTTTGAGAAAGTATAAACCCATAAGACCAATGAGCAAGTTGTTTACAAATGGATATTTTAGTCTAAGCAACACTTTCAGCGGGCACACTAAACTTCTCGTCCATGACTAAAAAGTAAAGTGTCATCATGCTTTACCAGGATTCCTATTTTTAGCAACCAAGGTGAACATGTCAACATGCCTAAATACATACCTCAACAAGTACGGCGAGTGTATAGCAGTGGTTAGTTGGTATGAGACAGACAAAAAAAAACTGTGCTTTGGTCAAAATATCCCTGGCAACAGTCATTGTCGAGTCTCAGATGTTCAGCACTCAATGAGAATGAATCCTAGTGACTAGATGCTCACTCTGTTCAGCATCTGAATCTATTGTAACAGCAAAAAGCACTGGACTGTCAAAAGAAGCATTGATCTATTCTGATGCATGTCTCAGTATGATTATTCAGGAGCATCACAAGTATATTCACATGAAAAGACACAGAACTTGCTGCTTTCTTCTATTTTCAATTTCATTTAAGTGTACTCCAACTGACGTGCCTACTGCTAAAGGTCAGCAGCTCTGTTAAAAAAAACTATATAAAAATAGTATTAGGACATCTGAGGCTAAATTTTCTTTCAGTCTAAATTTTTTTCTTGATTGGTTGATATTTTTAGTCTTAAAAAAAGAGTTGGGGAGTCTGGTAGTTGAGTGGTTACGATGCATATTGCGTAACCGCAACATCCATGGTTCTATGCTGCGTGTCAGAGGTCCAGACAACAGCATAAGTGAAAATAATTGTCACTGGTATGGATTTCAAGCCACAAAAGTATATTCCACATTTTAACTCACTGAATGCTATGTTGCAAAACTCAATGGCTCCTACAGTAGCCCGGGAGTGCTTTTCTGAAATACTCACAGAGCTTGTCACCTTGCATTGTAATAACAGAGATGGTACACCAGAAAAAAAAGCAGTACATAGCAGTTTTCTAAAGCTGTAAAGATGGTTTGACCGTGCAGATGCAAATGGTGGTTCATACTATAGTTGTGTATTACACCAACGTTACATCCATGTGTCCAAATAGAATGAAAACATGTTTAATTCATCCACATACAGCTATAACTGTGTAAGCACAGGACATTTTGAAAGGCACTATCTTATACATACACAGACAATCTTAAGATTTACATGGAAGGTGATATTCCCCATGTGAAATTGTTTCTGTCTGTTTTTAGGCAGATTTGTATATTTTATTTATATATATACACTTTTGCTTATTCTGTAAGACTATGTTCTGTACTGATTAAGCTGGAGCCATGTCATCTTGTTTTTCTATGTACCTGTACATTATATTGCAGAGATGAAATTGTTTACTTTGACTTAAGTACACTCAAAATACACTTAAATTATTAATGTAAAATTTTGCCCTTACCCATGACACAAAACTATGTAAAAAAAACTATGGTTGTATATAAAACTGGAGAAAGTTGACTTGAGAGTGTAATATAGGTTTAAGCATTTCTGCTAAGCAACCTAACTCATCATCAACATAAAGCGCAGAATTCAAATTAGTGTGCTACTGACACCCACTGTGAAAAGATGGCTGTGTCAGACAGAACAAAAGGAGCAAGGCACCACACACACCTTGTTCCCTTTGAAGCTGTTACCTTGTAATTATTTCTCACATTTGCTGAAGGGGAGCTATGCACAGTAAAGACAAACCCCCACTGGTGATGTGTTACAGGTCGAAAAAAAACCTTTTTGTTATCTGAAGATCAATCGAGTTTTCGGAACCAGTAAAAAAAGCAGGGTAACAGCTGTTGTGCTAACAGTGCCTTGTAGCACCACGGAACCCAACCCTTTTATTATGGGTGAATTGAAGCAAATAGTAACCACTGATTCTGGCAGACACTCTGCACTCTCCATAAATACAGCCTTACTTGTCTGACTGCTCTTTACAAATGTCTGACAGTTTAAGATCTTTTTACTTTATGATATTGCCTGTTTTGGGCATAATCCAAATGATAAATCTATTCAGATGTTCACTTACAGTAAAGTAATCACAGGACACTTGGGTCTATACATCAACAGGAATAATGGTCAATCCTAAGGATGCTGGCATGAGTATTAATCTTGGCAAGCCTGGACCCCTGGAGGATGAGTTCATGTTGCATTTTTTTGAGACTGGTCATTCATAGCATTATTTGAGCTCATTTATGTGAACAGACACTGAACACCAGCAACAACAAGATGTGTTAAATTACGCTGCTGACATTCAGCAAGAACAGCTTGGGAGGGAACAAGACTGCTTTTCTGCTGCTTTGATGACAAAAAAAAGGTTACCCACATATTGATAATAGTCCGAAAAAACTAAAGCTGAAATTATGTTGGCCTGAGGAGGAGTTTGTCTGTTCCTCAACAAAGAAAAATATAACTAGAGGATTCACAAAATCATTTTCATTAATGCTGCATAGAGTGAACAGCATTCTTTACAAGCCTCACCAAAACTGGAATGGAATATGCCGTGAGTGAGTGTAAACAGATCTGTCATAACTTGACAGAATTCATTAGGAGGTTTGATTTTCACCACTGTCAGAAAACTCAAATTATGCATACAGTGGAGGAGTGATGGATTTCACATTTGCCAAAGCATTTATTTATTGCTTTATATCAGGTATAGAAGTGGAGGACATTACTACTTTCATTACTTGTGATGCTGTGCCGTTATGAGAGCAGTGGAGAAAGGTGCATTTAGCAGCTAGAGCAACCTGAAAAGTAGCTTTAATAATAGTAAGCATAAGAAGAAGACGAAAAAAAAAATCACATTCTATATTCTAATTAGATGGCATTCATCAGAAGTTAATCAAAAGTACAAGACTAAAATAAATATCACCTCCAGTACACTATGCTTAATTTAACTTGCTATTATCATTAAAAAGTGATGATATAAAGGGAGCTACAGCAGTCTACTTTGTCAATATTTTTATACTAAAATGTCAAGATATTAGATGAGATGTGCCACATGTACTCAATTGTAATTTCCCTTGAAATGAAACAGAACAGTGAAGATATTAAATCTTTAACCTATCCAATGCCTAATGTGATCTTTTAAACAAGGCTTGTAGCAAATACTGGCAGAGGTTGTTCTCACTGACACAAAGGCTCATTCATTATAAAATGTAAAAACTGGCAGTAAATTATTAGTTATGTAGGTATAACCTCAACACCACATGCAGAAGCACAAAACAATCAGTTGTTGGACCACATTCAAGTTAAGTGACATTTATGCTGTGCTTCAGTCACTCTCTGTAGGGATTCATCCACTCTCCTCTCAGCCACCTTATGGAATGCTGACACAGCAACTTGCTCCATCTGACCAACAGCTACACCCACTAAAATGCATTTCATTTGTGCCAGCACTGCTATATACTAATGGGAATATTCATACACGCAGTAGTGGGCAATAAACCTGGACATTGTGGATTTTTCCAATAACAAAATACATTTTAAAAAAGCCTCTGTGCAGCAATGGTGGAAACCTAAGAGGGTACCACCAACATGATCTAATGCAGGTGTCACACCACTCAGGTTATACAGGTCGTACTTCCAGCCAAACAAGACAAATGTTGATCTGACTGTTCAAACACCTGCTGAAGAAAAATTCTAAACCCGTTGGTTGCCACAACACTGAGTCTGACGCCCTTCAACTAAGATGAAATGTCTTTGCGCTAAACAATCAGATACTAACTGTACCTGAATATAAGTGCCCATTACTGCATTTTGCCGTGACAATGGAAATTTCCTACTTGTGGGACTAATAAAGGATCATCTTATCTTATTACTGATGAGTTTTTCGTGTACTGTTTTATATCTATAGCTGATTACATTTAGAAAATTCAGCTTTTTGCTTGATTAACCACTTTAAAACTACTTGTAACCAAGTATAAGTTAAAGCTACACAGGAGTTGTAACAAAAACAGTATAGCCTGAGAAACACCGTTTTATTTTCCTTTCAACTAGTAGTTAAAGTAAACTACTATATTAAAACAAAACCAACAAAAATGTTCTATGTATGAATAACAATGGCCTCTTACCTCGCTGTTGTGCCCTCGGAGGTTGAAGTTTACTCTCTGCGGAGTCGGTCGGTCCCGTCTGCAGTGGCTGGATGTGAATGTGACCCCGACAACTCCTCGACCGTTCCCTGTGGCAAGCCAGCCCTCCTCGTAGTAGCGCTTCCTGCACACTGGCTTTTCCTTCTCGCTCTTGGGCACCCGGCCTTTCCAGGACAGGCATAAGATGCTGGAGTCGCTGCAAAGGACCGGTCCATGTTCCACGGCAGCAAACATCCCTGCAGGTCTCTCAACCCCTCGTAGATTAAAAAAAAAGTACCCGGAGGGCGTTCAGAGGTTCCTAAGATGGTCGGTACTGTTATGAGCGACTCTTCTGCGCTGAGGTGACTGGTTCGGTGTCAAGTGTGAGATCGCGACAACGGTGCATAGTAGTGCTTTGCGGTTTCTTTCGACTATATGGGTGATTTGCTATACTGAACTTACTTAAAAATAATTAAAAGCTCCAAGTAAAGATGTTAACATTACTGAATTGAAAATATAATGTAACCGAATGGGCTGCATACGTAACAAAAGGCACTCACTCAAGTCATTCTGATGCGTTTGATCAGTGTGCTGGTTCCTTGACACCGCTTCAATGCCAAAGTAAAAGAGGAGAGTATCGTAAAAGTATTAAAAACCCACTGCCACAGTCTCCAGACTCGTATGTCATCTGTTCACAAATACACACGCACAAAACGATTTGTCATGTAAACTGGTGAAAAGCAAACGCGTCCAATCCATTCAACACTTCCCTGCCGGTGCTTCCTGATGTGTGGGTAACGTTTCTGCCCCATTCAGTGCGTCATTTCTGGGCTCCGTGTCCCCCTCATACGATCCTAGCTGTGCGTGCGAGAGGAGGAGCAGGGACTCCTCTCCATTAGCTGTCAGCCCGAAGATGAGCCGCTTCTCCCGGTAACGTCATCACACGTTTCAACCCGCCTTGGGGATGCCATGCAGGACTGCTAAATGATATTTTAAAAATAAGTGTTATTACCACTGTCAGAAACATCTGGATATTTGTTGTGCCCTATATGTAAGGCTAAAAACGCTCACCTGTCGTCAATTTCAATATTAATGCGCACCGTTACCGTTAGTCTAAGCCACATTATTTCGAGGACTATCTTTCGGGCGGAAGGATATTTAACTAATAGTGAATTATTTAAACGAACTATGTTCTACTATCATTTAGCACTCATTTTATTAAGTTATACAAGTCTAAACAATTATATAAAATAAACAGCAAACTAGGATACGAATGAGTTAGAACAAGTAAGTAAATAATAGGGTGACATTTCTAAAAGAAATCCAGCGAGATTGGACAGACAGACACCGGTGGCTACTAACGGATGCCAGGATTCGGGATGCTACCGACGTCTGTCGATAAAATGACTGCTACCACAAAATTCGTTGTAGTAAGACTGATTCGTATAATAACTGTCGTATGAGAATAAGACTGGCACTTTAATTAAGCCAACTGTCATTACAGAAAATTACGTTATAAGATAACACATCTCTGGCTAAACTAATACCGTTACAGGAAAACATGTTAGCGCCTTGTAACGGAAGACGCTGGGATACTATCAGACAAACAAATAACCACAATCCCTGAGATGATGTAAAAAAAAAAACAACTCCCTAACACCCATCACCGTTAGCCGCCTGCTAGCTACAACTAGCCCCTACTGCTTGAATGCTGGTCCGTGGACTCAACAGATCAGAACATATCAGCAACTAAATTGGTCTTTCTCGTATTAATTAATATTCTTAATGCAGTAAGTTGATGCAAGTCTGACTGATGTTAGCTGCTCGGCGATGCCTCTAACCCTGGCTGGCAGTGTTGTCTCCACCACAAAGAACAGCCAGTGACTGCTAACGGACCAGCTAGCTAGCTGGACCTGAACCTCCATCGGCGAAGACTGGGTCCGTCCATCCGCCGATGGCACTCGTCGCTAACAGGCTACGGCTAGTACGTTAGCTGACTGTTTATCCTGACGTTCTTCATTAATAGCATATAGCTCTTCCAGATAATAATATATTATAGGGAAAGGGACAGAATGGCAAAAACAATTATATCAGACCTGTCGTCAACAAAGCCAGAGAAACATCAACAGCCCGAGTACAGCTTACCTCCGCTGTCTGCTGCTGCTGCTGCTGCTGCTGCTTCCTCTGCCTGCAGCCTGCTACTGTATACAGGCAGGGCCCGACAGCCCCGTCACGTGACAGACACGTGATTTACACCAATTAAATTATCACAGCTCACGTCAGTAAGTGTGGTGATTAATTTTAATGCAATCTTATTTTAAAAGACTGTGGAAACACAATGCCATCACTGTCAAACAGCAAACTGTGTATAAATACAATATGTAGCTTATATCATATCAAAAACTGTTTTATAGAACTCTGATCCTAATACCAGTTTCCTAAAAAATCTACATCATCATGGATAAAAGTAGTTCAAATCAGAATATTTCATTTGAAAATCCATCATTAATATTTTGTGGGGTGTGTCCAGAGGTCACACAGGCCACCTAATATCTGACTCCTTGTTGAACATGATCCACATAATATTATGTACAATTATAAATGCTAAATAATCATCTTTTAATACTATTTTAATTCATTCCAAATGTGCCACCCTTCTTTTAGTATATGCACAACTTTGGGCACCCTATTATTATTTATTTATTCAAGCTGTGGTAGTTAACCCTCCAATACACACGAGGGCAGTGCTCTAAAGTCATTTATACGTTTGTCCCACCTTCAAAAACATGGCTGCTCCCATGACTCTCAGGAGGGTTGTTTTTTCTCCGGCAAGGATATTGACAGAAATCTTGAATTTGGTACTGTAACAATAAGTACATATTTATTTTGCATAAGATAAACACGACAGCTCGTTGGGTTAGAAAGATCTAAACGTAGAGGATAGGTAAACTATCGTAGCGTGTGGCGGTTGTAGCGATGTGGTTGAGTTATGCAGTAGACCAAAACCCTTTTAAAATATAAAGTAATGTCATGTTCCTTATTTACAGGGTCCGGGAACGTTTGGCCCTTGTTCGGGTCACAAGAAATGTAATGTGGTCAGGTATGGAACCGTTTCTATGCTTTTGAAGCTCTCATGATTCATTGATACGACTTAGAAAGACAGTGCACGATGCTTTTTAGCGCTGAGCCAGCAGTCACTGTTACAACCCTTTATATATATATTGCATCTTTTTGAGCTTTCTGAGCACCGTTGCATATATTTACAGTAAATAAGTGAGTGCACAAATTTCTTTTTTGTAATGGTTGTGATTCAGATACCTTTGTGTGTGTTTTATGGTAAGTGCAAACGCATAGTTGAAATAATTACACAAAATGAAAATTAAAAAAATGTGAAAGCAAAATATAACTACATAATATTATCAATCATATATATAACTAAAACGTCTGACTCTGTGATTTGATCTAAACTTAGCATTGCATTTTATTAATACCAGTTATTAATGTTTGTGCAGGTCCCATCTCCCGTTGGCATCAAACACTTCTTTCCACACAGCTACAGTTTTTTCTTCAACAGCTTCTTCCGTAAGTATATATATATAGTATATATATATATATATATATAGATTTTTTTTCTTACATTCATGTTTTCTTGCAGGTCACAGTCACAGACGAACCCGACACCCTGTTTCAGAAGGTGTCCGTTTCAGTCAAAGGTCATGACAGAGCTGTGTTGGACAGTTATGAGTTTTTTGCCACCATGGCAGCTAAAGAGTTGGGCATCACCATCAGCAAAGTGTGAGTATTAGCAGAGCCCTTAAGCAGCTACACACTAACATAAACACAAATGTTTTTACAGCATATCCTTCTTAATGTTATTTTCTTTGCAACAGCTTTGAACCTCCCAAAGAAATGGAGAGGTTTACACTCCTGAAGTCAGTGCACATCTTCAAAAAACACAGGGTCCAGTATGAAATGAGGACGCACTACAGGTGCATTGAGGTAAGGAGCTCAACCCCATTGTAATTTAATTAGTAACTGAAGGAATCCAGACAATAAACGTCTTTAAGATGTCTCAAAAGACGCCAGGTAATTGTCAGCTGCAGATAATAATACAGGGTGCAGTATATTTCACTTTTTACAGTGTCTGATTAGAAGGCTCGTTACACAAACAAGTAAAAACACTTGTGTGCACCCAAACATGCTACATGCTGCAAAAAGGTTATTATACAAAGAAGGTTGTCATAAATTCAGCAGGCTAAGATATGTTTTTTCTTGCCTTGTAGTTGTCTCATTTAACAGGCTGCACAGCACAGGTCTATCTTGAATACATCCAGAGGAACCTCCCTGAAGGTGTAGCCATGGAGGTGACAAAGGTGAGGCACTGTAGAGTCCTGCTCCAGGACTGAATTAACCTGGCCTGTGGGTCACATATTAATGTACTGTCACCCTCTCGTGGTTCTATTTGTGTTGTCAGCTCGCCATGGAGAAGGTTCCAGATCACATCCTTGAACCCATGTGGAAGGACCGTCCCATTGATGACAAGCCCGGCCAGTGAAAGCTAGGATGAGTGGCAGATGCCTATTGGATGCCTTATGCCTGACATAAGTGTGTTAATGAAGAAGAAAATGCAATACTACTCATGGACGCCTGGAATGCTTATTACATATAATTTAAATGAGACTTCTAAGGTCATACAATGGGACGCCATCTCTTTCATCACAATTACATCACTGTGTAACAGCTTTTTTTATGTACTGATGATTGTGTATTTTCAGAATATGGATTAAATTGTATATTATTTCATAAAAATAAATTCTCCTAATGGCAACTGCATTAATTCCCTCAACATAAATGTTAATTAATGGTTTTCTTAAGCTCTCTGCAGTGATACTGGACTAGGTTTAGAACAGTGCATTTACTGTAGGAAACAAGACGAGCACACAAGGCAGTTATTTTCTTTTTTTATATTTATTGAATTATTAGTATACAAGAAATTATCAGGCAAAACATAAAATCACTTGGAGCCAACATCGACGTTCTGCTTAGCAGTGACTCGCTAAAGGCTAAAAACTTTCCTGTCATTTAAAAATGTCCTAAATAAAAGTCTGTATACACCACAATACTTTCTCTACAGCTGTAATACAGAGAACATTGTTCTGTCATATCCAGTGGTAACAGGTTTTAACCTTTTTGCTGCAGAAACGTAATATTTCCAGAAAATGCAATGCATCGTGTTATTTAAGTTACAAGATCAAAAACATTTTTTACCTACCACATTACATATGTGGTTTCTTTAGCTCTGCACCACATCACATATGTGGTAGGTCATATTGCTGTTCATACGCATAAAGCTAATTAGTGGGGGAGCATGGAATGCTCCCACACTATTGATATCCTCTTTTTTTCTTTATTTTTCTTTTTCTTATTATATCAAACTTCTTTGGACGTTAATGCGGCCTAGACGCTTTGTCGTAGAAATTCCGTTCAAACTTCTAAACGTGCGTCTTTATGATAGGTGTGCTATTACTTTTCAGCTTATCAACTTTTATACTTTTCAACTTATTCATCTTTTTTCATCGTTTTTTTAACA
>JAUMTR010000016.1:10090156-10205181 GCA_032270685.1 Microctenopoma stevenorrisi
ACCATTACCATGGTAACGTAGCTCTCTCAGTGCTTCTGTGTCTTGTGATCAATTACATTGTTTATCAACATCTTTATATCAACCTTTCCTTTTTGTCACCTTCTTTTCATCAGCTTGTCATCTTTGTCAACTTTGTCTTTGCTCAGCTTTGTCTCTTGTCCACTTTTACTTTTTGGCTTCTTTTTATCAGCTTGTCATCTTTGTCAACTTTGTCTTTGCTTATCTTTGTCTCTTGTCAACTTTTTCTTTCTGTCCCCATTTTATCAGCTCCTCATCTTTGTCTTTGGTCATCTTTGTGTCTTTTCAGCTTTTTATTATTCTCACCTTCTTTTCATCAGCTTTTCATCTTTGTCAACTTTGTCTTTGGTCATCTTTGTCTCTTTTTCTTTCTGTCCCCTTTTTATCAGCTTGTCAACTTTGTCGTTGGTCATCTTCGTCTCTTTTCAACTTTTTCTTTTTGTCTTCTTTTCATCAGCTTGTCATCTTTGTCAACTTTGCCTTTGCTCATCTTTGTCTCTTTTCAACTTTTTCTTTTTGTCTTCTTCTTTTCATCAGCTTGTCATCTTTGTAAACTTTGCCTTTGCTCATCTTTGTCTCTTTTCAACTTTTGCTTTTTGTTTTCTTCTTTTCATCAGCTTGTCATCTTTGTAAACTTTGTCTTGCTCAACTTTTATTCGTCCTCAACTTTTTATCTTTATCATCTTTTGTCACCTTTTTGTCTTTGTCAACTGGAATTAACTTGCCGAAAAGACGCCGATCGGCGTCTTTCGGCGACAGTCATGCTCCCCCACGCGATTTCTTCTGAAATTGCTAAGTCTAGTTTATTTACATTTTTAGTTTAGACAAACAAACCATATAGCAGACCAAACGGCATGATCACTTATTCAAGATACTTGTGAAAATGTTATTAGTGTAAAAACTAGCATAACCCTTTCTGATCGACAAGTAAATTAACAACAATTCTCCCCTTAAACAGTGATTAAACCTGCTTTATCAAAAGGCCATATTCAGGGTAAAAAACTGAGATAGTAGTGAAAATGCAGGTGTATATATTCTGTTTAA
Source organism: Microctenopoma stevenorrisi (assembly GCA_032270685.1). NCBI lineage: Eukaryota > Metazoa > Chordata > Actinopteri > Anabantiformes > Anabantidae > Microctenopoma > Microctenopoma stevenorrisi. The sequence goes on from JAUMTR010000016.1 coordinate 10,091,219, forward strand.
AAGCCTATAGAGCAAGTATCTCATCACATTATCACAGATTATACCAACAGTTATATTAGTAAGTAATAAGAGACCCAAGTACCTGTGTGCACAAGCATCTTTAGTAAGACTCTGCAGTTGTACATCTTCCATCCTAAAAGAGACAATCTCTGGGCAACAAGAAGAAGAAGGGTTGGGGGACTAAGACAAGAGGAGGCTCACCTTTGCAAGTGAAGTACTGGTCTTCTGGTGTCACACCACTGGAGAAGGAGGGGAGAGATGTGAGGGAGAGCCTGGGGTCCTAGGGCCTGGGAGGTTAACTGTACTGTGTGCCCCCCCCCTTCAGGAGACAACAACAGTTAGTGTGTTACAATCAACCAAAGGGGGAGACAAGAAGGGACTGCAGAAACTGAAGAGGCAGCCAAATGTACTAAAAGTCCTGAAGAAATAGAAAAAAGACAGAGGAGGGTAACGTGCAACGCCTGTCTCTGGTGCATTTACTGAAACTGGATGATTGCTGAATGACGAGTACCTCTTGATGCCTGCAGCCAGGAAAAGCCTTTTTCTCAGTGGCATATATTAGAAATATGGTATTAATAATAAATACCTCCTCCTCACACGATTGTGCCTTTCGTATTTACTTTAATTTATCACATTAAAATATAACTTCCTGCTTTCACACAGCTTGTAAACATTCCTATAAGATGATGTGGCTACATCACATCTGTATGTCAAATTATTTTCAGCACTCCATCTCCATCACTGGCATCGTGACTTCATATGTAACTGCATACATGGCACTGTCCACATATTACTATTTTAAAAATACATAAGAAATATGAAGTTATACTAAATTTCAGAACAGAAAAAACAGCGAGATTCCCCAATGCCCTCTGTCTCCTTAAAATTATATTGAATAACTAATAATCAGCCCTCATCAGTTGAATTGAAAGAATTTCACATCTCTTCTGGGTGTCCTCCAATTTATGTTTGCAGTGATATTTACATGGATAAAATATCGACTTTCACATTGAAACACTGTTGCTGTGCCTATTTATTAAGTACTAGTTTTGACATTACAACTCTTTAATATATTACAAGTATGTTGTAAACTGCAATGACAACTCTCAGACTTCTTTGTGAATAAACAAAAAGAGAGAAGTAGAGTTTATTGTTAGTTTTATTTTTTCTTCATGACTATGTCATATTTCTTAACGGTTCTCATGAAATACAATCACAGATTCACAAAAGTTAGGTTAATTACAGTGAATAGAGTATTAATAAACACTTCAACGAAACTTAACACAGTAATGAGTAACTCATTAACTGAAGCAAATACTTATGGGATTTATTTTGTTTATAGAAGCTTCTAAATATATAAATTATCAGTTTACTATAAATCTAGCGTTTCTTTTTGTCATTACACAATAGATTGCTGGAGACAAACATGAATCTTCCAAACAGCAATACTCATAAATTAAAATAGCTGCACATTAATGATAATAATTAAATACTCGTGAATACTGAACAAGGTAAATATAGTTTAATACCTTGAAAATGTGAAAGTGTTTAACAATATTGGCAGCACTGCTTGGTGAGGTTATAATACATAACTATTTCCATTTAACAGAAGGAAATATAAGGGAGGTTCAAGGTCTACTACACTATTAAACAGTGGAGCACGAGGGCTGGTGTGCACTCGTTCATTAATGTTCCCCTCTTCAAACATACAGTGACACCCATTTTTACGCTTTATAAAGAATCTGGAAAAATGTCTTAAGGCTCAATGGGTGACTGTAACAAGAACCACAAAACATTTAAGAAAATCTGACAGGAATTGGTCCCCCTTTGATAACAGCGGTTTAAGCCTGATTTCAACGGCTTCTTTCAACAATGTCAACAAGTTTCTACGCTACCAACAGTTTCTATAGGTAACAGAACGACAATGCCTTTACATTGTTATGTTATGAGGCATTTTATGAGTCCTTGGTTGTCATCAATCATTTTCACATTATGTCTTTGTCTGTAGACAATATTGATAACACATTTGGCCACAGAGTATGTCAAAAAGATACTCAGAGACTTTGTATAACACATAATTCAGGAGTGTTTCATTTACTACAACACTTCAGGCCCTGTCTACAAGAAGTACAAGTAATTGGGTATTGATTTTAGGGCAGGCTGTGTTAAAAGCGTCGGCCACCAGGGGGCCCTGGCCACCTCTGGCCTCTGCCAGGTGGGGGGTGAGGAGGAGGAGAGACCGGTCCATTGTGGTAGCTGTATAAAAGGATAAAATCAAACATTGGATTCTTGGCTTTGGCTAATATGGGGCTTGATAAGAGCATCCAGCTCAACTGTTCAGGGATTTGTTCCCTGTCATTTACTTCTAAGGCAGAAAACAGTGAAATGTATTTTTCCCAATTTATTACTGCATGGACTTTTTAAGAGCCTGTCTTCAGTTTAATGTACTTCATGTAACATTCTTTGACACAAAGGTTGTTGGTATACAAACTATTTTACCAATACGCTATATTGTTTCCTCTGTTTGACAAACTGAGAGAGAAATATGAGAATCGGAGGGCAAGTTAAAGTAAAGAACATTAATCTATAATGAAGCTTAAGAGAAAAGGGCAAAAGGACATTTCTGTCAGAACCCTCTGTCCTTTTGCTTGCAGTTTCCTGCATATTTGCATCATAGATTTAAAGTAATAAAACTGGGGTAAACACATATGGACGATAAGTATTTTAGTGTGCAAGCAAAGTGCAGAGAGTCGTGATTTGTGAAGCTTAAGTTAGATAGAAATATTAAAGTTAACTTACCCTCTTGGGTCATGGGGATGGAAATGGCGTGAAGGTCCAGGTGGTGGCATGCCACGGCCTCTAGGATGGGGCGGACGCCCCCTGAAACCAGGATGTCCTGGAGGAGGAGGAGGAGGAGGAGGAGGTGGAGGAGGTCCGTGCCTACACACATGGACAAAGATAACAGTTACACAGGACATATTTTATGGACATTATCTGACAGTAAAAACAACCTGTAGCATTCAACATCGGTCCCTCCGTTTTTCCAGAGCAGCTCCAAAAGTGTAAGGTTACCTGGGGATCGGTGGGAAAGGGCCTCTGAGGTGTGGAGGTGGAGGGGGCGGGCCCATACCCATTGGAGCACCTCTACCTCGATGGACTCTAAGGTCTGGGTAAGGTCGCATCCTCCCCATTCCTCTAGAAGGGGAAAGGAATAATAATAATTTATCCAAACTTCAAGAGTAAAGCATTTTGATAATAGCTGAATACACACACTCAGTTTGCAGAGTAGGATATAGGCCCAGCTAAAACCAACAGTATTAGCAACATACTGTATTTAAATATAAATACCTTATGGGTGCAAGTCCATTCATAGCTCCATCCTTCATTCGACCCCTTCCATGTCCATGTGGACCAAACCCTTTCATTATACCACGTCCACCACGCGAGCCACCCCGGCTCGTCCGCCCCCCTCGACCGCGGCTTTTGAAGCCACGGCCTCTGCAGAGACTTTCAAGAAACAAGAACAACTGCTGTCCAAGTTCAGTCCTGTAAATCTGTAACAAGTGACTTTGCACAATGACAAACCCAAAAGCAGTGAAGTACAGAAAGGAGCGGTTTCACATCAATACCCAGAAATCATGCAATGCTTTTTTCAATCTGACCTCTTCCTAACATTAAAATAAACTAGTAGACACAGAAAGTAGATAAATGTTAACAAATCCAGTTTATCCCCGTTCAGGTAACAAATTACTTGGAGCCCTTGTCTTTTCTCTACATGCCGGTTTATACCAATAATGGCTCTATAATAATAGGCTATCATAAGGCAGTGAGAGAACAGGACAGACCTGGATTTACTTTCAGTTCCAGGTTTCTCAGATGTATCCTTGGAAATTGTTGTTTCTGTGATCGTCTCTCCTGTGTCTGTATCCATCTGAAATGATTTAGATCAGTCATTTTACACAGAACGTTCTAACAGGTACAATTTGGATTTAATAAAAAGCAACAGATTAATTTCAGACAAGAAACAATGCAAACAAACTTCAGGCAATTACCACTTCAAAAAAAATAAGAAAAATACAAACTGCAAGTTACCCTGCAAATAAGTATAAGGCTGTTAGGATCATGTTGCATTCACTGGATTTGACACACTGTGAATGCCTCACACTGGAGTGACTAAGCCATAGAACAACGCCAAAGCCAAACACTAATAATAGTTCAAAACTAAAGGCGCCTGTGCCACCTGCTAGGTTGGAGTGTGGAGAATAGAGGAGAGGTAGGGGACACGGTTTGAGCATCAAGTGTAAAATATTTGGGGGATTTGTTGGAGTAAGGTTCATAATTTGCCCCGACAGAGCCACTGCTCCAGAGAACAAAAACAATGGTGATTAAAATGTATATAAGTTTGTATCATATTATGTGCTGAAGAAAACACACACGAGTGGATTTTATAAACAGACAATAAAGACAATATATAGATGAAAGCTGTGACGAGACAAGTATGACTTTTTATTGACATTTAGCACTACAGAAACATTATTTCATTATTAAGGTTTAGTTTTTGTCAAAGTGATTTTAGAGACTGTAGTTTGTGGTGTTGTGTAGTGAAGTAAAGCGCCTAATAATACCTAACACATCCTATTGTTTTCATCAGCGTCTGTATCTTTGCAAGGTGGTTGAACACATGGTTTTGTGTAGCAGTAACCGTGTTTGTATGTGCATATGAAAAAGACAGTGAAGTGTGTCTGTGCCATGGAGGGTTGTCACGTACAGTATCACGTTTGTTTAGAAGTAAACAAACCTGCAGAGCCGAAAGCAACGTCATCAGTAATGGAAACATTTTATCCTGATCCTTAGAGACGACTGAGGCTGTTTTAACACTTAAATGTTAAGCTAGGATGCAGGTGAGTGCATCAAATACACGTCATGTCCATAATATTACTACTTAACACTGTTAAAATTATAAATCGCTTTAAGGGCCTCGTCTAATTCCTGCAGAGCAGAACTAGCATAAACAATGTTGTCCCCAAAACTGCTATCACGTAAACATATCCAAGCAACTTTGGCATTCAGCGTTTGGACAACCATAAATAACCAAAAATGCCAAATAAATATGTCAAATACTGTGCGTTTAATCATAAGGTTAGTCATAGATGAAAGGGGCGTTCCTGTGCTTTCCAAACGCTGAAATGACTTACTTCATCTGGTGCATGCGAGGTAGATTCGAAAAGTAATATATTTATCCTATTGCCTAGTAAAAATAAAAAATATATGTTAGAAAAATAAAAATATACAAAACTCACGCTGCTTCTATATCTGTTTTGAGCTTTGAAATGGCGGCTTCGTCAGGCTACAAACATCTCAGGTCGGGACTGCTTTGTGAGGAACACACTGTGACGGTGACGCCCACCGGGAGAATGATGGTGTTTGATTGGCTCATAGATGTTGTCATTCAACCTGCGTTGTGTATTCTGGCACTGTGATTGGATGAATCACAGTTGTCAATTGCCTGTAATGACGGTCCATCAATTAACTTGGTCTCAAATTCAGCAGATAACACAAATTTATTCTAGATGTTTGAGTAGAAAACACGTTTGTGTAATAACTAGACACACAGCGGAATTGTATAAAATGTTAAACAACCATGATATAGCCTATTATATGACTACAAATTAGATTGTAGTGGTCAAAAAGTATTTCACTAACTTAAGGACACAACACATTTTTTAATATTCAGCAGCTACTTTAGTTTTATAATATCCACAAAACAGAGTACAGGTAATTAAAAACAATATTTAGTATAATGAGGTCAACGCAAACACAGAATATAGAGACATAAAAACATATATACCCTATCTATACAAACAGCAAGCTCATCTCCTCAACAGTGTCCAGATTTTCAACAAAGGCGGCTTCATATACAAAAATAGTTGTCAAGTGCCCGCTAGACAATATTTACATAACAAAAAGGGCAAGATGAAAAGTAATATTTAGTGAAATTTTATGATTAAGTTATCTAGAAGATGCTGCACCGCTCATCAGAGATCTAAAACCAACTCCGTCAAACGTCCAGATGAAGGTAAACGTGATGCGTAAAATTGGTCCATTTCGCGCCGTTACGCGTGGCTCAGGATGTCTGAGAGCTTGTTGATGTATTCAATGGTGTACTTCAGCGTTTGTATCTTGGTCAGGGGCTGACCCCTCTTGCTGTAGTCTGGCGGCAGGTAGTCGCGGAGCTGGTGGAGAGCCTCCGCCAGACTCCTCATCCGCATCTTTTCCCTCTCGCTGGCCTTCATGCGTCTTTTTGTGGACATCTTGGGTTTGTGCTGCCTCGTGGAACCCGCCGCCTGTCCCGTGAAGCCAAAGGGGAAATCTTGGATTTCTCGGTGCCCTCTGGAGTAGCACATCTCCGGGGAAGAGCAGGCGGAATCCATGGAGAACTCTGGAGATGTGGACTGCAGCGACTCCTGATCCTCTCCACAGCTGCTGTCGTGGCTCCTCCAGTAAGACATGACTTTAGACGCAGCGACCTCCGGCTCCATGTTCACACCGACACGTACAGACGTTCATGCAGCGAGGTTGACCTGCGGCTTCTGTGAAGGTGATGTCACCAAAGCGTTTTTTATACTGAAGCAGATCTCCGGTGGTTTATGGGTTCACAGGTCAGGCGAAAAAAAGTTCAAAGAAACCTCAGGTGCCAAAATGTGACCGTCCCTAAGGACGTCGTTCGTTATCACTGGGGTGTGAATAAGGCTAAATAAGCGGATAATGTGATAGAAAGAAAAATAATTAGATTCCTTTGGTGGGGAATTACCCTTTAAAGTCTGCACGACGACAATTATCGGTTTGATGTGATCTGTCAAACGAAGAAATGAGACGAAACAAACAGGCAAGTCAGGCCTGCTCGTCCTCAGCTGAAGATCTGAGCACAGGGTGAGACGTGGCTTCATTGGGAACTTATCTATCTAAACGGATTAATGTTGGTGTCAGTCAGGCGTTTTAATTCGTCTAAAACACATCAAATATATCAAGTAAAATCCAAAATAATCGAAAATCGTCCCGGGTGGAAACTACATATTTACACTAACAAACTATAATATCCTAATTCTTAATCTGAAATGTGTTTCTTTTTAAATGTGTACTCAATGTCCCACTTTCCACCTTGAGTAGTGCTACTTTATCCACAGTGGCTTTCCACAGAATCTAGTGTAAATTCTCAGGAGTTAATTTGCCCTGTGGATTACACAAACTGTTAGCATGTCATTGGGAAAAGAAAATTAAGTGTCATCAAATGGACTGACTTGTTATTTGGGCAGAGGATGCAGCTGTCACCAAGCTCCTGCCAGACCTTTTAAAGTCTGGAAAGGTGTGTAAGGCCTCACTCGTGATCAAGGATCAGTGGTGGGGAGTTGTAAAACTCAACTACAGTGACCCGTCTCTCTGTGAGGTGACATTGAGCTTGTCAAACAGCTAACTGGTGTTGAGTGCTGTTAAACTGCAGTTCACGCTAAAATTGTCAGTGTCACAACATATATTCCAACAAACATCTAATGACCAATGTTTAATAAAAGTGTTTTTCAAATGAGGATCACAGTAACAGCAACTTTTATTTCCTTAATTAGCCGTTTGCTTTATAAAATATTTGAAAACCATGAAAACCTGTCCGTCCCAAAGTTCTGAACGTCTTGGGTAACAGTCTAAAGATTTGTTATCTTATGACATATAAAATTCCTATATTTAAGTTTGAAAAACTATTTTAAAAAATAGAATTATCAGAAAAGTTGCTCGTTATAATAGGTAGACAGTCAATTTTCTAAATGCCATACTACTATTAAGAAAACATTTAAACACTGAACACAAAATAATTAGTAAGAGTTCACGTGTTCTTCTCCAACAACACTGCTGCTCACTTCAGGAATTTCAGTCTCAGTCTCTCTGCCAGGGGCAGCGGACTCTCACTGCAAATCACTGAATCATCATCATCTAAAATCCTGACAGGGGACGCTGGACTCTGAACAAACACGTCACCATTCACAACAGCTGGTGAGACATCCTGGCACCTGCTTTTACTGGACACAGGTGTGCCCTTTATCTCAACATCTGCAGTGTGTTTCTGGTATGTTGGTGCTGACCGCTGAAGGCAGCGAGTCGATTTCATTGCAGGTTTGGATGTTTTAGGACCAGGCGCCGGTTTCAGGGGGAAGTCTGTCATGAAGCCGCCCTTGCTCTTGTTTGGGGCCTTGGACTTGGCCTTTCTTTGAAGCTGCTGGTTCTCTGTGTCACTATCCTCGCTGGATGAACACACACTCACACACACACTTTTCTTAGTGGTCTGTGGCGCGTTATGAGCCAGATCCCGGCACTTCTCTGGTGAGACAGGGGACGATGAAATGGCTGTCCTGAAAAATGTATATTTGTGTTGATGCTTCTGTGATTCCTTATTTTTGTCCTTTGGCTTATTTTGATCTTGTACTGCAGTAATTAATGGATGTTTTGACATTTTAGTTCCCACTTCTACCTCATTTGTTTTATACTGGCTGCTGTGATTGAGTGGTTCTTTTCCGTTAGTATCCAATTTCTTCTCTACCAATTTACTGTCATGGCAACTTTTAGCTGGCATCTGTCCACTTGGTTTAGAGTCTGAATCAAAAGAAGAAATGTGTTCGAGAGAAGGTAACTCATAGTGTAAGTGTTTTGAAACCACACCATCATCTGCCTTTCTCTGGTTAATGGCTCTGGCTGTATTCTTCATGAGCACCCTGTCCCTTAGAGGACACTCTGTGTAACACAGCTCTGGTACAGACGTTTGTTTCACGTCACTTTTGACGTTTTCAAACTGTTTTTCCTTGGCATCGGAGTCTGTGGTTTTATTTAGCCCGGGTTCTGTAGTTTGGGGAGCTGCTGGGGGAGGAGAGGATGTGAAGGACAAGGCATCCCAGTCAATCTTACTCAGGTGTAGAGCATCAATAACAGCAGAGACGGACAGTGAGGCAACATCTTCTGACTCTGCACGAGACGCAGGAGTGTTGGGACAATCAGGCGCGCCACTGTGCTCTTCTTTCGTCGTCTTTCGATGACACTTTTGGTTAACTGGAGTGTCCAAACACACCACTTCTGTCTTTTCTGTGTTTTGAATGGTAGTGACAAGTGTTTGTGGTTGAATAGCAGCATTTGTTGAAGAGGAACTCTGAAGGGTCATCTGAGCCAAGAGGTCTGAAATACCATCAGAGGGATCGGACAGCTTCTCCTTTTTACTCTTCATTTTCTTCTCTGTAAACAAAAATGAAAAGCTTAACATTTTTCAATCAACCGTTATCTGAATGGTGTCATGGCATATGCCTTTTAGCTCAGATTTCTTTCACACACTGAGCAGTTTTCCTACAGCATTGATAACCCTGGGGAGCAAAGTGCAAACTGCATAAAGTGACGGCAAAGCCTGTGAGACAGACACCTCTTGGCTGCATCAAAGCCTTTGGTGTGAACTATCCGAGTTCCCGAACTACATTTTCAGGTGTTACAGCTGCTGTAATAGCCCCAGGTGTCTTTGATCAGGACATCCTTGTCAGCACAGTGTGTGGGACGTTTTTTAAGCACCGTCACGTCTGTGGAGAGGCTGCCATTTTTGTTGTGTAAAAATATTTGCATTTAGCGTCAGTTAGGCTGGAAGCTCCAAGACAAAATTAAACAATGTCATTTGTTCTCTTAAAGTGGAGACCTAAACTAATGCCTTACTCTTGGTCTTGTTCTCTTCAGACAGAGTTTTGTCTCTCAGGTACGTCTCCACCACCTCTGGGAAGGCCACGCGGAAGAGAGACTCTTCCTCAATTGTCCTCACCTCATGTTGATTCTCTACAGGGTGGTCCTCAGGATACACATAATGTTCTGCAGGAATAGAACAGATAGGGAAGTTCAAATATTCCCTCACGGAGCTTATTTCTTATGTTATTCCCCTGGTTGAATTAATAGTAATAACTGGGACTGTGTGTATATATAAACAGTTTGAGAGTAAAGGAGATGCAGATGTCTCGTACCATGTGCTACAACGGGCTGACTGTCAAGATGCATGCAAAACACTTTTTATATACATTATATGACAAGTGACAACAAATGATAAATACAAGTTGTGAATTAGTTGACTGGGACTTTCTCAGGGAAGTCACATCGGGCGAGCTTGTTAGTAGAGTGGACTTTGATATGACAGCTTTCCCAGCCCGGGAGGAAGCCAGTTTAGCACCTAGTGGCTGTTGTGACTGATCTGTCACCTCTGAACCCCACCTCACAGCCAGTCACCAACAGACAACCCGGTGACAAGCACCCTGCACCCCAACTTCCACTGCACGCAGCAGTCATGACACTCAACCTAGGAGATGTTTTTATTAAATATCACACATTCCTCTGATCCTTCGGGGTGAGGATAAAATACTTCAGCATATTAGAGCATTACATAACCGGAAGGGATAAAATAGCATAAGCATGTGAATGTTTTAACTGACCTGGAGTGCTCCATATGACTTCCAAGCAAGCAACAGCATTCCTCACTCTGGGTTTCACTATTCTTTTGTGAAAAAAAAGGGAAATAAATGTTCATTATAAATGTGTTTCGAAATAGCTTCCTCCAATAGTTTTATCAAAGTAAAGAAAATCTTAGGAGTACTTGAGGGGCTTGATTTGGGAGGACATCCCTCTTCCATATTTCCTGTTTATCAACTCTGTATAAGTCATCAAGACTAAAACCTTTTCACTGGTGTAGTGTTTGGGCCACTCCATTTTGTCATATGCAAATTTCTGGAACAGAACACAACAAACATCACATGCAGCTCGGTAAGCACATCACTAAAGAGATCATGTGTATAAACCCAGTACCTGCATCAACAGTATATTTGGTTGTCTCCTCTTGAAATGAGACACAGGCTTATCCTTAGAGATCAGAAATTCACAAATGATCTGTAAATGCAAATTAAGCATTAGAAACGTTATTACATAAAGATATGCAACTATAAGATATTCACCATGGTGGATAAAAAAACAGTTGTACCTCTGTAAAAGGGAACTGCTGACTTGCAAGTGTTTTCCTGAAAAAGAAATAAAAAAACAACATGAAAGCAAACCACCCTTTCAAATCTTGATATAGGTAATGTGAGTTTTCAAAACCTATGTAGACATTTTGATATTCTTGTGCCCAAATGCAAACATATTGGATTTACAAATTTGACAAATTAGAGGCGTCAATATGAACATTATAACAGTGTTTTAAAGTGGCCATTAAATTGTGGTTTATCCGAGTGATGGGGAACAATACTACAATACTATACATTAAATTATATCATCTTATATCTTATCCTTTAATGTCTGGGCAAAATTTGGATTGTTTGACAGACTATTAATCATTATCTAATGCACTTGAAATTGTTTCAGCCCTTAAGTAGCAGAGTGATGGAGGATCATCACTGATTCATTTACAAAAACAACTATATATGTTGTCTTTATGTTCTGGCGATCTCATGCTGTTCCATGTTTACTTTCCCTCTGTTAGAGTTTTATTATGTACCTTAATGTCTACTATTCTTCTAATATAAAAATGAACGAGCGCCCATTAACATAAAGTCACATACTTTCTGATATTTGCCTCAAAAGACAGGGCCTGGCGGGTGTGTTCGTAGTGGTGCCAGTCACAAGGACACTTGTAATCAAAATCCTGAGGTTGACAGAAATGCTTACTGTTGCAAAGCATACAACCACGGCGCTCGTGTGCCTTTGCTGAGCCTGAAAAACAAGGCGATTAATTAAGAATAAACAATTAAAAACAGGAGAAGTAGGAAAAAGTAAGTAAGTTTTCAGTAAACTCACATGCAGAGCAACATATCTCACATATGTGTATGTTTTAACGTGACAGGTTAAATGGCTTTAAATGAGCCATGTGTGAGAAACAAGCCACAGACAACCCCCCACCCCACCCCCCAGGACACCACTCACCAGGATGTCGACATACGTGGCAGTGAGGAACCTTCTTTACAACTTCCTCAGACACACCTGCATTATTCTCCTTCCAGTGGTCAAACCTGGGACCAGAGAAAGATTACAAGTGCACGAACACACCACATGTTCTCTGCAACCAACATTTTGATTTCTACCTTTGAAGAAGTGTTTGACCTTTCAATGTCTGGATAAGTTTCAGAGCTTGCTCTTTACCGACACCAGGTATGCCCTTATGGAAGCATAAACACGCACAGTTAACACAGGTTCACTGATGTTGATGATCTGATGCGTCAAATGGTCTTTCTCACCTTAGGGATATAATCGCAGCCTAGGAGGATGGCAATACCAACAAGGTTGCCTCTGCACAGATGTAACTCTGATTGAACTCGAGATGTCCGATAACAGTCCACCTGAGGGTCCTGGAGGATAGGGGAACAAAGTTACACTGGTAAGTTGGACATGTTCAGATTACATAGTTTCCCCCCATGAACGAACTGAGAAGATAGTGTCAGTGAATCTGGAGACATGGGGAGAGGTTCTGGGGACACTGCAGATATGCAGCATGCATAAATTACAAGTATTTATGTTCACACAGACTATAACATTCCTACAGTCCTACTAACTGAAAAACCTTTTGTTCTGAAAATTAACACATAATTTATGTTTTTAATGCGGCCAAGGTTTAAACCAATTCCAGACACAGTTAGTGATGGAGACAAATTCCCACAAACATACTTTGCTGTTCATATTGAAGTTTCTGTAGACAGTCCGGGCTCCATACAAGAACGCATCTCCATCATTAGTGATACAGCCATCCACTAGACCCTGAGAGTCCAAATAAGCACACATGGCCTCAGCCTCTCCAGCAGCTGTCACCCACGGTACGCCCAGGTAATCCAACATCTCTGCACACTATAGACAGGAGAGACATGTACGAGTCTGCTTGATAACAAAATGAATTTATTATTCCTGCTAATGGTGGCGAGATGCACGACAGTGGAGAACCAGCCAACCTCTCTTAGAACAGCCTTGAAGCGCCCCCTGCTGGTGTTTGTCGTACATTTGGTGGACGCAGCCTTTTTGATTCCTCCAAATCTCGCTTCTGTTCTCTTTCCCATGGTTTCTGCTTTAAGTTTAGGTGCTTCTCCTTCCATGACAAAGACAAGCTTTATCCCCATCAATGTGAGGGATGTCACCCTGAAAAACAAATTCCTGCACGGAAAAATAAATGCCTACGTTTACTGCACTGAATAACGACAACCTGCTGCAAAGGTTTTTTATGCTATAATTCAAGCTAACATCACCGAGAATTCACCTGAGACTCACACAACATGAGAACATTACCTTAGATGAGGTTTGGTGACTTTCCCCATCATTGCTTGAACATGCTGAGCCTCGCACACCCATAAACTCAGGTCAACTGCGAGTGTCTTTCCGCTCAAACTGTACAACGGCACAGACTCACGAACCGGTTCGATGATAGACCACAAATCGTGAACACCCATAGCTACTCCAATAATTCGGTTGCGCGGATTTAACGGAACGGAAATGTGTTGAAAATACTACTACAAAACAAGCGGACAACGCGTCGGAGTTTTTAAAACAGTGGCGCCGTTGGGCCGCGTTCCAATTTGTTTGACGTCGCCGAACTATGCTGCCTTGTTTCCCTATTAATTGCCACTTCGCTAAAAAAATGTGTAATTGTGACGGCTATATGATTTAATAACGATAAAAAGTAGATACATTATACAAGCACTCAACTACTAACAAGTATATACGTTACAAAAAAAACAACCTGTTAATTAAAGTACTACTTTAACGAAATCGAGCAGGACCGGACATTTTAAACTGAACGTCATATTAAAGCGCCTCCAAATACTTGTTGCTATGGACACGGGACTTTGTTTACACAGCGAAGTTGTTTTTCTTTACAGACATGGAGTCAAAAGTACATGTACAAATTGTTGGTTTAATTAAAGACCGAAACTTTCATGTTGCTAAATGTATTGCAGAGGTAAACCTTTATTTTTGTTAGTTTTTGATATCTGTAACTTAATCCGCTGTATGTTTTTCATCTGAACGCTCATTTCTTTCGATTGTACATAACAGGGACTAAAACAGAAGTTTCCAGGGGCATTTCTGGATCCAGTAATTGAACCACTACTCGAATTTGACTGGTGCACATATCTGTACAACAAAAAAAGAGTAAGTATGTTTGTTTGCAATTGAAATTGTCCAGCAATTTAATGCAAAAATATATTAAGAAAATTAAGGGCTTACGACATGCATGAGGTTTATAACTACCTACATTAGTGGTAAAAGTAATAAGATATTTTTCTTAAATAAAAGTAGCAATGCCAGTAATTCAATGTCTTGCACTGAAATAACTTTCTTAGAAAAGTTCTCCATGTAGAAACAAGTGTTTCACTTATTATGACTATCAGGTTTAAGCTGGGTTTTAACACAAAAGATTATTTGTGTTGTCCCACCCAAATGAGTTCAACAAAACAGATATAAATGCAAGGCATATGCCCATCAAGCTTAGTAGAGTCAGAAAAGTTGAGTGAACACACATTTGGGTGAGCAAACCTAATTGTGAAGTTTAAGTGAAAAAGAATTTTTATTTTGCTTTACATCAGATACTTCATGTTAAATGAGGTCAACACTTTGCTCTATGTGCTAATACTCTACTACACACCTACTGCTGTAGTTTCACACTAGGGTTACTCAGAAATGTTATATCACAATACTTCTTGTTTAACACTTCTGATTCAAGGAGATGCGTGGCGAAGTGTGGCAGTACTCCAGCAACCTGATGTGCTTTCTGAACAGCAGTCTTCTTGGTAATGAAAAAGATCTTGTCAGCTGGGCAAAGGAGCAGTGGGGTTTCACTTTTACTCGGCCGCAGGCTTTCTACATGGCTCTCACTGAGGACTACTACACGAAACACCTCCAGACAAGTGGGGTATGTGAATATCACAATCACATGTAGTTAAATATATGAGAGCATTTATAGTTAATGAGCTTACTTCTTTAAGACATTACTTACTTGCTAAATATTAAAAATACAAATTTTCTTTGTCTTCAATAGCATCGATTTGTATCCATGGATATTGAGATAGCAGGAGAAGTTTTGGGGAGGTTGCTGTTTGAGGTGACAGAAGCATGTTTCTACATTATTTGCACAAGTACTACCAGTGTTATCTCAACCCCACTGACTTTTCAAATCAGCTTTTCAATTTAGAGGTGATTGATGTTTCAAAGACACTTTGTTTTCCAACTTCTCAGCTGTTCTCAGATGTTTGTCCAAAAACATCAAAGAACTTTGAGGCTCTGTGCACAGGAGAGCAAGGACAGTCTCAGAGTGGCCTCAGACTCTGCTACAAGGGCTCTCTCTTTCATCGTGTGGTGTCCAATGGATGGGTGCAGGGTGGAGGTACTATAGAGCCAAATTTTGTCCGGTTTTCAAGTGTAACATTAAATTAGATAGAACATTTAAAAACATAGCCTGGCATCCTACTTTACCGTGCAGAGAATTTGATGTTCCTGTAATGATCTTTGCCTAAAATACACACACATGTATTACCAGTTTGGTTTTATTTATGGTTTGAATTAAACGTTAGAGGTAGCATTACATTAAGTGATGTTACATGGTAAACTTAACTTTTGCAGATATTTCTCCAGAAAAAAGGGGCGATGGAGGAGAGTCAATCTATGGAGCAACATTTGAAGGTAGAGATGGAGTATAAATAGTAGTTGGAATTCCACTGAATTACAATGAAAACATACCGTACCAGGGTGTATAATATTGAATTTAACCTGAACATTGCTTTTCGCCCTGCAGATGAGTGTTTTGCTATTTCCCATTATAAGCGGGGCATACTGGGAATGGCCAATAAGGGTCCCCACTCCAATGGATCCCAGTTCTACATCACTCTGCAGCCAACACTCTGGATGGACAGAATCTATGTTGCATTTGGGTTTGTATAACTACAGTACTTTAATTTTCCAATTGAAAAAAAAGCTTGTGTGTGTCTTACAGTTTAACTCAAGCTTAATGTCTTCCATCTAGACAAGTGGTTGAAGGTTTCGACATTCTCAGGAAGTTAGAAGAAGTCCAGACTTGCAACGAAAGACCCAAGTATGAATGTAAAGTTAAAGAATGTGGAGTATTAAACCTATAGTTCCCATGTTTTCTTTCATGGATGCCTTTTTTAAATTAGCTTTTTGTGTTTTTAATATAGTAAGATAAATATATTATACACATTCATACTGTACTAAACTTGTGAGGCTGTATGAATGTAAATAAAACAGAATGCAATAATATATAAATAATTTAAACTAATAAACTTAAACTGAGATTTTAATATCAATTAAAATCTCACAAATCCATATTTTATTATCACATAGAATTAATAATAGCACAAAGACGATGTCAGATATTGACAAATATATATAATATATGATCTTCCACTTGATTTTGATACAAGTAGTTTTTGCACAGTTGTCTGATTTTTTTAATGCGTAAATTTACATTATTTTGATGTACAGTCACATACATTTACATGTGTAATAAAACCTATTTAAAAATATGTAAATATATCTCTCAGTTTATACAAACATTTCCACATTTCCACAGTTACATGATAAGTTGTGTTTTATATTTTTACCTTATACTAGGGAATATACAGCTCTTTTATATTGAGCAACATACTTACATAATATATTAGAAATACAGTATGTCTACATAACAGTTGTATATGGTAAACATATTTCTACCATATTTTGTGCACATATTTTCACAAGTTTTTCTTCATATATTTTTTAAAACTAAAACATGTAACAATAGGATCACAGTATTATTATAGCCATGTTTATTTCCAGTGACTTCCCTGGCTCAAAAGACGATAAAAAAACCCTAAACCAAACATTTCACCGTGTTTCTTTAGTAATGGTGGTGCCTCTAACACTGTTGACAACGTGTGGGGCTCTGAAGTATCGTCCTTGTATGAAGTAAGTGTTTTGCGCCACAGGTGTTACTTGTGTATTTTTGGGCCACATCACCAGTGGCCCCATCAGAAATAAAATGCTATCAATTTGTTGAAAGACACTAAAGATACACCCCTCGTCGTCGCCTTCGACGTGTACGCAGCCCACACGTCCTCCATCATCGCAGCCCTCCCCGTGAAAAGTGCCACATGACCTGTCAAGTAGGAAGTGAGGCGCCGAGCTAGCAGCAGCAGCAGCAGCAGACGACACAGGACGAGTCGTCAAATCTCCCAAGTGTCATATTCGACGTTTCCCAGCAGTTAGCTGTCCACGGATTGTCACACAGAGCAGTAACTTGACCGCAGAAATGTACTTGAAGATGGTGTTTTTCGCTCTAGTCGCGGCTCTGATCGGCGCTTCAGCCGCGTTGGACGCAGGTAAGTTGGCGACCTTTCCATGCTCGGCTAGCGGCTAGCTGCAGCCAGCCGTGTCTCTCCTTAGCTCGCCGAAGACCTCCTCGCTAACCAGCCGTCGTTGTTCGGCTGGAGGGAGGTCTGCTAATTATTTTTTTGGGCTGCTTTGCTAAAGTTAAACGTCTGTTTTGGCAACCTGTCAGTTTCATTTCCACGGTGGCAACTAACGCGAACTCGTGGCTCGCTAATACGTCGTGGGACACGAAGTTACACGTGAATTGTGTAGCTGTAATGTAATGTAATGTGAATAACAACCGGAGACGGGACTGAGTTGTACAACCAGGAAGACGAGGACAGGTGTAACTGTAGTTGTCAGAGCAGGTACATCAGGTACCACAGACCAGATCAGCTTGTTACGCAACAGCCATTACATTTACAAAACGCCCTTGTTGGTTCGTTTTTGGCTCACATAGTTGCTCTATTCATAGGTTTCATTTCTTGGCACCCTCTGTAGGGCCACGGTGTCACTGTCCCTCTTTGTGAGCGATGTTGCCTTTATTCACAGCCACAATAACAAAATCTGATCTGTGTTTCCTCTGCAGATGGATGTTCGAACCTAAGTTGTGATGTGTGCGCCAGCACTGCTGACTGTGCTTGGATGAACTGCACGGCATGTAAGTATCTGTCAGGAATGTGTGGCAGGTCGGTCTTTGTGTGTCCCACATTATGCACGCTCCTGAGCGAATTAGACACATGATGTCACCCTAATTTCACTAAGGCTCAGGCTGTATTGTCTGCAAACATTGTCTAGATCTGTGCTTTAGGAGTGAGTTACTGGCACACCTCCCTGTAGGGTTGGAGATCTAGGTTGGGCAAAATTATGTCAACGATTGTAAACTCTCAGTACTACTGCATAAATTAGTTGTAGTTGATTAGAAGGCATGGAAGGCAATGCTAGTTGTTGAATTTCTAAGCCTCCCTTTTGCTGCCCCTCGCCTGCTTCTTTCCATCACCGTTGAGTAATTTAATTATCTTAATGGCATAACTGTTTGACGTGAGTGCTCAGAAAAGGAGAAATCTCAACGAGGCCATGTGAAGAAATATGCTGCAGTGGTATTTTTCATTCTAATTCCGAGGTCTGTTTGTTTGTGTTTGCTGGGTTAATGCAGCGACTTTCCATTTATACCACACTACCCCTTTTGTGGTTTTGATTTCCTTTCCTTAAAGTGTGTCCGAAGAGAAGCAAGTTGTTTTATTGTTGGTATCGGTTTCAGGAAAATCCCTCCTGGCCAAAGTGTTTATTGTGATACTGACCACGTCAATCTAGAGGGCCTTACTCCCATGTTTGCCTAAGTTCAGTTTGTGTTGTTGGATACACACAGGGCTCCAGGGATTGTGAAGATGAATAGGAGACAAAGTGAGAGGATGTGTGACAGGAAACCTGCAATATCCCCACACTGGGGAACAGAAGGAAGCAGCACAACAGTACAACTCAAAGGAAGGAGTGTGCAGAAGATTAGTGCGATATGCTCTCGTGGTTTATCCTTTGGGTGCGAGCGTGCACTGGTATCCTGTCTTATATGACCCCTGTCACGAATTGATCCAGTAAATCGATTGTGTGAGCTAAACTGGGCTATCTTTAGTACCATACACAAGTAGTTTACCTCACATGTGGGTTGAGGGTCGGGTTGCTTTCAGTTTTTGTCAGGCCACACCATCCTGCTGCTTGCTTCTAATTGTTAAAAGGCCCCGTGATGATACACTGTTTAATGACTCTTTGGCTAGTTGAACGGGACACAGTACACGACAATTATTTACCTCTTCCTGGAGCCAGGAGGATTGTTAAGCTCATTATATTTCCTAAGGGAAACACTCTTTACACTATGGGCTCAGGAGGAATTAACAAGCACACACCCAGAGACACAAAACATGAACAAATATTAAAATGTCACATGTTAAAATCTTAATCAATTCATATGTGTTAGTGTAGCGTACAATAAAATATTATTATAATTAGGTTTTTCCTATGTTCATTTGATGCTGGTCTAAATAAGACTCATTAGAAACAGTTTTACTGAGCTTTGGCGCTTTGTCCTGCTCCTCCTTCTATCATGTTTTCCCAAAGACACACCAGAACAAGTCACACCATCCTGCCACGCAGGATACAAGCAGTCGCCACAGTGCTGAACCACACTGTCTACTCGCCACAGAGAACCCACAGACACACACCCACACACAAGTGAGCCTACAGCTAAAGCCTTTCACAAGCTCGAGAATGCATCACCTATTTGATAAGGACTCAGCAAAAACCGGAAAGGCAAGCTCCAGCCAAGGATGGCTTTGCTGCAGCGAGCAGACGCCTACCACGTTGTCATTACCAG
The DNA here is from genome assembly GCA_032270685.1 of Microctenopoma stevenorrisi. Taxonomy (NCBI): domain Eukaryota; kingdom Metazoa; phylum Chordata; class Actinopteri; order Anabantiformes; family Anabantidae; genus Microctenopoma; species Microctenopoma stevenorrisi. The sequence goes on from JAUMTR010000016.1 coordinate 10,110,975, forward strand.
ATTTATGTTTGGTTTGAGGATTTTGTGTAAACAAGCCAAGCGTCAGAGGCGTATTTCCCTGCAGCCCCGTCTTCAGAAGCTCTAAAACCTTACACGTGTACACGCAAGCTCTGTAGCTCCATTAAGCCCAGAAGCCTGTTCTAGTAGGACGAGTCCCTGAAGCCTCGGGCTCAAGCACGCTGTGGGGGAGCGTTGCGTTGTTACTATATTGCTAAATGGGAGAGGCAGCCCTATCCCTCACAACGGGGAAAAAGACAACTCGACATGCAGAGAAGGCAGATCGCACAGACACAGTAGCCGAATAACACAGCCAACGCTTTCGATTTTAAAAATCAGTTTGAACGGAAGTGAGTCATTTTGTGTACAGCTGTAACACACTTTACTCATAAGTTTTGTTCTTGTTTCCAGTCATTTCAACATCGCTACTAAATCATCAGCCAGTACTCGGTAACTGATAAAAAAAGGACACAAAACTCTGGCAGCAGTAATAAATACATAACTGAGCCAACACTTGAGATGATCAGGGGAAACGTCTCATAAATTTAAGCTTAATAGAACAGCCCTTTGTTTGTTGTTTCCATCTAAGGCCCATATATGCATAATGTGATACAGGGACCATGAAGTATAACCCAGTGAGCACTTGTATCTATGTAATGTTACTCTAGCAAGCGAATCCCTTTTGACCCTATTTGGAGCCATAAGTTAGCGTGTGCGTTTGTAAACCGATTCAACAACGATTTTATCAGCACGAGGTCATAGGTGTTAAATGAGCACCTAAGTCATCAGAGTTAAACAAAATTGGGTCTTTATGGGAAAATGTGTTTTCCACTACTGTATAACTTATAACGTTTAGTTTTGAGATGTGTTAAATGAGATTCCAGAGAGGAGCTGGAGAGCGAGTACAGCCATGCTGGATATTTGCATATTGTTACTGTATATACTGTGTTCACTACTTAAGGCTTCTTGAGCAGTGCGTGTTATTATGTAAATACAGGGATTTATTTGACACGTTTGAAAAAGGTGAAAAGCCTAAAGGATACTTCAGGTAAATAATTTATGACAAAGAAAAGCATTAACTCCTCACATTTGAAGACCAACGACTAACGTGACATCATAAAAACAGTTTTATCTAATTTTCCTAACATGAATTCAATTTGCCGCAAGCCAGATAACCACATAATCTTCTGTAGATATTTAGGCAGTGTGGATGTCTCCACTGAGAGCTGCAGTGGAGTCTTTTGAACAATAACAATAAGGTATTAAATAACTTGCTATAGTTAATCGGGTCTGTAAAGGACTAAATTTTAGTTAATTTAGATTTATTAATAAGTAACTTCTGTTGTTAAGTGAAATAAATTCTCGATGTAGATGTCAAATTGTTTTGGAGATAAAAGGGCAAAGTTCATTCCCACGCGGTTAATCAATAAACGGATTTTACTTTGAAATAGAAAACCTCTTTATCGAGCTGTGACTTAACTTAATACACAAAATAAAACTTAAAAAAGGTCTTTAGTCTTAAGCAGTGTTAATGTTAATGTTTACTCTAGAAGGGCACTTGAGTACAAGAGTAATTTAGATCTGTGATCAGATTTTGATTTGTTTGAGATGACAATGAAATAGAAAATAATGGGGGCAGCAGGACGGTCAGAGCATCCGCCTCTCAATCTCAGGATGTGGTCCTTTGTTTGAAATGGCTTCAACCTTTCTGTAGTGGAGATGGGAAAAAGAGCTGTGCTGCTAAATGTGTTGCGTAACTATTTGTATGTATAAAAATAAGTCAGAAGATGCAGCTGTGTGTTGGCTGTGAATATAAAATGACCTGTGGTCCGAGTTATTTTGGACACTCAAGTTAATCAACACACAAGTTGATTGATTTGTTTCTTTCGTTCCCCAGTTGCGAGACTTTCTGTGCTAGCTAAAATATGACACTGAAATCTTCTTTAATCTTCAAATGAGACATTTAATATTGGAAACATTTGTGTGTTTCAGCGGCTTACAGCTGCCACAACAGGACTCTGCTAGGAAACGATTCCTGCAGTAACGCTAGCTGCAGCGGTAAGTCTACTAGAATGGATTGTTTTAAATACTAGAATATTAACATTATGCTAAGCTCTTGGGCTATACGTAGGTCTTTGTATTAACATGCTTGTTTACGCTAAGGACCAGCAAACTTTTTTTGTTCTTCTTAGGCCTAGCTATGTTCTAACCCAGAGGTAGGGCACCGTGGTCCTAGAGAGCCGCAGCCCTGCTTGTTTTCCAACCATTCCTACACTTGCAGCTTCTGTGGCTCTCTAGGACCAGGGTTCCCTACCCCTGTTCTAACCTAAGTGTCAGTTAATTGTCCATCTGTCATCATCCTTCTTTTTGTCCAGAGGGCTTATTTTCACCTGCTCAATAGAAATAATGAGATTAAGGAGCTGTGTAATTTCATAACATTGTTGGGTGATGTCTTTTTCTTTCCTTACTTACAACCTGTCTTGGTATTGGTTTCCTGTCCAGCTTTTGAAAGCTCTACACCTATGAATGCTTCTACTCCGACTCCTGCCCCTCCTATCACCACCACCACCCCTAAAAGCAACACCACCACAGGTAACTGTCCCTAAAAACCTTTGCTACTCCCTGCTCTCGTCTGTGTTGTCCAGAAATGTTCAAAGTGTTCTTGGTAATGGGTGTTTAAAAGTTTTAATTCTCAAAATTTCTGAGAAGATGTGAACAAATATTCACATCCTTCTGTATACATCTTTACATATCCGCTGTTTAGTCAGCGCAGATGCAAACGCAGAATTCCTACGTCTTCCACTGCTTCATGTTAGTCTTTCTTCTTTTTTTCCTTACTTTTAAAGTTGACAGTGAAGACAGACAGTAAACGTGAGGGTATAAGTGCTGAGGTGCAGCATGCGGCAAATGTCCACAGCTTCACATTTTTATTAACACTAGAATATTGTGTTAACTATATTGTGAATCCATCGCAGGAAACATTGTGTGTTTAAGACGGCGGTTAGAGGGCAGTTCAGAGAATCACAAATTTAACATCCTACTGAGCTATGTGACCAATGTTTCTGTGCACTACTGTTTCCACGGAAGACTACTTACACGTTGTGCAGCATGATGTCAGATTCAAGTTGCGGACACTTGTTGTACAAACTTTATTACAACAACCTGTGTTTGTTTGTCTGTAACACAAACACATTCAACATTTGCTTTTCTTTCTTGATGTTTCTGACTAGTGTCACCAAATCAACCAGGAATGAAATCTTAAACATATTACCATGAAATCATTTCAGTAACTTATTACTGTACAAGTTAAAATGTGTGTTCTTATCTGACCCTGTGACAGGAACCAATTCGACCACAGTTCCACCCACTCGTAGTAGTAACGCGACAACCTCTACACGTAAGTCTGACATTGGGAGTTGGAAACATTCTTTTTAACATATGTAGTGTAATAACCTATCGGTATTTTAAGAGTGATGTATTTCGTTTCTTGTTCTCTCTCCTTGTCACAGCTACAAACAGCTCGACTGTTTCCCCTTCAACTCCTTCCCCCCACAAGAACTCAACCTTCGATGCTGCGAGCTTCATTGGTGGAATAGTGCTGGTCCTGGGCCTGCAGGCCGTCATCTTCTTCCTCTACAAATTCTGCAAGTCCAAAGACCGCAACTACCACACCCTTTGAAGCAGCAGCTCCGATTGATCCACATCACTCGACCTGTCCACCACCAACTAGAACCTTCCAGAGAAAACTCTCACTCATCCCACAGACACAGACAAACACAGACACACTCACTCATCACCACAATAGAATCAAACAGTGTTTTCAAGCTGATTTATTTTAATTTATGATGTTTGTGCCACCTGTAGTTCCTGCCTGCATTGGTGCTACCATTGTAGTCTGTACTGAAACACCCGCCCATACTTCTTCGTGTGGTTCTTCTGATGTTGCACAAACTCACACAACCAGAGTATTTAAGTCTTGTGCAAATGGGTTACATCAACTGGTAGCTATTCCGCCTCTGCCATGTCATTAGTCATCCTGCAATGACCATCTTCTTTTAAATGAGGGCAGTTTATGTTATTTACAGCCCAGCTTCCTATTGCGTCCCAATTAAAAAAAACAACAACCTGAGAGTTAAAGAAATAGTCATGTATACAGAGGATGCTTGGTGTAGTGCAGCTGCAGCGGGGCAGCATATACAGCGTTTTGATTTGAAAACACTGTTTGAGTTCACGGTTATTTTTAAACGTAACGACTGTGATGATTCACTGTTGCTTTTAGCCTGTTGAATCATGGGCAGCATCCCTCTCCCCCCATGCAGCTGTATCATGTATATGTATTCCTAGATGATGGAAACTGATGAGTTTACTTACGAGGGAATAAAAGCAACACGCAAATCATCTGATGTCAGACTACAAATTAGCAGTCCCTCTGTTAAATAGCCTTATTTTGATGGACGTCTCCCCTGGCATGTAGGAGTGCTGTGTGTTCTCTGTTCTTGGATTCCCTGTAGAAATCTTTCACCCACTATAAGTTGGTAAAATGCCAGATTCCGACTGCTAGTAGAGCAGTTCAATGCAATAAGTCATGAATCTCCCAACTGTAATTTCGGATCTCTGTACCCACTCGGGTTGCTAAAATGGAGCTTCTTCTCTGTGAAGTAGACAAAAATGGGTGAAAATTAATAATTGAACATATATAATTCATCATTTGTTTAGATGTAGAAAATAGAGAATGGGGAAGATATGGGAAATGGCTTGCACCTTTTTTGATGTGGATAACATAGCAGTAAAGTGCCTTTAATGTCCAGTGTGACGTAAAGAGAGAAATTATAGAGGATGAGTCTTTTCTTTCTGGTTGAGGCCAAAGTGTTGTTTGTTTGTAGGAGAGACACGGTATCGCAGTGCTGATATTGGCGCAAGGTGATAGCTGTAGTAACCCAGCTGGACTGATGGGCCTTTTATTACGAAAGAATTGTGACTCAAGGGGCCATCGACGTGTTTCCTCAGAGACGACTATATTCAGTGCCTGAAACTTAAGGTATTTTCGTTGTGAACCTTGTATAAATATATAATTCAGAGGCGCTGTCCTTTTTTGTAGCTCCTAATATGGCTTTCAAATTTCCTCCCAGCTCACTTTTTATGTTTCAGAACTCAGCTGGAAGTACATAAACAATGAGCTGGCAGGAAATTTGGACAACTCCGAGGTGCTATAAATCTGGGAGTGTACCTTTTTAAAGACACGGCAAACATATCGGTCTTAATTTAAGAGGAACTTGAGTATTAGGGCGTGTGTAGAGGTAGAAACGTTGGTCTGTTTGGGTGCTGGTTTGGTTAAAATGAGGATTACACTTCCCACTTATGATTTTTGCTGTGTAAATGAGGCGATCGTGAATGGAGTGCGGAACAGCAACAAATAAGTGACCACGCTAGAGTTTGTGTTCTAATTAGCTTGCTGCTAACTGTGATTTTTTTTTTATTATTATATTTTATCTCTGCTGTAAATAGCCATGTTTTCATTTATGTTCTGGGTTTCAAATTGAGGAAAGGCTAAATGAAGGAGCGTTTATCAGAACATTTTGTTTAAAGCGGTTTGTCAGCATCAAGAATGTTTTTCTTTAACAGACTTTTTCATTATTGCATGCAGGATACTTGTAGCTGTGGCCCTCCCCCACCCCGACACTGCATATGCTCTTAAAGATTTAGACACATTTTAAAAACCACTCGATTAGAAGGTTTCCAGAATCCCTTGAAACGGTGTGTGTTAAGCCAAAGTCCTCAGTTTTGGCATGGAAATTGAGCATTGCACTGACGAGCTTTGTTTTGTAACTTAGTCTTTGTAAATGTTTTCATTGTTCTGCAAAGATATGGAAAAAATCTAAAGAAAAAAAAAACAGATGCTTGTATAAATACTCGGTTGTGAATATTAATTAGATGATAGATGAATAATCAACATGTTTTGTACAACAACAAAATGTTAGGAAATTTCTGAGAGCATATGATTTTAGTTTGCTTGGCCTGCGTAATTGAGCATAGGTTCTGCTGCTCACCATTAACACGCCTTTGAACCTACAGTCACCTGGTGGCATTAGGCTACAGCCCAAAGACCCAAATGTGGCAAGTAGGCTGCAGAGCTTTGCCTTAGCTGCACCCATCAGTCTCTGCATAGGGAGCCCTGTCACCCAAATTTAGTGACTTATTAGTTTTATTCACAGCTGTTGTGCAGCACGATGCGTAACCACTAAATCCTGACAGAGTGCTCGCTGCTTTCGACACAGTAGTTGCATTCCTCGACAGCACAGCATCACATGTTGGCATTGTGGTGCGTCAAAACACCTCTGGTCTCCATGGATACCAGTGGATGTCCATTGTGTTGCCTCTCTGCAGCTTCCCCTACAAGTTACTCAGAGTCCCTGCACCTCTTAAAGAAAAGTGCCTTATTCAGTTAATTTCCACATGTAGTGTAGTTTGTAAAACGATATGCCACACGTATTAAATTTCAATAGGATTTTGCACTTTCAGACCCCAGTGAAGTGGTTTTCTATGTTGTATTCTGCTTAAATGTTGCACAGCCTTAACTTCTTGATCAAATCCACAGAACATTTGCTTGTGGCGAGCTGCCCACATATATTACCAGGCTCAGATCGTTGGATGCTTCTCGACAGATGGGAGTAAAATAGCATTTAAATATCTGCGTTTTGCCCAATCGCACAGCAGACCTAGGTGTTTAAATCATGCTTAAGTGACTACAACCAGCTCTCGAGGGGCACGCTTTTCAACCAGATGAAGCGTGGTTGTAGCTTGGACAACTTTTTACCCGCTCATTGTGATTAAGCAACTCACCGATAACCACACACTTCTGATGTTCCTCAACGGACACAAGATAACTTGAACTCCACTTTGGTTATGTTTTTCAGCTGTGGCGTTGAATGCCTCGTTTTCTGTACGCTAGGATTTTAAATTATGATCGTCCCATCAGTTTGCAGTGTTCAATTCCAAGAGCAGCGAGTAAAAAGCTTTTTGATTTCCTCCTATGCCACTTGCCTTTATTGCCATGTGCACACACTGTAGTGCCATACTTCTTTTTACCAGTTGTGTTACAGCCGTCCTTGTTGTCTCATTGGTACGATTTAGCTGTTTTTGCTTGAACCCCCCCTGCACACAGCCATACGTAGACACTTGCAGGTGCCACCATGCCTCATGACAATTTTTGTGCTTACTTTGCTTATTTTTCTCTCAAAATCTTTTACGTTTTGACCTTGTTTTCTATCAGTTTCACAATGTTAAACCAATAAAGTTTGAATATTGTTTAACAAATCACTGTATTTTCCCTTTTCATTTGACTGCAGTGTCAACTTTTTTGGAGCTTGTGATTTACATGACAACTCGCACAAGTGGGACAGTCAGAAGCAGCCAGGGCTCAGTGTGCTCCATCTCTATGGTTACAATTAAACCGTTGCCCAGACACTAAAGATATCAAGTTCTGGCTTTACTTACTAAATACTCCACCACAGGTGAGGGTTCTGCACTGGAAGAAGTCAAATGACTGCAACACTATATGCAATACGATTAGATAAGTATTAAACTCGCATTTGCATTTGAGTTTTGACTCATTGACTGATCAAGGTCTCGCTCAGCCAACAGTTTAAACCTACTGAATTATAAATGATTAAAGAAACACTAACAGTTCCTTTATTGATAATTAGTTGACTCATCCTAAATAGAAATAACAAACTAATGGTAATCAAAGCTTTGATTTGTGTTTTTTTCTTTTTTTAAACTATGCACAAAATGTGTTTAGAAAATGTTATTTTATAGGAGGGTAGGTCTCGCTAATACATAAAAGCAGCAAAAAGTCCTAAGTACCACATTTCCCTCTGAGAGTAAATTACATTTACATTTGTATACTACTTGTAGCCTATTGGCTTAAAGTATACTGTATAGACATTAGCTGGAGTGCTATTCTGTAAGTTATGGCAATAAAGCTTAGATGTGGGTTTAAGTGTTTTGTAAACATTTGTCTCATTTTAGTGACAATGTTGCTTATTTTGAACTATTTACTCAGCTTCTCATGCTGAGTGTTGTTCATCATGTTCTTAGAGTGCCCTTGGAAAATCTCAGACATAATTTATATGCCCGATCGGATTCATAATGACACTTTTCTAGTACTCTAAATGCAGTATCTACCCCGCCCTGTATAGTTGATCGACCTTGGAGCCTGGCCTGCATTGGCAATACTGAAGAAAACAACTTGTATCACGTGCTGTTAAGTGTTCATTGTGCGATGCTCCCAACCGAACACTTGGTCAGTTTCCAAAGTCACAGCACAGTTCTGCCTAAGTAGCGAAAACATGTTGCTCTAAAGAAAATGTTAGTGAGCCCACGAAGCAGTCTGTGCACACACAACAATCATGGTCTACATAGTTGGCTAGATTCTTAAATGAGGTAGCAGGTTGTGTGTTTGTACTGGTATTCCTGCAGTGGCCCAGATTTCCCAGCTGGAGGTATTTCCTAGAACTAGGGAGAGTTACAGGAACAATTTATACCTTGTGTGTCAGTTTTAAACAATTTGCAACCACGGGCTCGCTCTCAGCAGCACTCTGCTGTTAATGGGCAGAGGTAGCAAACCTTGTGATGCTCTGTTGCTTCTTTCGCTATGAAGTGGAAAATGCCACACTCATGCAGCTTTTTCATGACCACACAGCAAGCTTGTATTCACACACTGAAGATGTGACTCAAACCTTCTCAGTATGAACCTGTACCACTAAGGACAAACTGTACTCCTGGTTCCCTGTGGTTGTCACAGTTAATGTTACACCGTAGACACAATTTTATCTTTAAAAGATAATGGCTCACAAGCTGTTTGTAGGCAATCCTTTCACACACCCACAGCGACATGCCTCACACACACTCGGTCCTCCTACATATGCTGCACGCTCAACACACCACTGCTGTTCAATACCAGACAAAACGAACGCTATGTAATCACAAGGTAGCAAGAGTTGCAGGGTCAGGAGAGTGGCTAAAAGGGAATGGGGATATCTATGTGGGCATCGAGGGATCCTGATTTGCTTCAACTAACCTGATTTCTCTGTCCAGTCATGCCCTGTAATCTAATATGGGAGTGCAGGGAAACAATGCAATAGGTTTAGTCTACCTCTCACACACCAGCTCAGTCCATTTAGCAATGCGGTGAACTCTGGATCATGCCAAGAATACCAGCACCAAGCAATGCAGGCCAGATAATGAGCTGAATGTGAGAGAAACAACAATAATCATGTGTTTTCTTCTCCTAAGACTGACAACCTTTGTCAGACCTATAAGAGATGTTTGACTTCTAGTGTTTTCATTTCAGGTTTTTTGAATATATATACAACTTACATGGAATTTAATTATCTGTCGTAGAAGGAGAGATCAAAATCAGTTTTAAGTTAATGTGAAAACAATGCTTTAATCAAATAAAGTGGTATAATAAAAAATGTGGACCAAGGACTGATAATGGTGAGATGATATCGGAATTTAGATTCATATGTGGTCATTCATCTCATAAAAGGTGGCTAACTCAAATAAAGTCAGAACAAATAGCAAAGTCCCAGGCCAGTCATGGCCGACGTACATCCTGTCATTTGACCAGTGTATAATTAAGTTGTAGCCTGGTTACATTCATAGTTAAATTTACGAGAACAGAGAGGTTTTGGCTGTGTGAAATAGCAGAATCCTGCGGTAAAAAGTTGTTCCTCCCCCTATGTGCAAAGTGATAAAAACCACATCTGGTTGTCCTGTGGTTATGGCTAAATTTCTCAGCTGTCCAACCAACTGCTGTGAAATTTAAGCATGTGCTTCATCTCTGTCATACACTGACACACAGCAGAAGCGGAAGATGCATGTAGCATTGCTTATATTGTGCTTTTGTACATGCAACACCTTTAAATGGCAAAGGCCCACATGTCAGTATGCAGACATAGATTAAGCGCTGCCATCTAGTGGTTACTGGTCTGCAAAAACAAAAGAACAGCATATTACTGCTACATCTGAGTTGTGGGATGTAAACTGAACAAATATTTATCAACATATATATATATACAATATGCAGCGGTAATCAACTTTATTTAAAATTTATAAAACATCTATTTGAGATGATATACTTTATGAAAAGCACTTTGTATCGATTTATAGGCCACTTGGGGTCATGATTCATAAATTACAACTTCTATCTACAAAGAATCTAGTTGGTACATCATATAATTTTCAATCTAAAGATTTTATGCTCAACACCTCATCAAGTCCTGTTCAACAAACTTTAATCCGTCTTTGCATGTATTACTGAAATGGCCCAGAAAGTGGAAAACATGCTTCAAGGAATCAATGTGAGTCTTGTGGTTCATACATCTGTAGGATCAGAGCCTTTGAAAGAACTTCATGTTTCCCAGGAGAGGTCATCTTGTTTGAGGCTGTTTCTAACCCTCTGGGTCTCCCTGAGAAGCTGTAGGTTTTTTTGAGGTGTTCCACTTTTCTTTCCCTTCTGTTTAGCCTTGACAGAAAAAAGAATAGGTGGCCTGATCCCACTCTTGGCTCTGTGCTCCTCAGCACATTGCTGGCTCTGGGTCAATTCATAGACCTGTGCCCAAGCAGACAAAATCAGTGTTAATCTAAACTAGTAACACATTAGTACGATTAGATCTTGACATGATGCTTTTAGAGTCATCACTTGGAGTTGTCCTAAGGGGCGGGACACATACCGTCTGCTTGTGTTTGCGGAGCTTAGTGATCTGACCTCCCTTCTCTTCCATCCGGGCGACCAACCTCTCCAGTTCTCTCTGCAGGTCCTGCTTCTGCTCCCTGTCTTGGGTTGCATCAATCTGACGCACCAACTCTTGTTGTTCACTGAACAAAACACAAGGGGTTATTAAATGTCAAACGCAACAGCAAACATTGCAATTAAAAAAAGCGGACTCACAAGCTCATCTGCCCAAGCTCATCCTGCAAAGCCAAGAGCAGGTCGGACAGCGAGCCCAGTGACTGCTCTGCTCGCTCAGGCAGGGTGTCAGGTTTCTTAAAAGTGGTGGAAGGTGGAGAGAATTCTTTTCGAAGGCTTTTCTTGGCACTAGAACCAGGCCTGTGCAGAGCACTCACTTGGTCACACAACTGAGGATGATGATGCTTCATCATGTGAAGGATACTCTGTACGTTGGCGTGGACTGAATGGCTTGGGCTCGTTGACTATGATGAATAGGGGGAAATCAAAATCAATGAAATAATCGAAAAAAAAAAGATAAAACTGTTACTCAGACATTGTTTTTAGAGTTTCACTTACAGTTCCTGCAACAAATGGCATTTTTTTGTGCCATGGGGCGCGCGGTGAGACCATCTCTTCTTGTTTATTGGTTTTCTAAAAGGAGAGTATAGCTATTAGCACAACTTTGTCTAAACACATTTCTTTTCATCTACTAAATACATGCAGTTTATTTGCTTCATTAGTGAGAAAAGGACCTTGTGCATTTTTTTTGTTTTCTTCTTCCGCTTTGTCTCTTCGTTAGTTGGCACAGACAGTCGGAGGTTGATGTCCAATTCCCTCTGCAGCTATGACATGGCAATAACATCATAATTAAAGACAGGAAATGTGACTTAAACACCCACTAAATAACCCAATAGAAAGAGGTAAATCAGATTTTGACATTGACAGAACTTGTGCACTGACCTCATCTGCCTTCTCCTGTACAAGTTTACGCTCGTGCTCTTCTTTCAGTAGATTTTGCTCCAGGATGGCAAGCTTCATCTGAAGGCAAGCTTGCATTAAAGCAATAACCTTTTGAATTTTACTTGGTGACAATTAGCGTTTAGACTAATCATATGGAAAAACGTATTACCTCTGCCAGAGTTTGGGTTCTACTCAATTTGAGATACTCCGATTCTAGTTTTTCCAGTTTCTCTCGCTGAGATTGATTGTTTGAGCTGCTTGGCTGCTGGCTCTGCAGTGACGCCTGGAAGAAAAGTAAACAGTGATCATATGACAGTTAAGTTACGTGTATTTTTGACACATAAAGTACAAACAGAAATGTCAGGAAGTAATGCAACAAAAAAATAATTAAAGGATTACAATGCAAATAGAACTTGTTACATTTTAGTAAGAGGTAATTATATTTCCATTGAAAGTGTTTGTACTCTGTTTCAAGACTACAACATTTCTGCACCATATATGGGGTATAGTTGGAGTCTACTTTCAAAGAAAGATTTCTTTAAGACTTATTTCTTTCTGGATGTATTTTGGACTACCTGATTCTCTATGAGATTGTTCCTCTCCTTTTTAGCATTTTCCACCATCTTCCTCATATATTGCAGCTGCTTCTCAAGAATCTTACAGCGAGCCTCGGCAGATTGCAGCTTGAAGTCCAGCTCTGGAAGCATAAAATAAAACACATCTATTAAAAAACAGCTACAGAAAGGTAGAAATTGTACTTCTCTTTTTCATCCTTCGTGTCTTACGATTTCTGGTAGAGTTATCAGTTTCAGGCAGGCTGGCTACTGGTTGACTGGGCACAGGATAAGGTGCTGTAACCTGCTGATGTTTCTGAGCATCGTGGGAGAACATCTGGTAGCTCTTCTCGGCTTGCTTCCGTTCTAACTCCAACCGCCTAATCTTCTCCTGGAGAGTCTTCAGTGCGTCAACAACAGCTAAGGGCAGATTAAGAAGAACAGAAAATAACCCCCCAAAAAACATTATATGAGATTAAATCCCTGAAATGATGGCTGCGTCATACCTTTGCTATCAATATTTGGTTTAGTCTCAGAAAGGCGAGGGCTGGTGAACTGTGGGTCCATGCTGATAGTTGAGTGTGCAGAGCAGTCCAGCTGTCTCGGGATCGGTAGTATCCTGTCTGGTGGCTGGTAATAGCTCCCAATGTAACTATTTTTGGACGGTGAGTCTAAAATCTTTAGACAAGAAGTAGTAGAAGTAGTGAGACAAAAGCATTTATGCAACGCGATACTGACAAGGTCAGAACGAGTTCACAATCCACATTAGTCCACTAATGGAGACATTAATCCACAAACTAGCCATAAACAATATACTGAATCCTTGTTTTCCAGTTTTCTGCAAAAACGACGAGGTTATGTAACAAATCGGGAAACCTGACAAACTGAGGAATTCCAAAAATGCTAACGTTTCCTAAGAAGAAACAAATAGCGTTTGACAAACCGTTTTCTTATGACACAGTGGTACTAAAAACCTCCCATTTTCAACTGTGTTAGTAAACCACACAAAGCAAAATCTGCAGCTTCTCCTCTGACAACCATGCATCAAACGTCAACTTAGCGAAAGTAAACAAAGCCGAAGCTAACGCGTTAGCCACACTGGAGGCTGGCGCCTGTTATCGTCTCTTACCCGATCGTGATACGTCTCCATTGTGTGATTAGAGGGTGATAAGCGTGTCCTAACCAGTCACTTGTGTATATATAATGCTCCCAGGATGTGAATGTGCGTTTTAAATGTGTGTAATAGCGCTAACTGACTTCTTAAAGCAACTCAGTTCTGCTATTCCGCCTGTCAGCACAGGGGTGTCCGGACTTTTTAAATTTCCCTCCTCTTTACCGTCCTCTTCACTGTGGTTCCGCCTGCGCACTACTTCTTTCCCCACCTTCACAGTTCGCTGTTCACTGAACGCTGTTTAGTGTAATTTAACATAGACACCTAGAACTTAAATAGGGGGCTTCAGCCTAATAATTTAACATAACTTGGACGACAAGGACAAAGTTAAACATGACAATGTTATGCTCATTTCACCTTGTCCCTTGCAGCTGTCTTCTAAAAACAAAACAGGCCTACACCCACTTCACCCTGAAGAAAACCTTTTAGGAGGATAAAGTTAAAATGTTGAGATAATAAAATGAACCATGTCCAGATTATAGTTTCAAATGCATTTGATACAGACATACATGTCTTTCTTGAATCTGACTCTCATTAGGATGTTTACATTAGTCATCTGTCTTTGATTAACTGCAATGAACACTCGCTGTGCTTCTATCACATGTACCCAACAGCAAAATCTAACCCTAACCCTCCTGATGACTGTGGCTGGATTTTTAGAAATACAAAGGGCCTTCAGACCTGTGTGCGCAGACTGGTTAAGTAGATGAGACTTATAAAACAGTGTTTTTAACTGGTGTGCGGTATTGTTAGACTAATGTATTGTAATTGGGTATATATTTATATATATATTAAGATTTACAAAGACACACACAGTCACAACAGAAAGGGAATTGGTTTAGTTCATAGTTCATGCTAATGCTACAAATGAACATTTCTGAGGCAGTATTTTTCAGCCTGTTTTAATTGCAAAGGTTATTATAGGTTAGTAAAGTGTCTTTAGCCTGCCAATCACCTTGTAAACATTTGCGCAGCCATATGCAAATATACAAAAAAGCGTGCCTGCTGTTGCCAATATATCCAAAGTTTGTCAAGTGTTTCTCATTGACAGAGAAAAAACAAAATGTACATATGTACATTTTATGTAGATATTTCTTTGATGTCCTCATTTGAAACAAACACTTTAATGTCTGTAAGACTTGCCTCTTACACTAGAAACCCACTGTAACACTTTTCACAGTGTTTAATTGAAGCTGATTCATTACCTGTGTATTTCTGCAGTTTACCTGAATAAAAATAAGATCACATATAAAAACATAAAATTATATTCTAACTGGCCTCTCTCTCGCTCCTCTGTTTTTCAGGTTGTCTCTAGATGTTTCTGATAAACAACAGAGGTGGGGGCTGCTGCCAACGAAATGCATGACGAGAGATGTAGTTCAAAAGAGCTGCCTTCCATTACACAGGACAAAGACAAAAACTACAACTCCCATAATCAAACCCCCTTTATTTGGCAACTCCCCTATAACCAATCATTTGTCAGAATCAGAACGCTGCCGCCCTCGAATCCTAGTGCGCTTTGCTGATTGGGTAACCGCTACTGCCAATCAAACGTTTACCCTCTCCTGCAGTTTTTAGCTTGGGACCGACGTTATTGGCCGGTGCCGTGGTGAGGTATCCCGTCGCAGAAGACTGCGCTGAAGAATGTGGATAAAGTGAGTATTTGAAAATGACACTTTTTGTTTTTGCTCCACGGTGACTGTTGTGAGTTTGGGGATGCTGTTTTCGCGGCGGTACTTTACCCGTGTCTTGGTTGACGTGCAGTTTGAAAGTCTCGGCACGGAAAACAGGCAGAGAGAGATTGAATGGGCTTCATCAGCTGACATGCTGCACGCATTTCGGGCATAAACATGTCATGGATATCTATAAAAAGTAATTATCCATTATGCAACATCGACTCATTATCGTTGCAAAAGCAATAGCTGACAAGACCACTTCGTGTGGTAGGTTATGGTTGCCCCTAAGGCATCTTGAACCAGACTTTCTTTCTTGAAAGTTAAAAACAGACGAAATAAAACTAGGGTGCAATAATTAAAAAAGACTACTGGTAACTAGTTTTAGCACGACGGGGGTTGGAATAGCAGCATTTCCGATGGAGCTCCCCCATTCTACCCCACTTCTGTCAGGCCGATTCCAGGACCTGGGTGAGAAATCCTAATAAGCCACGAAATCTTCCCAATATGACCCTTTATAATCTATGTGTGGCTATATAGATTATTGCATACTCTCTCTATATGAGAAAATAACATAATCTGAGTAATTATGTTTCAGGACTTTTCCAAAACAGTTCCAGAAACGATTATGTTTTGCAGCAAACTAGTTGTGAGTCTATGATTTGCCATATTTGTCCAAATCGGTACCAACGCAGTGGAAACATGAATCTAATTAATTCCACCACCTAAAACACAAACATAAACTCTGCCAATGACCAAGGATTTCTTTTTATTCAGAAGGGTTTTGTTTGCCAGTGGTTCTCAGCACGATAAAATAAGTAAACAAAGGAGCAGACAGGCTGTTTATTCAAACTTTCAATCTTACTGTTGACAGGGATTCAGTCAAATGATAAAAATGGACCCTAGATACTGCTGCGAAGGAAACATTTAATTGGTTTGTTTTTTAAATCCTCGTCTATGTTTGGAAGGCTCTCATCACTCTAGAAAAACATATTGACTCACAATGTTTCTATTGTAGTTTATGTTGTTAGAGTAAAAACATAATAAGATATCTCTATATAGTTTTATATTAATATGAAAGCTCTGTATAAGATTATAAAAGGGATTACTATTGTTAGATAAACTGCTGAGATTTATTTTTTATGTGAGGTATACATTAGTCGGTCTTAAATCGACTCCCTGGTAGATAAACTATTTAACATAATCTGTCATAGGATAATATTGGCTTTCTGATTCATTGGTCAGGTTGTAATTCCTTCAGTCCTATATTTAACGTTATTGTGTATTTGACATAACATTCTTATGTTCACCCTGTCCTACTGTTTAGGATAATATTCAAATGTTGTGATGTCCATCTGTGTGTCATTTGTTGTGTAGCTTGTTGTAAGACAGAACAAATATTAGTCCTACGTGAAAAGATGGAAGTCCAGGACCAGGAATCTCTGGGGAGATGGGATGGTCTGGGCAGCAGGGTTGCCAGTTCCAGATCTGAAGCCATGGAGAACATCTGCCAGGAGGTCATGAGAAAAGTGGAGGCTATTGGACCCATACCGCCATCAACCCCTTTGCACCCAACCTTGGGAAACCCCTCCAACAGTGATCTGAATGACGTCCTGGCTCATCTGCTCATGCTCTCCAAGCGGTGTCCTTTTGAAGATGTCAGGGAGCGATGCATTCGCCTTCTGCGTGCTGTCCAGGTAGGTGATTCAGGCGACTCATAATGAGAACTTTTTTTGTACTGTCACAAGCATATCATCAGAAATGAATGCTTGTGGTATTGTGCTGTGGCCATCTGCTCCTCTCTTCACCTCTGCATAAGCAATGCAAACATTGTGGTTGAGTCAGAATGTCACCAAGACCAGTGCATGTTTTACAAAGTTGCATTAAAGACAATGTATGATGAGATACCATGAACTAATTAACACATAAACACTGTACGAGCCAAGGATTTACCAGTCCAAGCCTTCAACAATATGCATGAATGCTCAGAACACAGCAAGTCAAGATGTACTTTATGATCAGCTATTAATTGATGTTAGGGTGTAATAATACATGGAGCTAAAATAAATCCCACCACTGTCAGTATGCTGTGCAGTATTTATTGCTTTTGCATATGTCGTTAGGCTTATGATCATCGCTGGTGCTAAAGTATGACACGTTTAAAAAAAGTTTCCAGTTGAATTCTGTCATTATTTACTTTTATTATTTATATTTCCGTTTTATTGATTTATCCCAGCTGCACTGTGGTTTTCAGCTTAAAATGTTCTGTAGTAACACACAAAAACTAAGCCTGACAACTTTTCCAGTCAGGCCTTAAATGAATACAGGGCTACTTACAAATAGACAGTTTGGAAACTGCATTACCTGCTGTTTTGGTAGCAAACAGTGTTTTTTGATGGCGGAGGAGAGGGGCAGAGAGAGATGAGAGAGGGACAAAGCTGCTTTGTGGCCTTAGCAGCACTCTACAGGAACATACCGTCTGGTATTTTTGAATTATACTAAGCTTACAGAGGGCTTGCAAAAGGGTGCCTTCATGAGGTCAGCGCGGCAGCTCATGTAGTGCTGGTCCTACATTTGAACTCAAGACCCCCGCTGATAACACACACCTTTCCCACATTGTAAGGGATGTAAGAGGCTAAGCACAGGGGCCCAGGCACAGACCGCGTGCTAATTCCAGCAGATTTACTGATTAAAGTTACAGTACAATGCAGACAGTCCTTTGCTAATGGCAAATCTCTCCTCTAGAAGACCACTGCCTCTTACTTGGTGCGAATAAAGTTTCATTATACCCCTTGCAAAACATTTGGTTTGAAACATTGGACCCCTCAAGAATAATAAATTAAAAAGATGTCTGCAAAATGTAGTTTTGATGCGAGTTCCACTCAACTTGACTTTCTTAAAAAAAGAAAACTCAAAACCCCAAATTACCTCACACGTCCACAGCTGGGAATAACAGATTTCAAACTCACACCTCAGTCCATCCAGAGTCATGTTTTTAGACCGTCACATGCTGTCAGGGAGTCAGTTGACCTCGTTGAGCTTAATTGCTATAATGCATATAGGAAGACATACTGATGGACAGAGAGAAATGTACCACATGCTAACATGCACACACATATGCACATGCGCACAAATCAAGAGAGACAATGGTAGCTGTTTGTTCTGAGTCTATGAAAAGGCTGGACAAACTCCATTGACCTACACTCTCTCTCTCTCTGGTCAGTATTGTTCCTTTGCTGGATAAAAGGAGTCCAGTCTTGGGCAGCTCGAAAAAGAAAGGGGTTTCTTTGTGTTGTGTAATTACACCAGTGGGGCAGTCCTCTGCCCTCACTTGAATTAAAAGCAACTCTTAAAAAAATCAACCTGTTCTTGTGATGCAGGCTTGTGCTGCTTAGATTTCAGGGATGAACTAATGTTAGGAATTTACAGTAAATACTTAATGCCCTTACCGTCTTTTTGAGTCCGACACGTCTCCGTTATGAACATGTGATGCCATCAAAACCCTTTTCATTAGAATCTAGTTGTATCTTATATTGTTAGTGTTGCACCTTGTTCCACAACCAAGTTTAGCGTTTTCTGATGTTCTAATGGACAACTCAGCTCTGTACACAAGTATAACCCTGGTAGTCACAGAGCTAAGCATGTGATTTCTTTTTTGATGTTGTTGCTATTTTTCTTTCATAAGAATAAATGGACTTGAATTTGATTGAGAGATGAGTTTTCTCAGAGGAAGTCAGTGGATGTTGATCTTTCGAGTTAACACATACTCATTTAGCTCATTACCTACATACAACACTTATGTGTGATCAATTAAGTGAAGCAGGTTCCTGGATTTCTGACCTCCTCCCAGAATAACCCAGAATACTTTTTTTGTTTTGTGCATGTAAAGCTTGGCAGTATCTCCAGGCCTGAAGTGAAATTGGATATTAATAAAGTCTGTCTTTGCCATTTTTAAATCTCAGTAATAAGAATCGTAGCCTATCCTAATGCAGCTCTAGAGGGTGGGGATTTTGTTTTCCACTCATTCACTAAACAGTCTTGCGAACGGTGATTTGATTTTTAGAAGTTGTGTTGCATAATTTGTGAATCATTGTGGATTAGCCCTGTGTTGTTAGTAGAAGCCTATCTCAATGGCAGTATGTGTGTAGTTTATTCTGTATAAACAAACTGAACTCATCAACCTTGACAGACGGGATTGTGAACAGATGCAATAAAGCTTTTCTGAGAAGACAAAGTCAAAGTTCACTTGTTAGTTTGTAGAATTGTCAGAGGTTTTTCTCGTCGTCACAATGGCAGGAAGTTTTCTCCTAGTACTTTTTATATCCATTTGTATGTTTGTGTGTGTTTGTGTAACCATCTGTTTCTCTGTGTGTGTATTTGCTTGCTTGCATTCATGCCTTTAGTGCTCTCTGGGCTACTTCTGCTTACTGTGTAAATATAGAGAGAAACCAAAGAGAGCGAGCCTTGTGGTCTGGAGAGATCTGCTGGATTATGGGCGATCTCTGCTAGAACCAGGTCAGACAAATTGCACAGTGAGGGGGGAGTGAAAGCACCGGTGGCAGCAGGCAGCGACCTTTAGCACAGTAATTGTACAGTGAAATTCTCTGTGGATATGGAGGATGTAAAGCTGTGTGGCCAGCTGGGCAACATGGTGAGACTGCGCTGATATGGAGGCGGGGCGGGGGGGACGTGCATTGGCAGTGTGTCGATGTGCGGTCTCTGGTAGTTGTTCAATCTTTCTAAGCTACAAGAAGCTTTACATAGCAGTCGGTTTGTGGCCACTTAAGGTTTTTCTAAACTCATTCGCACCTTGTAATGTGATCGTTTTTGTCCTTGGTGGTGTGAGTGCAAGTGATGATAGCTGCATAATTTTATGTATACAATGCGTAAGTGATAGCCATAACAGAATGGAATTCCTATCAGAAATGCCTGACTGAGCAGCTATGCATGTACACACATTTGTTTTGCACATGTTCTAACATGCAAAGAAAATGTTCTAACACACAAGTTTACACCTCCATCCTACAACACCGATGGACTCCCACCTTTGAGCCCATGCAGCATGCTGCTGGTGGCAGACTTGGGTAGACTAGAGAGAAGGGGGCACATGTTAAGTGTGCAACTAGGTCACTGTCCATCCTGTTGCAAGCCTGGATAAGAGATAAAAACACAGCATTTTCCTTTTTTTGTACACAATAATGTCTTAGAAATATGTACAAATAAACAATGACTTCTTCCCAATTGTCACACTTCATTTTAATGAGTGCTCGACTAAAACATGTAAAGTCTGAATTATCCTGGCACAGGGAGAGCAGTGGGTTAGTGTTGTCGTCATGGTACCAGTGACATGAGGTGGAGTGATGGGGTGGGTTGGTTGGCACCGTTACTCGAGGGTGGGGGTGCTGGCTCCTCTGAAATTATTTCTAGCTGTGCTATTCAAGAATCGACAGGGTGAAATAGAGGGGGCCGCGTGGAAGAGGGGGAATGAAGGTGCAAAACATGGCGGCTATGCGCTGAAGGTCGGACTCGGGAATAGAGTGTGTGGTTTTAAAGCTTAGAGCAAACAGGAGAAGAAGTGGAAATAAAAGAAGAGGCGGAATAAACATCAAATGTGTCAAATAAGCCGAAAAACATATCATTTGTTTTTATCCAAACCAAAATCTGTACCGTCCGGCTTTGCTTGCAGTCGTCTCCTGTCTGATCAAGGATATTCGAGCATTGAACGACTCAGCTCATCTTAGCCAGAGACTGACAAGGGCATAGAGAGAGGAGGCGAGGCAGTGGGCAACAGGTGTTGGGAAAGGAATAACAAACTCTTTTAACGGGAGTGACAAAATTTTAAAAAGACACAAGAGCACTGAATGCTCAGGCGGTTAGTTCAGTGTGTAAAAATAATAAAAACCTGTTCCTGTTTCAACCTCAGACTGAGCAGGATTTATCTTGCTGCTCCTATCGGCAGTTTTAAAGATTGAGATAGGGTGGGAGGGGAGTATGTTTCTAAATGCCAACAAAATCATATCATTTAGCAGTTTAACACCTATTTCGAGCAGATTCATCCAGAGGGTCGTGTTTAATGGCTTTCCAGGCCTGCAGACCTTGTCGTGGCATGAAACGCACAGCTGTAATTAATACAAAGTGATAACTGAATTTCACTCACCTGCTCCCCATCTGTTGTTCTGAAACAGTTCACTAACGAATCAAAGCCATGATTACTGTTATTAATGGCACCTGTGTCCTCTGTTACGGGGGTCTGCTTAGCCTGTAATCTTGCGTCAGCATCACGTTGGACCATTTATCACAGCAGACATCTTGACATATTACAGTAGGAGAAGCTCAGGGGTAAATAATCAAATTAATGAGAGCTGATTTCTGTGTAGCTGCTTCGGTTTCAGGGCCATGCTATGGTCGCTGACTCACTGTCATGGCCTTTCACAGACGGAGGCATCCATAATATTGTTAGTGACACCTGTGTTTTTCTTACTGTCACAAAATTTGTGCTTTTAAAATTGTATAATTTTTATACAGATTCAAGTGTCCATGCACATGTAGTGTCCACTGGACGAGGGACTGAATAGTATAGATTGTTTGGTTATATGGGAAAAATCTTTCTGACTATTAGCTTTGTGTTGTCCAGATAACATGATTTAGTTGTGGAAATATCCACACACTCACAGAAATAAACTTAAAAGTTCCAGTGTACTCCAACAGCATGTTGGTCGTACCATTGTCTTCTTTATGCCCTTGATTTTGTCTTTCAGGCTACACATATTCATCCTTGCCTAGTGGTAGACATTGTTGGCTGCGTATGCTGCTTCACAGGGTGACTGAAGGCACTACTCTTACCTCAGTACCCCCCACTTCCTCTGTAGTATATTTTGATTAGCATTTAATGTTTTCTAAAACGATCAATCAAAGTCAGAACTTGTGTGGTATCCTGAATGAGTATCCAAACATGGACACACACACACACACACACACACACACACTCCAACAAAAGAAATATTGACAAAGAGGTGGCTGCAAATCATTCCACTTGCTTCATATACTCAGCATGGACACTTTGATCTACTGGCATGCCTTCCCCCTGTTCCCCCGGATTAATTTGATTGAATTCATAAATAAATAATGAAGGTTATTGTCCAGTGGAAAAAAAATCAATGTGTACCTGTAACCCTCCACCCTCTTATGGTTTATTGCCTTACTGCCTTTCACTTGATGAAACAGTTCGGAGCGTATGGAG
The DNA here is from genome assembly GCA_032270685.1 of Microctenopoma stevenorrisi. NCBI lineage: Eukaryota > Metazoa > Chordata > Actinopteri > Anabantiformes > Anabantidae > Microctenopoma > Microctenopoma stevenorrisi. The sequence continues at coordinate 10,133,305 of JAUMTR010000016.1, forward strand.
CTCTTCAGCTGTGTGGACACAGGAGGGCGCTCTGCACCACTCTTCGGCCTGCTCTTTCTCTCCTCGGCTTGCTGGATGGGAATTTTCCATGCACTGGGCTGAATGCATGATATGTTGCACATGATTTAAATTTTTTCCTTTTGCCCTGGACACCGGGCGTTCATCCAGTAGGTGTGTGTGTGTGTGTGTGTGTGTATGAGAGTCTCTGTGCTTGTGTCTGCGTGTGCTGATGCCTGCCTTTGACTAGGAGTGTGTGCATGTGTGTGTTTACATGTATTGAGAGATTTATAGCAGTGAGCATGCAGGATTTAGAGGCATCTGTGTATCAGGTCACAAAGCATGAATAGCCCAGTGGCTGTGGTCCAGGCCTCAGTCTGAGGTCGACCCTATTAGGATACAAACCACAGAGGCTCAACACCAGGCTTAACCAGCTGGAGTACACAAACAAAATATTAGGGCCACTTGCTCCTGGAAATATTGTGCAACTAATGTAATGTAGCTGATCCGGAGTACAGGTGAAAGCTTCTATGTTTGTGATTTAACTTCCTATATTTGCTCTTGAATAGCAAATGCAACTACAACACAAGCTAAATGGCAGAACTTTATGCATTTAAAGACTTTATTTGCCATTATTTTTTAAGTCAAATCCTTAGTCAGACAGCAACAGACACACATACAGCTTATGAGTTCTTGTGCACCTCAGTCACCTTGCAAAAACCCTAATAACAAATTTAGCTGTGTCAGCACTTGATGGATTGTTTCCCATTGCAGGTATTGTGTGGTGCTGCTCACAGAACGGTGTTGCACCAAGCTTTGCCCCGTTCCATGTTGGCTTAGGCTTGACTGTGGTGTTGGTTCAGTGTGTGTGGCATTGTTTTAGGCCTTGTGTGGAGTGGTGAAGTGTATTGTGCTGTCTTCTCGGGGGTATTGTCCCGGGCTGATGTATGCCTGTTTGTTTATATTACTGGTCAGTTTGTCAGGATGGTGACAGTTTCTCACTGCAGGACCTCTGCGTTCTCACAGTCGTTCACCTCTGACCTCAGCTCTGTTACTCCAAAGCTATGGTAAACTGTGAGTGTGTGGTAGAGAAACAGAGGGTAAATGTGTGTGTGTGTGTGTGTATGTGTCTGTGCGTGTGCGCAATGTGTACTTCACTGTGTTTACTTGGTGCAGGAAAACACACTCCTCACACTGTCCATGCCCTAAGTCTAGACCAACCATAACCCAAACTTTGACATGTTATTGATGTTGTCTTGAGCAGATCGGCTTAGATCTTAAACGGTGGTTGTGAAGCTTATGTGTCGGAGGACCGACAAGAAAGCCAAAAGTCATCTTTCTGTCTCTGTTTTTGTTTACTTGCCTTCCATTCAATTTGATTCAATGCAGAATACATCATTCATTCTTTTAGGTCCAATTTGTGGCAAGTGAGTTTGCAGACACAGGTGCACCTGCACGCTCTCAAGTGTTACTCACTTATGCGCTGATGTAATGATAGTGTTCATATTAAGGTGATGACACAGTGATATTAATATGATATTAGGATCTGTACAGCACAAATACTGTGTGTGGAAGCGGATGTGGTGGGCCGCCTGAAATAGGACCTGAAATTCACAAATTACCTAAAAATACACCTTTGTGTTAAAGTTGATAATCTGTAATTGGGGGATGAATTCAGTGTTGGCATGTTTTTCACACTCTGCACCGCCTCCCTGTGTAAACTTGTCACACTTGTCTATATCTGCCTGTCTACGTGTTTGTTTGTGTGGTAAGTGAAACTTGGAAATATGTGCGTGTGCTTTCTGTGTGAGGCCAGTGTGGTTGGTATCTGTGTGTTGATTTGGTCACTTCAGATGCCCGTGTCTTGTGTCTTAACTAAAAGTAGACTCACGTGTCAAAGAGGAAATGCTGATGTTCCCTTTTTTCTTGTTTAACGGTTTTAAAGCTCATGACTGAATAAAGAATGGAAACTTCAGCTGATGGGTGCTATGCAAGTGTTGTTGTTGTTGTTGTTGTTGTTGTTGTTGTTGTTGTTTTATCCTCCTCTTGCGCTCAAACTCACAACACAGTTATTGGAAGAGATATCTTCACGTCATATTTCCATCCACTGTTACTTGTTACACATTACCCCTACATTATTACCACTGCTCTGATAGCACACAACCAAAGGAGCCCACACTCTAATAGCATCCGTGTCTGTGTAGTCCATGTAAGCATGTTTTTGAAATTCAATAGACTTGTTTTGCAAGAACCAGGGGAGTAGAATTCTGGGGGCCTGATCACTGAACTTCTGAGGCAGGGGCTCTGTAAGCTGAGCTCCTGACTCATTCGCCCGAGGACATTGCTTGTGTTGTTTGTACCATTAATGCTCATTATTAAAGTAATCCCGATGTTAGTTTTAGCCACTTTCATAACATTACAAACTCAGACAACAGGGTATGTACGAGGTTTGAGCAACTGGCCGATTAAAACGTTATTTGCGTTGGTGCACATTGTTAATGCTCACTGCAACAATTTGCTTGTTAGACATTCAAAAAAACAACTCATTCACCAACTGAATAAAATTACAAAAGTCAGTCTTTCTCCCTCTACTTGAAAATCAGGAAAAATCTGATGTTTTGACACATAATGCTTCGTTCTGATTATTTTCCCAGGAAACTAACATCATAGGATTTGTCTAAGCTCTCTTGTTTCTTTTATATAAAAAGTTACATTCTTCCTTATTTGTGATTTTTGTAGTTTTCCTTCCCATTTTAGTTCTAGTGAATACAAAGTTTGTGTTTGTGTCTTTATTCAGATACCTTTCACTGGACAGTAGACAGATTTTTATTTGATATACAGTAGGTGGAGCTGCAGCTTGTGCTTAATACTGCTAATACTGTTGTTGTATTTGTGTTTACTCACATGCTGAAAATAAGTTATTATGGGAGTTGACAGCATTATGGTAGTGGTTCAGAGTCTCCCAAGTGCCTGCAGAAGAGCTCCGGAGGGTCTCCAGCAAAACAGGAACACTGTAATTCAGCAAAAATTACACCAATTACTGGTTGCTTCAAAATAACTTTTGGACTAATAGAGCCAAAGTGACCTCTATGAACACTTTGTGGATTAATCTTTACCTTACAGGGGCATGTTGCAGAGTAGAACACAAATGTACATGTGTGTTCAAGTCTTTTATGTGGTTTTGCAGTTATCACTACATCACATAACAAAGTGAACATAGCATGGCTTACTGTGAATTACTGTCTGTGCTAATGGTGATCAAAACTTAAAGTTTTAAGTTTAAGATCCTGTTATTCAACCTGTTATTGATAATGCCATGTAGAATCTTGGAGACCATGCAAGAGTGCAAAAGACAGAGATCAAAACAAGCAGAAATATTTGGAAACAATGCATTCCAGTGTATAATGAGAAGGGAAGAAAATATCTTGTTGGAATGCAAGTAGGTTAATGTACGGCTATGATGGGGTGTATCAGAAAGCAAGTAACACATAATGGGGGGAGGACTGCTGAGGCAACTCTAGGAACTGTGAGCAGGAAAACGAAGAAATATCATGATCTTACAGATTAGTAAGACGAGAAGTTCAGATCACTGACCATTTAAAAAGAAGTTCGCCCAACTCTTATTGAGCCTACAAATAGAAGAATATCAGGGGCCAAGCTCAGCAGAACTCTTGGGAACACGGTTATCTAGGCCAAAGGCAGATTTATGGTTGAGGAGACGAAAACAACTTTTCCATCTGGTTCTTGCATTGTCTTCGCTGGCACGTTGCCACACCTTTGCCTGTTTCTCTGTAGGTTTCTAGGCATCTAGTCAGGTTGCAGTAAACACTCTTGAGGCCCTTGGGGAACCAGGCATGTAAAGATTGGCAGGCAGCCAACACAAAATATACACAAACCCTTAGTCACTCAACTCACTTTTTTCTCCCTCCCTCTTTTTTTTTTACCAGTGGCGATACATTCCAGGTAAATATCAGTAATCCCTGAACCAATACCAGCTTCCCCCCCAACAGCCATTTTAATCTCATAAATGAGGAGAAGTATGTGCTGTAGGAAAACATCTCCTCGTGACCCACATGAGCTTTTTTGGACATCTGCTCAGCTCAGGATATTAATCTGTAACATGCTCTCAGTCGTTGATTGGCTTGTTTCGTGGGAGTGTCCATGGTCCATTGACTAATTTCTCCTCACTTGGCGTCAGGAAAGAAGGAAGGAACTCTATAAGGGCTTTTTCACAAACTGTACGCAGCACATGATGCAATGTCAGGAGACTAAGCAAACAAGTGATGTTTTGTTGCTTATGTAACTAATTTTCTCAATGGCGATGTCCATCCAGTGAGGAAGAAGTCGATCTACAAGTCATGGCAAAATCAGTCAGAGTAAGATGTATATAGGATAAACTCTGCAGCTGATGTCCGATGTTGCAATCTGTCTGAACTGGCCTTCAAATGTAAGTAGATTAGGCTAGGGAGGCAGATCGTTACGCATATAGATTAGCATTAACTATCCCATTTTTCCCATTCTTTACATATCATTTAGTGACTATATTGCCCCCCTGTTTGTTTGCCTATTATATATCTTCTGTGCTTCGCTAGATATATGGAGTCAATTGCCTTGCGGTCATGCGCTATAACTCGTGCGCTTATATCTACATACAAACATTCAAACTACATTATAACGTTTTAAATGCTATTTTTAGTCAAAGTTTGAGAGTCTGTTATCATCTGCTGGAGGTCTGAGTGGTTAGACTTCTCCTGATATTGGCCATGTATGCTCAAGATCTTTCTTTTTGAGACGTTACAGATTAGTAGTTGCAAACAACACTTTGGTTTCTTCATTGTGCAACACGGCCCCATTGCATAAATTTAGCTATAGGAGGGAAGGGGGAAGAGTGAGAAAAACAAGTCATGTTTTCTGCGTACAGATTATTTTAGACTTCCTGTGTAAAGGCTGTAATGTATATTTTTATCTGTTTTATGTTTGAAAGCATGAAAACACTCAAGCTTCTAAATCTACTTCAGAATTTTCTCAGAAAGTTTTAAAACCACTTTTCACTCATTTAGCTTGTTTTGAACTTTGGTTTTGTGCTGACGTTGATATGGGAAGTGTGGAGTTATCTGTGTTTGTGTTATGTTGTTGACTGGTTTGACAGGTGTCCTGTTTTCCCTGGGCAGACAGTCTTTTCCCTATTTCCAGCCATCCACACCCTCTTGACCTATAACTGTGGGCTGTGTGCGCGTCTCTGTGTGTGTGTGTGTGTGTGTGTGTGTGTGAGTGTGTGTGTGAGAGAGGGGGGGGGGGGGAGTGAGAGGATGTAAATGATGTTTATGTGCAAGAAACAAAGTCTCATCTGTGTGTGTAGAGGGAGGGTCAGAGATAGATACGTAAATACTTGTCTGTTCAAACAAAGTGGTCTGTGGACTGTGTGTGTGAGTGTGTGTGAGTGTGTGAGCCTAGTGCATGCACGACCTGCAAACACACACGCTTGTGAATTTGAGATTAGCCCCCACCTAATTCTGGGCAACCAGTCGGAGCCTATTAATGCCTGACCTGACCTCTTCTTTATTCGTTCCATCGTTATCATGACTCGCAGAAAACACAGCAGCAAAACAACAACTGTCGTTAACAGAAGGGGAAGGGGGCAACTGTTCCCACCAGCTGCTCTGATTGGCCCAGAGGCACTACTTGAGTGGGATGCTATTGGCTGGGAGGAGACACACCTCTGGAATCTGTTTATTCTGGACAGAAGTGGGGGGGTGGGGGGTAGGAGAGGGATAATGGGGTGGGGTATGATTGCAATAGGGTTGGCCAGGGGGGATAGACTTTGATTGTTAAGAAACGGGAGGGCGGAAGAGATTTGGGAGGAGGGGGAGTTGCATGTACTCTGGAAAACATCAATTGGAGCTTGTTCAAAAACTACTTCTAGGAAAGTAGGATGTTTGTTTTTTTTCTGGGTGTTTGTGTGCCGAGCGCTGTTAAAATCCAAACCAGGCTTCGCTAAGTTAGTGAGCACAGCAGCAGCAAGTTTACGAGCCAGCAACTCTTCCACGTTAGTTGCCACAACAACTGCATTTAAGTGTTGTTGTGACATCTTTATCTTTGTTAATCAAATCAGCATGTGTCTGTGGTTAGGCCTGCCCTACAAAGGCAGCAGTTCATCATCAGGAGCTGCTCAGTCACTTGTGTTTTTCATATTCTATTTACATGAGCACCGCCAGGGGGTATAGCATACATTCCATTTGTCAATGTGACATACGGTGTGTGTGGCACAGCGCCAGCGAGAGACTTGCAGGATCGCTGTCTGAACGTAGAGCAAAACAACCACCCTGCACGAGGAGAGCTGTTGTTTTCTTATCACAGATACCAAGAAGGTGATGTTTGTGTACAAAAGCGTCTGTAAATGTTCTAGAGGTGAAAGGTCAGTCGTTGATTAGAGATTTGAGAGAGATAACTGTCTAACTAACTTTTGCAATGGCTGACATATTGTTGAAGTAGCGACGGCGTAATGGTGGATCAAACTTCCCTTTTATCCCAGCACGTTGGTCTCCCGTCATGTCACATTTGTTTGTTGTCACTCTTCAGGTTGATGTATGTCTTTCATCTGCTCTGCTGTTGACGTTGAGGCTGCCAGGACAAAGCTCGCTCGGTTTGCCTAGTCTCTGCACAAACACAATAGCTGTTTTCACGTTTGCACTTCAGACAATGTCTGGAGAATCGGGTCCAAACATTGTCCGGAGTCGCTCGTTCACACATGCAGCACACAGCAGGAGAGGGTCTGTATGAGGCACGCTCTCACTTGGCGAAACGGTCTGTTTAGGTCGCTGGGTAGAGTTTGCAGAAAACATCACGCCACACAAAAAGCTCGTATTAAGGTAGAGCCAGATGAGTCCCAATTCATCCATCGCTTGGACCAATTTAACTTTGCTGATGGATAATTTTATTTTAGCTTAGTTTTGTTTCAAGTCATTTAGGACTGAGACGCTGCTCAGCAGGCCACAAATGAATGAACAAATTGTGTTATCTGCCCGTCAACCCCCCTGCAGGAGACTGCTAAAAGCTGTTTTTGCAGACATGTTCAGACATGTTTTGACAAGATATGATATTGCTCCGTGTTTATCGTTGTCATTTCTAGACACATTCGCATGGCAACAAATTCAGCATAAACAAATCCGTAGAAGACCTTATAGAAGTGTGTGTGCAGGGGACTCTGCTCACGTGTCCACTCTGTAAAACTAGTTTTACAGTCTCCGACTGCCAGCAGAAGCATAAACATAAATTGTCCGCCGAACACGTACTGCATACAGTCATGTTTTTATGTGTGTACAGAAAGTACATGAACATTCCCCATACTGGACGTTCTTTCTGTCTCTGGGTCAGTTTACTTAAAGTGAAAAGGCTTCTGAAATGAACAAAGTCACATTTATACGTACATAAGGCTGTGTATCCAAACAGAAACTGAGCTGTACATTTGATTATTAGTAATTAGTAAAAGAATGTTGTTTTCAATATAAAAAGCCATTTGAAACACAACCAGAGACTTGATAACAATGAGTGTACAACATGGGATCCACGTTAGACAGTATATTTTTGTGATTGTGCACGTTCGTGCAGGCCTGTTCGTGTGTGTGAGGCGATTTGCGAGTGCTGTGGTGTGTGGCTCCATGGCGTCTATTGGCCGGAGCCCACAGTCCTCACTGGTTCAAACTAGTTAATTTGTCATTGTGGGCTATGTGGCTGTTGCCTCACCACACAAAGCCACTTGTAATAACAGAGGGGTTTTAAACTGTATGAGGGGTGGGTTATGAAGCGAGGTGCTGAGTTCGGGCATATTTGCATAAACCAGTTTGTTCCCAAATTCAACACTGCTGGTCTCTCCTGTGTCGCTGTGCACACGGGGTGAGGAGGGCAGAGAATACAGCCTCGTGAATGAACGGTTGGAGAAGTGTACCAATAAACAGAGGCGATGGTCGTATGAGAGGAAGAAAACAAGAAAATCTGTGATTTATAATAAATCTTGCTCTTAAGAAAGTTTGCAAAGGAAACTTTGTGTCTTTTACAGGAAGTGAAGCTCAGAGTGCTACCACATGCAGGAAGTTAAAAAACAGTGTGTAAGAGGTCGTTTGAACCCATAGGGGGAAGTTTCTCCAGCTCTCAACAGCTGTGCGTGATATCTGCTGTAATCTATGTTTAGCACGATGGAAGTACATAATTCGCAGATCAGACATACTGAGGATAAGTTAAAAAACATCAAACCAACACCAAACATATACGGCCTATCTCTTTGTTTGGTTTGCAGTATTTTTAGAGCTCGAATCATACTGGGGAACAATTTTGATGATTTAAAAAAACCAACAACCCAGCAATATTAACACTACAACTTCAGGTAGAGCTTGCATGACACTGGGAATTAATAGACTCTACCACTGTGTGCGCAGCCCTTTGGGTATCAGACATTATGGAATTTACAATTAATAAAATGCTGCATAACTTGCAATTTGAAATTTCATGGGGAAAGTTGGCGGGGACGTGCATATTACTTACTATTATTGACATAAATATTAATCCTCTATGTCCTGTCTGTACAGTCTACATTGTATGTCTCAATTTCTCTGTTTTAGAACTTAGATATTTAAAGCCCTCATTTTACACATCAGTGTTAAGCTTTGCTGTACCACTTTCACTCTTACTTCATCTTTTTCACGCCCAGGTCTTTCTCTCTCCCACAGATGATATTTTTCTCTCTTCTTTCTCGCATACACACTTTCAGAGCCACACACACACACACACACACACACACACACACACGCTGACAGTGACTAAGGTCGGCTTGTTGTTGTAGGCAGCTGGCTGAGGGTTTTCCTGTCCAAACAGCCCAAACGCTGAGGTGGCAGAGGTGTGAGAGACATGTAGAGCCACACAGAGGCTCAGGCTGAGTGGGGTGACCACCAGCTAATCCTTGTGTTGGCCAGGGGAGGGGTGGAACAGGAAGCGCGGCCCATGGGAGATGAGTGAGGGCCAAGGAGTTCTTCCTTTCTCATTCTGAATACGGCTGGATGTATACATTCAGACCGATATATAGATGAATGAAAAGCTACATGCAAAGACATGTTCGTGTGTGCATGAATACAAGCCTGCTGGGAGTTAAATTACAGCATGAAGGGCAAACTTGATTTTAACCACCACCCACTGACGGGGGCTGTGGACTATAAGCAAGCTCAAAAGACTGCCTGAAATTTTGTGCAGTCATCTTTGTTTACTCTGAGCAGGTTCTGACAAATGTAGACTTAATTAAAGGAAGTGTTAGGTAATTTTGCATTGTGATTTAAGCTTTAAAGCAATTTCATGAAACCACACAGCTGAATCGTGAAAAACCTTTTAAACAAACACCACCTGCGGGTCTAGCCGCGGGTCACATTAGAAATGAGTCATACAAAGTCCAACACCTTAAGGTTAGGTAATGTTGGAGCAGTCTGGTGCTGTAGTGTATATTGAAGGAAAAGAACACATTTGGGTAAAAACTATAAAAATATGTAATTGTGGTGAATTTCTGACTTTGTGTTTTTATAATCTGTTGTGTTTTGTAAGTTTAATGTGGTAACTTTGTTATGTTGTAGGATACCCATGCAATAGAGAGCGAATTAATCAATTAGTAAGTTGCTTGGCTGTATCACTAGTGTAGTACGTCAAGACAGAGGAATAATACAGCTGAATTACATAAATATTTTACTTAATGTGGTACCATAAACTTTTCTAAAGGGCCAGAAGTCATCTGGATTTGATGCATACTTTAGGAGCGATTGGCTTCAGCAAAAAAAAATCTGTTGTGGTTGTTGGACATTTTGCAAATTTATGGCACTTAAACTGCAATCATAAAAAATGATTGGCTCTTCCTGGAACAGCTAGAATTTAAAAGCGTTTCAAGCTGACCTTGAAGTGATCATAAAACAATTGCTGTAGGTTTGGAACAATCAGCTCCTTGAAGGGTTCGTTTTCAGTATAATGGATAAAACCTGGCGTGGCACAGCCTAAAGATGTCGGAGAATGCCAAAACAGCACGTCCACCTTAATACGAAATGTAGAATGCTGTTCACTTAGGCTAATGTAAAGGCTTTAAACACATTTAAACACACAAAAAGGCAGAAACGCAGATGCATGGACATCAAGTTCAAAGTGTTGACACCTACTTCTCCAGCTTTATATTAATAGATGCCATCAGACATTAGAAGCTGCATCTCCTGGGTAATGACCTGAGGTGCAACCTGCTGAGGGTTATGTGTCACCACCACCGCCACCTCGGCCCCTCCAGTGTTATGTAAACCTGGGGTAAGAGTGACGCCTGCAGCAGGTTTATTTACGTACATGATATTCTGCACTGGCCCAACCTGATATGTGCTCCAGTTTATGTTTTTGTGTTTCCACTTAACACACGTTCGAGGAAGGGAAATGGATACATGCGCGGTGAAGCGTCCTGCGTAATGACAACACACTGGATGCTGGTATTGCAGTGGGATCAGCCAAAAGCACACGGAGAAAGGAAAAGGAAGGACCAGAAAGTAACCAAAGAGTGGAACCACCCTTGAGAAACGCTTGAGAAAAGTTAAGGAGGAAGAGAGACTGAAGAAAAAAAGAAGAATGGGCAGATGGGGAGTTTGGGAGATGTCTGAGAGAATGTAATTCTGGGAATTAGAAAAGGGGAAAAAACATGCACATTTGGAGATGCTGAATAGACAATGAAAAGAGAGAGTGAGAGAGGATGGAGTGGGAGTGGTTATTTTGGCAGAAAGCCTGTGCAGCTGCTTTAGACAAGGCCCTACGCAGCAAGATCAGGGAAACATTAGAGACACTGTCACACACACACACACGTACATTCATTTCAAAACCCTCTTGGTATCAGCTGCTTGTTTTTGTCTTCTGTGCTCTCGAAGTTTAAAGAAACTAGAAACTAGGAGGCTTCTGTTGTCATCATTTTATGGTGCAGTCAAATGACTGCTGTTTATAAGTTGCCGAGGCTCTGACGAGCAAACAGATCTCAGTGGAAACTTTTACGGTGGTCTTGCAACTGCTCCCCTCTAGTTTTTGTTTCTCTCGCAGCAGTTTCGTACAGGGCTTGAAATGACTTCAAAGGGAGAGTGAGAGGGGAGAATGAGATATAACAGAAGGAGAATCCAACTAAGAGGATGCTGTTGTTATAATATAAGGATCTTCACCACACCACCACAGAGTATTTTACTCATAAAACTGGGCAAGTAGAAACTAAGATTATTGCTATATTTCTGGTGACGCAACGCAGCGAAGCTCTGTAATCCAGAAAAGAGAAGTCAGAAAAGCAGCCTGAACTTTAGCTTCTCATCAAGTAATGTGCAATTTGATGCAGTATACAAATGAGATCTTTAGGTCTAAGTTGTTCACAGTTTCGTAACTACCGAGCACTGCACCCTTCAGACGGATCCTCCAGCAACTCCAAGACATTTGACATGAAGGTGTGAAACACCTCTGCCACTGTCTAGAATTTGAGTTTCATGTTGAGGTGGCTGTTTGTGTTTGACAACTTTCTCATCATTACTGACTGTGCATCACACCTGGTTATGCAGGAACACAGTGGAGATCACATTTCGACATTAACCGGACTTTGTACTAGGGACCTGCAGATTGCAAATGGAATCACTTGCTTACTATTTTCACACCAGTCTCATTCAATACAGACTGTTTATAGCTACTTCAAACAGGTAACTTTGTGGACACAGTGCAAAAACTAGGCGAGTGTTCTGGCCCTTTTCTACACTCTTAATAACTGGTTTGTCCTCCTTCTCTCAAGAATAGAGAGAACTTATTTTCCTTTTTTGTGTTTTTGTAGTTTGTCCAGCTCTTTCTAATTTACAAGCTCATGGAAAGTTTGAATTTGAAAGCTAATGAAAGTTAATGTTCTGGCTTTCTAATAAATGTTCAGGCTAAAGAGCTGTAGCACTCACATTGTGTGTGCGTGTGTGTGTGTGTGTGTGTGTCCTGTCCTCTTTTCCTGACTGCTTCCTGTTCAGATCCAGGGGTGTGCTCCACTTCCTTCCTGCACTGCCACAATCTTAGTCAGACTTCCTTCATGTCATGCTCTGCTATGAAATCTGCTATGTATGACTGCGAGTGCATGTTACCGTGTTTCGGTGCACAAGTATTCTATGTGTGAACTATGTGCACGTGTAGGTGTTGATGAGGATGCACATGGAAAGTAAGGCAGAGTGCTGTATTATGATGTGAACCTCCATCTGTGTGCACAAACACCACCTGACACCTCTGAGGTCAGAGACCGATAAGAAAGGACATTGATGAACTTTCCCACACAGTGATGTCAGCGCTTGTGAAAATCCTGTCAGAAACCAGGCTGCCCTCTGTTCACTTTGAATCTATCTAGTCTGTGTCTTGCTGTCCAAGCTCTTTCTTTCATCAGTTCCACCTAATCAGACTTCATCCTGCGTCACTGATGCCTAATGAAACATGCCGCAAAACAACAACAAAAGAATAAAAAGTCTGTTTATGTGGTTGGCACTTCTCGATCGTTGTTGAAATGCCAGTTTTCTTGCAACATAGAAGAGTTTCTGCTTCTGTTTCTGCGTCTGGGTGCTTCTGTTTTGACACTAAAAAACATATTTTTTACAACGCCACCAGTCTATCCAGCTCTAGCTTACATAGTAATAATAATAATAAATAATAACACACACTTTTTCTTAATGAAAGTGTACTAAAACGTATTATTCAAATGATCCCAAGCTGTATAATCATCCAGCTGTAGGTATCTCAGTGTAGGAGAGGCCCTAATTGTCAGCAATGTTTGTAATTAGAAAAATTTGAAGAAAAGTAGTAAAATGAAGATGTTGCTGCTCCTGCAGAAGATAAGATGTTTGCAGGGTTTCTGGAGAACATAAAATGGATCTGATTTAAAATGAAGCCTAAACCATATCAAGTACAAAATAAAATGCACTCCTGTGACATTATGGATATTTTATATATTTGTAAGGTGTACATGGTAAACATTACTTTACTGTGGTTTATTTTTACTCTAAAATAGTCTCAAACATCATGTTGACTATAGTTAGTTAATTGGCTATATATAGGTTATTTATATGCTTGTAAACCTTAATTTAGATTAGTAATGTGTATATATTATATTATTATATTGTTTGAGAAGTTGAGTAAAAGTCTAAATCAATTCTCTTTAGCCCTCCTTCTACCTGCTCTGCTCTGCTTCCATTCTATGGGTTTGGACGTTATGGAGACACCACTGACATTTTGACCTTCACACAAACATGAGAAGATTCACAAGATTCACAATTATGTTGCAAACAACTACTTATTTACACGTTACACAGATACAGAACAACAGTATTTGGAGTCACGATTCTGGATACCTGATAAATCTGATGTAATTGTCATTCACTCACTCTGCTGTGTTTTTGTCTCTTTAGCTGCTAAAAGCTCCAAAAAGCTTTGTCTGCAATTTGCAATTTGATACTGGTCAAGGTGTGTGCAGGTGTTTTTTTGTTTTTAAATGGTCTTCACTGAAAACCACAGCCTCTGAAAACAATGCTATTAGAGTGGCGAGAGTGAACCAAAACATTGTGCGGCGGACGCTCCCATGCGCTGTAACAGATACTGTTATAGTTTTAGTGCAACCGTATCTGTCGATGGAAGTTTTTTATTTACGGCGCTTGTTGACAGTTGGGTGTAGTATGTAGACTGATGGGTTCAGGCTCGCATTTTTAAAGCTTGTCAGTGTATCTTGACCCTCTGGATGTTTCTCTGCACTGAGATCATGGGACTGTTTCCTAGTTGTGTGTATATTGCTCCCATAGAAACCTCAGGGGGCACCTGATAGGAAGACCTATCCCTGTCTACCTCTTGTGGTAGACGCCACTCCTGAGCAGTTGAGAAGCACTTTGGGGGAAAATGTGTTGCAACTCACTTCCAACACAGACAATCACACAGTGATAGCTGGTAAATTTAGTTCATGATTGATGTCCTGTATCAGAGCAGCAGTAGTTTCCTCGGACCTTGAATTAAAGTGCTGTGAATAATTACCTGTCACCTAAATTACTCAGGAAATCAAATACTTATAATATTACACAAATATAACCTGAGTAAATAAACCTGCCTGTCTGCGTGAATAGGTAATTGCCCCATAAACCAAGTATTTCATGTTGCTGTAAAGAAATTATCTGCAGAATATTTCCCTTTTTAATTCACCACATTTTTTTGAGTTTGAATGCCCTTTTTATAGTTTTACTACAACATCTCAATTGGAATTAAGTGCAGACTTTGACATTTAGAGCCTGCTGTCTTGCTGGTATGGTAAAATACTTCATACTACATCATTGTGTTTGCCTGAAAATGGAAAATTTTGATTTAAACCCAGAGATAAAATAAAATGGGAAGAATACGGAACAGAAGAAACAGCCATGAAAGCAAAAAGTAGAAAAAGTTTGTTTTTAAATAACACGTTCCACAGAGATATCTGTCTAGCGTGACTTTAGGAGTATGAGATGCACCCAGATGTCCTCTCCCAGTATTACACTAAAGCTGATTACATCAACACTTCTAATCAAACACCTCATTTATACTTTGCAACCAAAACTTCCAACTAATCCCTAAATATCTCACCCACCGCCTGTCGCTTTCATTTTCTGTCAGACATAACAACTTGCACAACCCCACCAAACTCTCCCCCAAAGAAAGGCCCCTGTTTGGCTTCAAAGAGAAAACACTGAACTTGTGTTCAGAGGGAAAAGCGCTTTCCAAGAAGCTGGTTTTGCGCCTTCATTCAGAGAAAATAACATGCAATATATTTTCTCTCCCTCTGCAACAGTTTTCATGCGGTAAAACAATTTTAGCTGTAGGAGTGTCAACATGGGAAGATGGGCGTCAGGGGCGGATGTTTGTAACTTTGGATGAATTGATAAAGTAGCAATGATTGTGGTGTCAAACCACCGATACAGGGAAATATTATAGAAATAAAATCTGAAATTGACCAGAAGGCTGAGAGTGTGGTGGGGGAGGGGGTCACACCTACCTCCCCAGTGAAGTCTGGGGACTTGAGGGCTTACTATAACTGGGTTGTCTTCAAAGCTTAGGTTGCAAGCAAATTATGCAGCAAATTAGTAATTACAACATGTTAATTTGCATAGAAATAATGGTTCATTGAAATTAAATGAACTTAAATTGCCATTATATTGTTAGTCTGTACTTTATAGAGTGACTTTTACTTCACTTTAACTACATTATTAACTAAACTCTGCACTCGCTCGTGATTTTATCCAGTTTGAAACTCCAGAAATTGTTGTTAAGTAAAATTGGTTATAAAATGATGTTATACAGTAATACTATAATAATAATAATAATAATAATAATAATAATAATAATGAAACTGTATTTGAAATTAATGAGGAAGTGGCTATGCAATCCAGGGGTAAGTTATTAGATCTTTAGCTGGTAAACTAACTGTTAAAGTTACTAACCGTGACAGTTAGTTAGCCCGCTAACAGTTAGTTAGCCAGCTAACACAAACGTTAGCTAGCCTCACTCAGGCTTCTGTAACGTAGCTTAATACCTGGACTTGTTTATTTAATGACTGGATATGTTTAGCGTACATGACTTTATCCTACTGGGGATAATTCTGAAACACAGCTTTTTATTTTGTGGTTGGTTGCTAGATATGCTAATGTTACATTTGTCAACATTTTAACCTTCTTGCCTAAATTTCAAATGCAGCTCTTTTATTATTTTTATTTTAAATATTATCCAGACATCTCTACCATAAGAGACCTCATATCTGTGAAGGTTCTCAGTCAAACATTTTTGAGACATCAGAAACTTCATTGCAACTTCTTCACTGGCTAAATCTCAACCGGGTATTTACTGTCACCTTGGTAGTATGCATGGAAATATACTGCTATAACTGTCACACTGAAGACTTAAAAGGATGTATGTTTATATACAGTGTGAGGAGGAGAGAATGAGCAGCAGAATGTTTTCTGTAGAAAAGCAGAACAGTCCTAACGAAAGCTTCGAGCACTTCAAATCTTCAAACGGCACCATAAGATGAACGAACAGCGCAATAAACTGCTGCTGCCACCACGGGCCAACCCCCTGCCTCTAAACATAAAAAAACACCACAAAACAATAGTTTCTAATGAGCTTCTGCTGCTGCAGCGTCCTGTATGTGTCCCCTGTTTAGATGGGACTCAGCTTTCCACACAGACTCAGACTCACTGAAACACCAAAATCCAACAACTTTTCACTCCAGCAAAGTTTTGTTCATGAAAACTATTTGTATTCCAGAGGTTCCCTCTGTATATTTATTTTATACATTCATTGATTTCAAATGTGAAACACTTTGATTTTACAAAAAGAAGCTGCTTCTTTTATCTTAATGGTAAATACATAAGGTTATTTGTTTAGATGAAAAGAAAATTATTATAAAAATATTTTTTGTTGTTACCAGGTGGAAATGCATTAGCAAATCAGTAGGATCACTGTGTTTTGTTAGTTTTCAGAAGAATAAAAACACAATTTTGGAAATATTCCAATCATATCGTAAAGACATAATCACTACTTTAACTGTGGCTTTATAGACGGCTTTATACAATGTATAAAAGAACACCTTTTTTGCAGCTCTTAATAGATTAATCAGCAATTAATCTTTTTTTTTACAAAACCTATTTCATATTCGTTCATAACAACATTTAGAACATGAACATTTGTCCTAAAGTTGTCTTTTTGTAACTACTTTGAGGGATCAAAACATTTTGAGATATATATCGTATATTAGCTTAAAAATATCGAGATTTAATAAGTGTACTTAATATTTTCTTGGTATGGTATGAAATTGAGTTCTGTTGTGTAGTATCAAGTATCACTTGCTGGGATTGTTGCTCTGCAGGCAGGCTCTCAGTATGTGGAACAGCCGTGGATAGCCTTGGCTCATGGCTGACAAATTTGCTGGGGTTTGAGCTATAGCATCTGTTGCTTCGAGGGGGCCTGTTATTTATCAAACTGAAGCGTAGCCTGCTGGGAGCTCAGAATGAAAGAAACATGGCTTACTATATTTTTTAACCCCCCTTCCCCCCCTGCTCCCTTTTTCTCAATTTCTCCCTTTTTCTCTCTTGCCCCCAGCCCTCTGTTGATTCGCTTTCTCAATCTGAAGACATGTTTTTCGGACCTCTGTTTATGTGAAGGGAGTAACCAGGGAGGGGGCATAGAGGGTATACTAAGGGAGGCAGGGCATGAGGAGGGGAAAAGATGGGATGTGGCCTACAGTATTTTTTTAGTCCCTACAGTGTCATAGTTGCATGTCTAAAAAAACCCTTGGCAGCTGATGTTGTTTTTCAGAACTCTACTGTGAAAAGCATTTGAGCCTCCAACTTTTCAGGAATCCACCATGGTGTTCTTAGAAGAATGTAACTGAGGGAAAAATAGTTTGGTTTTACCCCAGGCACTATAAAACATAAAAAAGCTGTTTTGTTGTTAGTCTAATGTGCATTTCAGGCAACCAACAGGCACGTTACATGTCATGATGCACGTGTAATGTGCTAATACAGCAGTTTCTTGCCCTTTTGACAATCTAACTATCCGCCCACACACTTTCAAACACAGGCATGACCCGATAGCTTCTCAGTGAGATGACTAATGCGTCAGCTGGCCGCCAGCCATGCTGGGAATCCTGGTTTGGCCACATTCTTCTCAACTGTCCCTGTGGCAAAAAAAAAAGATGATCAGGTGAGATTGCGTCAAGGCACTGATGAAAGGTACCGCGGACAACAACTTATCAAAGGAGAGGAGGATCAGGGGCGTGGGAGATGAATGGTTATGGAGAAGTAGTATTTATTGACAAATGAATTAAACTGCTTGAATTACAAATATAAAACAACACTGTAGCGTATTTCTGTTCCAACTGAAAAAAAATACATTAGTGGAAACATACATTACAGTATTCCTTTCACTTCTAATGATCCACTTACACCACCTCAGCTCACTTTTCTCTGCTCTGTCCCTTTCTCATCTTCTTTGCTTTTCCTTGATCTGTCTCTGGTCTCTTCTACGGTTTCTCTGACTCTTCCCTCTCTCATACCTCCACTGTGACGTAACTCTGTCTAACAAACATGTTTTCTTGAAGGAGGCGAACTCTACTGTGCACACAGAGGCTCCATTCATCCAAATTTGTTTTCTGCAACTAGCTCACATGTCTGTCCTGCATCTGCCATCCTGCTGCAGTTATTAAGTCCTTTATTTATGTAAACGGGGTCTTGTTGTGAATTTAGCTGCCCCACAACATAGCTCATGGTGTAGTTGTCTCTATTTCCTCTACACAGGCTGAGACGAAGAATTTAAAGTTAGGACACACTAAACTCTTCATTCTCTCTTTTCATCTCCTGCACAAACACTGTTCAAACATGCACCAGTGCATATTCTTCTCTCTTTCTCACTCTGGGGCAGTAATTGGTCAGTATATGAAACCATCATTTTTTTCATTCTTCACATTAGAAATGACCTCTCTCCTACTTTTCCTTTCTACTCTGTAATTTAGATGAGTTTGTTTGTTCGAACTTGTGACCTTTGCTTCAGTCACTACAGAGAGCAATACCTTCTTGTAATTTTTCCAGATTTACTTTATTTATGGTTATGGCAGAGTCATTCCCATGTACTTGTTTTCCCATAGATGAGCTTTGCCGAGCCTCACCCCTCACCCCTCCCTCTTGACTGGTGTTAGTGGTAGGGAAGATGACCATCTGCTGCCCCAGTTGCCCAGTGACAGGACAGCAGTCTTCTCTTATGGCACAGCTCCACTGTCCATTGTCTGTTTGACCCTGTGTGTGAGTGTATTTAATATGTGAGATCGATTGTATACTTACCTTTTATTCGTGAGTGTTGAAGTTTGTCCTTGTGTGTGAGAGCCAAGTATTGTGTGAAGCTTTCCTGTGGGAGTCCCATAGGGAACGCACCCTCACCCTGCAGGATGGTCCTTAGTGCGGTGTGAGCTGTCTTGCAGCCAGGTTAGCAGAGGGTCAAAGATTTATCAGCCACAGGCCAAAACATTTCTCCAGTGCATCAAGAGAATAGGTTTCCTCTAGACATGTGCATGGACACACACACGCTCACACAATGACACATCCGTTGACACTATTGTTATGGATCAAACACAGTCAGCATTGGCTTCCATTAAACAACGCGTAGAAGGTGGAGACAGAGTCATAGTTGTTTTCTCATGGAAAGCAAATAAATATTAGTTTAGTCAATTTACATTATAAACAAATTCATATCTGCAGTACTTTAGTGTGCATGTAGTAGCTTGAGTCCAGACCAATCTTGCTGCAATGATGTGCTATTTATTGCATGGCAGTGCAGTGTTATGACATTTATTTGCATCAATAGTTGCATCTTTTTTTTCTCACCTCATGTAGCATTGGGGCTGATCAACTTTCCAAAAGAATATGGTTGCTCATAGTTTTAGGTTTAAACAGCAAATGAGCATATTATTGCATTTTAAATCTGTCTTTTGAAATTCCTTCAGCTGCCACTAAGAATGAAAACACTGCACACATCATTCAATATTTTTATTAAAATCCTCTTAGCCAGACACCAGAGGCAGGAAACACCTGTATTCAGAATAATAAATACTAATAGAATATCTGTAAGTACAGTCAGTGGCTGGTTGGTGACCATCTTTACCCATAAGCCCATTCTGACCTTTTTTATAATGCAGCATTTGAAGTCTCAGCAGGATGTGGAGAGACAGACAGACGGCGTTCCAGGTGAGTTCACACAGCGAAGACGAGAGGAGGCTGTCCTGTTTGGTCGCTGCTCATGTGGTGTTGTGCTCGCTCAAAGCCAATGCTGAAAGATCTGTGCTGCGGCTATACAATAGACTGTAGCTAATATGTTATTATGCAAGCAGTCTGCTCTGTTGTGGGAAAAAATACAATACACAATCTTCTGCATCTTTTTCTTAGTTCTCTCAAGAAGTTGACACATTTTGTTAACTTGTTCTTTTCTGTGATGGAATTGAGAGCAAGAGTCGGTTTGATATCTTTCTTATACTCTGTTTCCATTTCTTTTTCCTCTCTTATGTCCTCTCCTCCCTGTTCGACTCTCACACACACACACACACACACACACACACACACACACCGTATTGCTCGCTCACATAAACAGGTGATGGGGGAATGCACTGAGCTCAGTTACTCATTATCCCCTTATCCAGTCCTGTCAGTTAGCTGCCCGCTCTTCCACTGCTCGCCTTGGCAGGGGAACAGCAGCAATCTGAGAGCAGTGCTCATGATGCTGAACTTTTTGTCCTAGGCATTTAGCTAGGAAAACAAGCCAGAAGCAGTGCATTTTCTGCTTAGCTGAAATAATTCTGTGAACGCATCCAGCTGCAGTTTAGTCAGTGGTGCTTAAAGCTCGCACCACATACCAGACACTCATTTTTGGGTGACAACATTTACAAGGAGCCCTTTGAATGATGCTAAATGCTTGAGTGGTTAAAAATATAGTTTGGCTCCTCTGACTTAGTTTACTACTCTTTACCCCTGATCTCGCCTGTATTGTGTAATAACATACTGTTGACTGAGCCAGGAACAGGCTGAAGGAATAGAAGCTGACAGATGCTCCTGGGGAAAGGAGGAAGATGCGGGAGACTTGAAGCTCCGCCATGATGCTTTGGTTTTAGGTTTATGTGGGGGGGCAAACCTGATAGAAATCTGTTTTGGCAGAGCCATTATCCCCTTTACACTTCATCAGTAGGCCTACACCGTGCGGTAGCTGCCACTAATCCCACAGTTTGCTGACTCTGCACTGAAGCCACACAGATACCGTTTCCCGTGGTGAAAACTGTGACAGTGGGTTTGTTTCTATTAACACTCCCTGTGTATGTACTCTACATTACAGCGTGTGCCTCCTCAGGTGAGTGGGCACAGATAGGTAATCTAGTGTACAGAATCATCGATTTTCCCGCAGCACAGGAAGCGTCTGGTTATTGATTCTCTGGGACAATGATGTCACTCCAGACGTTGTGGTGTGTTTACTTATCCATGATAAGGTCCAAGGTGCTTTCTCTCTGCACACTGGTCAAATAATCGTCTCCCTCTGCCCTCCTAGCTTTTACCACTCTTCTCTCATCACTCCTTTCATTTATTGTGAATGCCCTCTTTCACCCCGGCATCCATTATGTGTGACATAATCACTGATGAGCATAGTCTTAATAACAGCCATATGGTTGGCTGAAGTGATGTTCTGTAGGGTTGTCATTGGTATTATTGCATTTCTTGACAAATATTGCTTAACAAAACACTTTTTTGATGATAATCAAGAGTAAAAATGCATTAATTTGTATTTACAGAACTTAGGTTGACAATTATCTTTTATTACTGTTGCATTATTTTACATGTCTTTAATCTGAAGTGCAGACTCGGCTCCCTCATCTGTTGTACTATTGTGGCCACGAGTGGCCTGGTAGCTTGGGTTAAGCCTCAGACTGGGGTGCAGAAGGTCGCAGGTTCGAATCCCCCCCCACCAGGTGTGTCCCTGAGCCAGACACCAGCCAGAGCCAGTGCTACCTCCCCGTAAGTTGCTTTGGATAAAAGCGTCTGCCAAGCATAGTAAAGTATTGTTGTATTGGCCCTTTTATCTTAATTATACATCATCCTCTTGTTGTTGCCTCCCTTCAGTCAAAGTAACGTGGGCATTTATAACCTCTTATGTTAACTGTATGTAAGTGCACTTCATCATCAATTCTTTTCTTTATTTTTTTCACTGCCAGACCTTCACTGTGATATTAACACAGTCTTGTCCACCTGTGACAGGTAATGTAATGTGTAATACCACTTACGCAGATACTGTAGCTTCCAGCATGCAGGAAATTATCGCTGTATGTGTTTGTGAACCCTAAAAAATGCCAAATCAGAATCGTCATAAAAGTAAGTTTATTGTTTTAAATGGAACAGCTCACCTTCTGCATGACTGGACAAAGTGACTAATGTTTCTCGTCAGCACAGTGATATAATCAGTGCTTGCTGCAGTGGACAGAAGCCATCTTATCTGTTAATTATATGTGACACCTCAGTGTGTTAGTGAGACATTAAAATCAGGCTCAAGTCTACAAGGGGAAAGGATAAAAATGATTTGCATCCGTTGGTGCTTTTTTCTGTGCCACAGCCCTGTAATTGATTAACCTCAGAGCAAATATGTCTTAACACTACCTGTGGCATGAGACTGAGGTCCACACATACACACAATTCAGATAGACCACTTTCCGGGTTACCAGGTCCATGAAGAGTTTGTAAAAGTCAGGAACCAGCAGAGATACACAAGTACTTGTACAGTAAAATACAATGCTACAAATATTGTGTATAAAAGTGCCGAAAATGTCTGTTTTGTTTGGGTTTTGTTTTTGTTATCAGGTAAAATTTAGAGATTGATTATAATTTTGAAATGTGTTTCCCACCCTAGACATTCAAAGCTGTTGCTGCATGTAGATTTTTTTGCGCACACGCCATAACCTGCTTGTCTCATGGCGGCGCAGGTGTACTATTGTTCTATTGTACCTTATATCTTAATTATACAATAAGATATAGTTACTATAGCTTTAGCTTGTAACAATTGTGATTAGACTAACCATTTATCAGGATCATTTTTAAATGCTCGTTTTAATTTCGTCATATTTTTTGTTTACTGTCACGTGTGAATGAATAAGCATGTACTGTTTGCTTTATTGGTGGGTTTTTATAGGCAAATTTTCACCTCGGCTAACATGCCTAGGTCAGCATTTCTGCATTTCTCCACTGTTGTTTTGAACAGTACAAACTCATGACCTAATGTTGTGGTTTGTGTTTTCATATTTGAGGAAGTCAGTGGTTATAGTCTCAAGGGGACAACATGGATGTGCTGGGAGACTGTCTGTTGGAACTTGTCTCACTTGTGTTTGCACACTCTGAGTCAGGTGGCTTCAGACTGTATATTTTTGTAACTTCAAAAAAAAAAACAACTTAAAAAAAGAAACTTAAAATCTACAAGGAACAATCCTGAACAGAAGGAAAAAGAGAGGGGTGTGACTCTAAAGCTATAATCTGTATGCTTAAGTCTATTAATGGGTAGATACATTGTGAGTCAGGCCTGTCTCACTGACCTTTGACTGACCTTTTTTTGTTCCTGGATTATGTTGTTTGTTTCTGAAAACAGACTTTACTCAGCAAAGTGAAAAAAAATTAAACACATGGTGCCTGAGAGGAAAACCAGCAGGTAGCAGAAAGCAGGAGACTGTGCCCGAAGCATTCCAGCTAATACCCTTTTTGGTTTACGTGAGTGGTGGTGCCTGGGTAGAGCGTACGGGAGGCAGGCATGACACAAAAAGTCCAAATTACAGTGTTTTGTTTATAGCATGTTAGTTTTGGCCAGTCACACAATAGATACCTTGCCAACATGCCTACTTGCTAGCTTTGAATTCCCCAGACAATGGACTGCTCTATTCACACATGAGATAAACTGGACATTACATAAACCTTGTACTCGAAAGCTGCCAAGGTAAAATCAAAATATAAAATGGATTAAACTGTGTCTTGATCTGACGCAATCGTTAGCATGTGGCTAACCAGCGTACCACAAACAGTAAAGAATGAAAGTAGTGTCTGAAATCAGAGACCTATTTAAATACGTTTGTATGATTATCTTGTAGAGTGTGAGGGAATTTTATTCGTTATGTCATTATGGAAAATTTAACCACAGCATTAGGGTCAAAGGCCAGATTTATTTATTTACAAATGCAGCATCGACAAAGATGAATCTATAAAAATATTAGAAATGTTGAGTCACGTTGTCAGTGACGATGGGTGAAAAAGACCAAGGTGCTTGAGTTCCCAGCTAATCAAAGTGACATTTCATAAAGTATTAAATATTAATGTGGCAGTCGCTGTGATGTCACACTTCACTGAGGTTCTGTCAGCCATTTCGTTCTGTCGTTCAGTACCAGGACTCATTGCCTATTAATGAAGTAATGGGACACTGCCAAACTGTGTCTTAGGCTCATATCACTTCCTCCCCCTAAAAGTTCACTGGTATCACATCCCCTCTTCCACTCTGCAATCAAACTATATCCCGGTGACGGTTCAAGATTGAGAGAATAGATAGTGGAAACATAGAAGGGTAGAAGTGAAACCAGTGTCACAACTACAGATTAATGCAGAGAGCTCTGTAGAGCTTCTGTTTTTGTCTGCTCCCTCAGCTGGTACATCCCACACAAGTCTCCTTTTTATGTTGTATAAAAGGAGGTTATTGGGTTTTGTTTTCTATAAGCAGAGACACGAAAATGGTATAAATGTTTGTTTGGTTCAACAACTCATCACGTTTTTATTGCCTTTTGATTTAGTGGCTCACATTTTGATTGCTAGGTGGAGTGTGGTTGCCTGAAAGCTGCTGTTATGAACTTGTTTCTTGGGGTTTCTGGGGCTGAATCATCACCTCTATGTGTTCTCACAGAAACAGATGAATGATCTGCCCCTTTGTGCCAGGTTTACAATGGCCATTAACAGTTATTGGGAGATGATCAACAATTTGTTGGCTCATTTCCCAGTGAGATGACTCATCTTTTTGCTTAGTCAGCAGGCCCTGGTCTTGTCAGAGAGAGAGAAAAAAGCAGCTGTGAATGCCAGGAATGCCAGGAGGGACACAGTATCGATTCACCACAGGAGCTGTTTTTTGGGGGCTGATCAGGCTCGTTACTCCCACGTCTTGTGATAATGATCGAGATAAGCTTGCCCCAGATTTCCCCATGCATGTCTTCAGTGTCTGAAACACTGGCTGAGTTTCATCTTTTGAACTTTTGGCAGCACCTCTGGACTCCGCGGTGTTATCTCCTCTGTTTCCCATTGGTAAACCTTGTGATGGAGTCAAAGGACAGCCGAGGCTGTTATTATATAAATGAAGGCAGAAGAGGACAGATTAAGCAGATGGGAGAGTTTTTCGCTGATCTCTGGTGCCTGTGTCATATCAGACTAAAGATAGCAAGGGAGGCTTTGGTATTTTCTGTATTTTATTGGGATCTTTTCTCTCATAGCCTGTTGTATTGTGACAGCTGCCCTCTCCCTCTATAATAACATCCCCGGGAACTCACTCTTCCTCACATGCACACCAGGGTTGCAGACCAACGCCTTTCCCCTGAATTGTGACACGCAGTATATATAGATTACTTAGGGAAATGTGTGTGTGCATGCTTACAGCTAGCATTACAAATTCACAATAGGAAGCTATCTTTCCCCTTCGATCTGTTTTTTTTTTCTTTTCTTTTGTGTGTGCGTCTTGTGGAATCCAGAGAGCCCTGCTTCCTCCCAGTATTGGTGCTTCTGGTCCAGGACCTGTCGGTCTGGGGAGCACGCCTCCCCTCTCAGGAAAGCCAGCACTTGGCGAGACCGCTCCACTGCCAGAATACACACAGATCAGTGCAAGGCGACTGGAGAGAATATGAAGAAACTGGATTGAGGGTTGCACAAAAAGTCGTCTCTGGTCCAGTTACTTCTTACTCTGGGTCAACTTTGTTTGATACATCTTTATATAAAATGAAAAGTAATGTTAAAGTTACACAACATTAAGCCTAATGTCTGTCTCTGAAGCTTGTGATCAACAGGTCCTCAAATGATATTTAATGCTTATAAACACGAGAGGGAAGTGTGCAAGTTGTGGTCTGCTGGACAGGTAAGGGTTAACCATCCAGTCAGCTCAGTGACAGACGCTCGGGCTCGAACCCAGAGCTGTGTTTGAAGAGTAGGGTGGGGGGTGGGTATTCTCTTAGTCTGCAGTTTTCACTCCGTGAGAAGGTTTAACACTCATAAAATAAAATCATTGCTGTACTTGTAACTTGTTGACAGGGACAAAGTTCTCTGGTTGTTTGTCACAGATGAGAGTCGTGAGCTTCTGGGCTGATTCATATGGTTTTTGCATTTGCTGGTGAAATTATGACTTATGTTTGTTTTGTTTGCTATGTTTGCTTTGTCGCTTCTTGTCAGAGAAACTGAATTAGACAAACATTACAACTGGGGAAAAGTGATCAGAAAACCGAACAACTTTCTATGTAACAGACCAGATTAGGCTGCTGAGTGAACTTCTTACCTCGGCAGAACTTTTTTTTTCTTGTTTTTCCTTTTCTTTTTTTTCTTCAGAGAAGCGAGAGAGACGGAGAGAGAGAGCCCAGAAGATTGGTTCCTGTAACTGTTGTTCTGCCCTGTGATTGGTGAAAGCCTGTTGCTAGGCTTATGTCAGTGCTCGAGAGTTTTCTGCTTCCTCTCCTCTGTGCGCTGATAGGTCGGGTTTGAACTGGTCTGGTGGACTTATGCCACTTGTTGAACATCCCCACACTTTCTGCGGTTCTCGTATCTTACTGCATGAGAAAACACAGCAGCCACAGTGCTGAGACATATGTGCAGAGTTTACGCCTGGCATGCTTCCTCTCTCGCTCTCTCTCTGTTTTTTAATCTTAACTCTTATTATCCTCTTTATTGGTTTAAGGCTGTTCCTAATTCTGCACCACGCTTGTAAAGGGGAAACAACTGCTTTTTGTGAGCTTTTCAGAAAGTAGCTGCCATACTTGTTTACTTATAAAACTGTAGTGAACTAATTCTTTATAGTAGACAGATCTTAATGAAACAGTTTGCTTTAAAATGACTAATTGTTACTACAGATTTAGAGTCAACATTAATACCACATATTTTTCATTCTGGTGCGCCTCCCTAAGCCAAACCTTAAATTCCTCATTGCCAAAGTCACCAATTGAACTTCCTAACTTGTTTTTGTTATACTTTCAGCTGTGAGTTCTTTTTTTTTGAGTTTGTGTGGCGCTCACACTCCACCGGCCTGCAAAAAGTTTCTTTTGCACCTTTGTAGAGCACACACATGTTGAACATGATGGCCTGTTGTGATTTATGGTGGTAACACTGTTTCCCAGTTATTAAAAAGCAATCTGTATTTTTGCAGTAAGAGATGACAAAACATTATGGAAACCTGTCGAACCACTCTTTCAGGATCCTTTTCACTTTTCTGCCAACTAGTGATCTGCTCAGCGTGCTGTAGTCCTATTAGTCACTATTTCAGTGTATTCAGTATCAGAATCAGACGACTTTCTTTATCCCCTAGGGGCAATTAAAATGCAACAGAGCAGTGTGGCGTTTGAGATAGGACAGGACACCGGCAATAAGAAGGTGATATTTATGTCATACGGCCAAATACTGCTACTCTATAAGCCCCGCTTCCTCCTGTGGAAACTCGTGACCATGTTAAACGATAACTTTCCTCATTTACTAAATTAATTAATTGAACACTATAACCAGCAATGTGTGTGTGTGTGTGTGACGTCCCTCGATCTGCAACCAAGAACAAACAGTCCTAAAAAGACAAGTACAGGATTACTTAAAAGGTGGTGTTAAAAGAGGTAAAAGGAGTCACACATCAATTTGCCATCATAAGCTGATGGTCAGCCACACCATGAAACATTTTGGCACCAAAACCTCCAAATAATCTTGAATCTAAAAGCATTTTTTAGGCTTTAGGTGAGTGTTGTTTTTTGCTGTTTTGTTTGATTTAGCTGCAGTGTTTCTATTTTTAAACAGGTTTTAAATATGCACCTGTCGACGATAAACTGCTTGTAAACTGTTACAGTTACGACGTAGGTATAAGTGAGAGCAGCTTGCGATGCAGAATATATGTAGTAAAATACTTTGAATCCCTACAATCTCTCATGCTGGTAATCTTTGTATTACCATTAGTGAAACAGTAGTGGAAATGTGTCTATTGTTCAGGCTTTCCTCCACTCAACCACTACCTGATGATATACGCACTGTTAAAACAAATCTGAGATGATTCCTGTTGTTTTCATTAGCTTTTCCCCTCATCATAACCAATCTTCTCAATGTTGTCTTAACCCCTGTACGTCCCTCAGCGCACACACACACACTGTAAAACCTTACATTGCCACTTCTTCAGGGCACGGTGACTGATTGGCTTTCCCATAACTTAAAGGTCACTGGTTTAATCTCCTGCAACATCTAACACCGTTTATGTCACACTGTGTTCTAAATGTCCAGTAGACATTCGAGTTCATACGTTCTTACAGGTTCCAATACAGGCATTACACATTAAATGATCTATTTCATAAATTGTGTGCAGATGAGTTCAAAGCTCTTGACTTTAGCCAGATGGAGACACTGTCGACGAAGTAGTAAATTTTAATAGAGAGAAAGTGTTTTGACTTATTTATAGGTTTATGAATAAATCAACAGTGCAAACCGTCTATAGCAATTTAAACTTCTGAACTATTTCTTGTACCAACTGGCCTCAGTCAGTGTGTGACGGTTCATATGCCTGAATTGTAGAAACACACACACAGTTTGTCCGTGTGCCCTCTGACAATAGTGTTTGGCCCTGAGCGTGAGGCTGGACCCCCGAGCCTAAGCGCTTTTATGTGAAAAGGTTTGGTGTGTCGTAAGCCCTAACGCTGACCAGCCTCTTCTGCAGCTTTGCTGAGCCATGGGGCTCCTGGCAGCACTGGGAGTGCTGACTCCAGCCCTGGGAACATGTTTACCGCTGCCCTGCACCCCACCCTGTGGCATCAGGAGATGGTCTGTGGACAGGGGGGGTGGGAGTGGGGTGTTTGGCTTGATTCACACAATGAACCTGCTGAACACTGTGCTATCTAGCACAAGCCAGGGGACTTGCAGTCTGACTGTGCAGGCCTGTGATCAAAGTACAGAGGGACAGACTTGACTTTTCTTGAGTTCTTCTCTTGTAATTTAACTTGTTTGTCTGCATTTTACTGGGTATTCCTTCACACTTGACCCGGGATACACAGCACCTTTGCCCTATGGATGGACTGAAATCAGATTATATCGATATATAAACTTTAGTTGCTATCAAAACGGAAAAGAAAATGCTTTTCTGTTTTTCTAGGGAAGTTTTGTTTTGAAATGTCACATTGTGCAGATACTGGACAACATGTAGATGCTTTTGTGATGTGGTTGCTTGCAATCCACAGAGGAAACAATTCTTGACTTGCATGTGCTTTCACATAACAAAAAATAACAGGGAATACCAGGAATGTCAAAGACAAAGTGTGCAATTTGTGGTACAAAAACAGTTCAGCTGACTGAGATGTGGGTGTTATACGGTAATATAACATTTGCAGTATAGCGCGGCTTTTAGTGGACTTCACCTGATAAAAATCTGAGTAATTATTGACCACAGTGGTGTGATAAAACAGTTGGACTGTCCCAGTGAGCATGTTATTGTCAGGCTGGAATAAACAAAGCTGTAAGAGCGGCCTTCCTTATCTCTGCTTCCTCCTAGCTTTTAAAGGACTCCCCCAGCCTTGGCTGATTGGTTGAGGAATGGCATTATCTGCGGTGTGATAGGCTGCGGTGCAAAAACCACTAACTGAAGGGCTGTTGTTGCAGCAGCAGGTCCTACGAGCTTTTCATCTTGCTCCACGCTGATGCTGATCTGTGCACAGCGGACCTCTACCTTCTTCTGCTGTTCGCTAAGTAGAGCTGGGGCTCCGCTCTCCCCCTCAATGTGGCAAGAAGCCAATAGAGGAACTTGCTGCTGCATGCAGGCGCAGGCATTGGATTGTTGTTTTCTTTGCATGCACGTTACACAGATAACACACATACACATCCCCCTTTTCCCAGCTATATTTGGGAGTGTCAAAGAAAACTATCTGTAGTATGCTATTTCTATTTCTAGAAAACTATTTGAGTCACCTTGAATTGATTGCTGTCGTTGTTTAGCATACAGAGTGCACCGCGCAACTGTAAAGTCAATCATGATCAATAGCAGCTGAGAACAAAAGAAGCAGAGAAGTGATGATGTTTTCTTTGAGGGGGGATTGTTCTCTTTGCTCACGTTTTGAGGCCCCTCCTCCTCCTCACGCGTAGCCCCGCCCCCGTGTGGTCCTCCCGCTGCCATTGGCCGCGCGGAGGTTGTTTTCGCCACCCGATTGGCCGCCGAGCGCGTCGATCACCCGACGCTTGACTTATTTACCGAATGTATGAAGGAGAGAGGTCGGTATTCTGCTGTAGGGCTGCAACAGCTGACTACTGAGCACTTTACCCAGTGCCCCAAGGAACAAAGAGAGGAGGAAACAGCCATTCTGAAGAGGCTTTTAAATTTTTTACACCCCTGAAATAATCGCGGTGCGGGTAGGACACGACATGAGGCACGCAGTGGCACCGACTGAAAATGTGGAAAATCATTCTTTTGCGGTGACAAGCTTGTTGAAGATATGCTCCCATTGTGAACGCCTCAGCAAAAAGGTAAGAGAAAGAAAAGGCGCAGGGAAAAAGCGCTCTAGTTGTTTTTAGTGCAGCTCCAGCCTGGTGTTGGGACTTATTGGGGGTTTTCTTGCGCATTTCTTGTTCTGTTCACACAAACTACGGAGCAGGCTTTTGTCCAGACTTGTTTACGACAGAGAGGAGTTGGTGGTTATCGCCCTCCCCCCAAAGAAAATCTTGTCTTTAATTCAGTATGAAATAGGTGGACGCACGCTCGACACTTTAAAGGGATGTTTCCGACACGTTGTCATGAATAAACATTTAGTGGTCATTCATTCATCCTCTTCACCTGCTTCGTTGCGCGCTGCGGGACAGTGTCCACTAGTAGACATGTATCAACAAGCAGCGGAAAGTTGCAGGACATAGCGGAGCTCGTGTAATAGTTCATATTTCATATGTCGGCAAACTGTTTCTGTGTCTCATTCATTTCGCAGTGCAACAGCTGAAGTGAATTTTATTTATTGCACCGTTTTACAATTCAATAGCAAATAGTAGAACTGATGAAAAACATTATTAAGGCTGTGATCATCTTGTTTACTGGTTCAGTTTGTCCTGATCTGCTGCCGTTAGACAACAAAGCATCTTTGATTTTTTTTTCTTCACTTGTCACTGCGCTGATAAAGTGACAGAGGGGCTACAGCAGAAATGGGGAAGTAATGGCTGCAGACAAAGCCGAGCTCAAAGCTCCTTTGCTTTCCTGCGTGATGCTTTAACATGCATGTTTTTTCTTCTTCTCTTTGCATTGAAGGACTTGGGGATAAGGATCCCAAGACCCCTGGGTAACGGACCAAGCAGATTTATCCCTGAAAAAGAGGTACGGGTCCATTTGTAATTCTGCTCAAATATCTTTAGCGATGATATAAATGTTAGGTTTGTTGCTTTAATATTGTTTGTTTCTGTCAGATTCTTCAAGTCAGTAAAGTGGACACCAGGACACAGTCAATATTTGAGGATGCGTTTGCAGCCCTCGGTCGCATCGACAACATTTCTCTGGTAATGGGATTTCACCCACAGTACCTGGGGAGTTTTCTCCGGACGCAGCACTACTTGCTGCAGATGGACGGACCCCTACCTTTGCACTACCGACACTACATCGGCATCATGGTACGGCCTTGCTCTCATTCTCAAGTCTATGTCTTGTCAAGTAGTCACATACTTGTTCGTCACCTCTCTCTATTTCCTGCCTGCAGGCGGCAGCTAGACACCAGTGTTCCTACTTGGTCAACCTGCACGTGAATGACTTCCTCCAGGTCGGGGGAGATCTGAAGTGGCTGAACGGCCTGAATGAAGCACCACAGAAATTGCAGCAGCTTGGAGAGCTCAACAAAATTCTGGCCCACCGACCATGGCTTCTTACAAAGGAACACATTGAGGTGAGGTGACGGGCACGGTCTGGAGGGTGGACGTGCACAGGAGTCTTTATGTAACCAGCTGAGATCATGTGTGGAGGATAGGATTCAGCTGCAGCTGTGTAATTTGGATGGATTTGATAGTTATAAGTGAGGTATAGTGTCAGAGAGCTCGGGGAATAGATATAGGGTTATGGGGGTGGGACTGGAAAATAACACAAAAAACGACACTTAATTGGATTTGAAGAGTCTAAACATGTTTTCCCACTTCTCAAAGGGTCAGTGATATTGAAGTCATTATTTGGCTCCACTTAGCATCGCTAATTTTTTTCCTTTGCTGTTTCCAGCGCCTTCTGAAGACTGAAGAACACAGCTGGTCCCTGGCAGAGCTAATCCACGCGGTGGTCCTCCTCACACACTACCACTCCCTCGCCTCGTTCACGTTTGGCTGCGGCATCACGCCCGAGATCCACTGCGACGGTGGACACACATTCAGACCACCATCGCTTAGCCATTTGTGTGTGTGTGACATTGCTAACGGCAATAGTCATGCTAATCACCACGACGATGTGTTTGGCAACCAGGTGAGTGATAAAGGATGAGACAGTGTGTGTGTGTGTGTGTGTGCGTGTGTGTGTGTGCGTGTGTGTGTGTGTGTGCTGAGAGAGGAACACAAGAGCTGTGAAAAAGTTACTAGTTTTTGTCCTGCGAGGTTGAGTGAAATCAGCTCAAGCTCTAGTTCTTTCTTAACACAGATGTTGATCTGTGTCTCTACAGGAGGTGTGCGGTGAGGTGGAGGTGCTGATGGAGCGCATGAAGCAGCTGCAGGAGTGCCGTGATGACGAGGAAGCCAGCCAGGAGGAGATGGCGACTCGCTTCGAGAGGGAGAAGACGGAGAGCATGCTGGTGGTCACGGCGGAGGACGAGGAGTGTGTGCCATCCAGAGATATCTCTCGACACTTTGAGGACCCCAGCTATGGCTACAAAGACTTCTCCAGGAGAGGGGAGCATGTGCCCACATTCAGAGCGCAGGTGAAAATCACATTCATCTGAACACAGATGTTGGGCAGCGATCTATAGGACTGTTATTCACTAATTGCGACCCCTTCTCCAGGATTACAGCTGGGAGGATCATGGCTTCTCTCTGGTCAACCGACTATATCCTGATGTCGGTCAGATGCTGGATGAGAAGTTCCAGATGGCTTACAATCTGACCTACAACACCATGGCAACACACAAGGATGTGGACACCAGTATGCTGCGCAGGGCCATCTGGAACTACATCCACTGCATGTTCGGCATCAGGTCAGTCGCTGGATACCCAGGAAGCTGAGGCAGTGTTTTCTTCCCGTTGCGCGATATAACGTTTGTGTTGCTGTTATGCTCACTCAGCTTCATCCCTTTGCTCACTTTGTGTTTCTTTGCGTGCTCAGGTATGATGACTATGATTACGGGGAGATAAACCAGCTTCTGGACCGCAGCTTCAAGATCTATATAAAGACCATGGTGTGTAGTCCTGAGAAGACCACCAAACGAATGTATGAGAGTTTCTGGAGGCAGTTCCAGCACTCGGAGAAGGTGAGATGAAATCCTGAATCTCCTCTGCTGGTCTGTGTGATACGTTAACTCTAGCACAGTGCTTTAAACCTCTCTCGTATCTCTTTATGTCTCCTGCAGGTCCACGTTAATCTGCTTCTTATGGAAGCGCGAATGCAAGCGGAACTTTTATACGCTCTGAGAGCGATCACCCGCTACATGACATGAAGTGCTATTGGCGTTTTTATCGTTGTCTTTTTACTGTCATTGTTGTTGCTCTTTAAGGGACATTTCAAGAAAAAAAAAGAAAATCAATGGGCGGGGGGGGGGGTTAGAAATGTGGAAGAGAGCCCTGGGTTGTGACGGTGCTTGTCGGATGTATGTTTAGAAGTGGATCAGAACAAATGGAAAAAACCGAACCGCTCAAGAAAAGACATCTCAAACTACAAGTGGATACACAAACTCAGTTTGTGTTGCCTGCAGTGCCAAACCTGACCAAGAGAGGGCATCCTGCAGCAAACATGTGCTCAGCTGGGACATTTGTGATGGGACAGTGTTCCAGTCAGCAACACATTCATTGCCAACCTCCCTTGTCTCCTGCTAGGGTGAAGACCCAAACTGAATCCCCAGAAAGCTGTGCAGCCACAAAGTGTCTGCACTTAGATTTTGTTGTCACTGTTTTATGTGTTTAGTTTCTTTAATATCTTTTTAGTTAATTTAGTATCAAGAGAAGTTGATATGTTGTTGTCCATGTGGTTGCCGTTTTAAAAATGGAAGCGTTTGGGTTGATTTTACGTGTGCCTGAACTATCCAGCACAGTGTTCAAATGTGCTGATGCTGCTGCTCCCATGTGGTATTCAGTGGGGTCATATTGATCCCCAGATCACCCCAATCCCTCTCCCAAACCCACAACACCCCCTAAGCCCCTATCCATCAGAAATCCATTGCATTACCCCCCCCCCTCCCCTTTTTTTCCTTCTGCCCCATCCTGAGATCTCAAAATGTCAATGTAAGCTATTCCAAGGACTGTGTGAAAACCATACAGGTGTTGGAAAGAAACTCAAAGAACACTGTCTGAGCCCTTTTTGATTTTGACTGTGCGTGTGTGTATGGACGAGTCCTGTGTTGTTGATGACTGGGGTATGAACGTTTGTGTTTCATGGCGACAAAAATCATGTGTCAAAATTTAAGCAAGGCACCTCGAAGGAAAGACTTCTTGCTTCTGCTGTAGCTGTCTCTGTTATTGTGAGATGACTGTTCATTATCCGTTGATGATAATGTCTTTATTTTTCTGATAGTTGGGCTGAAAAAAAAAATTTGAAAAGATAATCAAAAGAAAGTTAGAAACCAGGTTTTTCAGGAGGGATTTGCTTCCGGTTGCCCTAACCACACCTTATCTGTCTTCCGCTTATCCCAGCCCTAACACTTCGGATTGTGAATTTACCAGTAAATGTATACCTCCTCTGTTTTTTCTATAAAACATCTAAGAAGTGCTCTTTGGTGAGCAGGGACTCTTTCCGGGCAGCTGTGTTCCCATTGATCGGGGACACGGCTGTTCCGCACAAGACCGACTGCGGTCAATAGCTGTTGAACGCAAAAGGTTGTAGCTGTGCTTATTTCCTCTCTGGGGGAAGTCTAACCAGTGCAAAGCAGCTTTTTTCTTTTGAACAGAGACGTGAAAGCTCTGCGGTTTTGTTTTTTGTTTACTAAATCCATTAAAGTAGTGCATTCTTCTGAGGTTGGAGCGAGAGAATAAGGCGAGGAGAAAGACGATGGTACATTTGAAAGTGGTTTGAGAGGAAGAGGAGATTTTTTTTTTCTTTTTCAAACTTCTGACTGATGTCAGTTACTGACATGTTTTTATATGAAACTATGGAAAAAAATAAACTATGATATTGAATTGTGTATCATTTGTAGTTTTCTCCTAAAGCGATTATTATCATTCATCGAGAGGTTGTATTCAAAGTGGGGACTCCGTTATAGCATAGTCATTGTCACCATCAGCTAACTTTCTCTGTTCAGTTGCACAAGCACAGGAAATGAAAAGAATCATGATCATTTTACTGCTGTTCTGTAGAAGATCGCTCACGAGAGGACATGGTTATTCTAACCTCTTATTTCTAAAGTACACTTTAACAATAAAGCTGACTTCATTAACAGTCAGCTGAATGCAGGGGAATAGTTCAGTTTATCATCTGTCCACGGACTGTTGTGAATTGTATTTACTGTATAAGCTTGAGAACTGTATGAATCACTGGGAACCAGATAATGGTCCCTGCATCTGGTGCGATCGAGGTCGACATTTCCCTTTCCTCTCGACCAGCTTTTGGTTTGAGGCGAGGGAAACTTTTTGTACGACACCATACCTCTCTTTCCTATTTGCTTCCACGTCACACCTAACTTGGAAACATGCTTCACTGTTCTCATGATGCTCATAGTGTGTCTGCATCTCCCAGGCCGCAGAGGCCTGTGTGTCAATGCTCAATCACCAGCAGAAACCCAGTGACCAAACTGCCTTCAGATATCAGTGGCTTTACCTGACGATACAGTAAACGGCATAGGAAACGTTTTGGAGCTATGTTATCAGCCAAGCAGTTGACTTTCATATCAACCTGAGAAAGTCCATGTGGAGAACGATGTTTGTTATGAACTCATGCTAATGGAACGTGAGCGGATTTGAAACATTGGCTTGTCTTGTGGTTGTTTTAAGATCACTACTGTGTGAAATCTGGGGAGACAGATACTGAGGGTTTTTGAATAAAGTGCCGTTTCTTATTTGTTTCAATGTAACGATGATGTGATTTTTGAAATTCTGTACTTTAGGCTACTTGGTGTAACTTGTAAGCACTGCCTGGCCCCATATCTGTATACGAATAAAGGCTTCCAGAAGCAAAACAACTTTCTTCTTTTTTGTTATGTACAAGTTCCAATGTCGCAATAGAATGACAATAAAATATAGTATATAAGTGTATAAATAGGTTTTCAGGTGAGAACCAAATCATAATCAACTGATACACCCCAGGAGTACGAGTAATTTAATGCAAAGCCAGCACAACTTTTTATTTAGAGTGTAGTGGGTGTGGTGAAGTATGAAATAGGAGAAGTTAGACTCTATTTGACCTGTGATTATATATACATGTGTTCTGTCCAAGAAATAAAAGAACTGTCCTCACAACAGTGTACAAACTAAAACAGACCAAGCCTGTTACGTAAATGTGCAAACAACTTAAATGATCCCTGTACATGTAGAATTCAGTAACAAGCTTAATGTGAGTAAAATTTAAAGTGCATTAAAGATTAAACAAAGAAAGGAAAAAGGGGCTAAATAAACAAAATAAAGAGATACTACTAACAGATAAAAATGCTAATATGTATCTGTGTCATTGCAAAGACAAAATCTAGTAATTTTCACATCATACATATATATTTAGTATTTCAAACATTCAGGCCGCTTCCTTTATTTTGTGTAAATACCTTTTGTCGGTCACTTACGTTGTTTGACCTAACACCTACTGGTCGCCTGTTGATAGAAAACTGGTTGTAAATGTTTGCAGATTCATATTTCACAGCATCAGCACGCTACTGTAATTAAGACATAATCTTACAAATGGAGCATTTGGAAGAAACTTGAGGACATGGATGGACAGCTAGCTAATGTTATTGTGGTTTAGTTTTCAGCTTTGACAAACAGCTTTTATCAACTGGATCAGCAATAACACCAGGAAAGTGTTTTTAGAGATTTGTGATATGTAAAAAAAACCCTAAGGTGCTATTGCCAAAGTGAAACTCTTCACTTCATGTCCCATCATGTCAGAAGCTGGAGCGTCTTCATCAGTTTCTGAGCTACAGGTACGAACTCTAATTCCCAGCATGCCTTGTGAAAGTCCCTCATATCTTCGTTCTCTGTCGACTTCAGGGCCTCCTCTTCATCTACGGATTAAATGGAAAAAATAGTGGACAGATGAAGAGAGGGTGCGATGAAGCTTCACGTTCATTATTAAGACTTTACAGTGACATGCTTTGTGTTCAGGCCCCCAGATGTGATCATGGGGGGTATTATGTTCATCACACTGTGATTGTCTGTGTCCCTCCCTTTCCCCTCAGGGACCCGGGGGAAAGGGTGTGCATCAGAGCCTGTTCTCTCCAGCACGTCTCTCTCCCTTGTTGTGTAAGGCCTGGTAAAAACACCAACCTAAATATGCAGGGAGGATTTCCAGCAGTGACTCTTTCTCCTGTGTGTCCAGCAGCTTCTCTGATCCTCCGCCAATCAAATTCCACAAAGCCTGACAAACCTGCCCCGCCAGCTGCCAATCGTCTGGTCCAAAGTCTCTCAGACAGTCCACCAGCCTGGTCACACACACATCATATGACTTAAGGGAGCAGGATTCACGTAACCAGCAGGATTGTGGGCATTAGCTCCACTTCATTAGGCCTGCATCTGACAGATGACTCTGTGTGTGTGTGTGTGTGTGTGCATAAAGGGAACTAAAGAACTTAAATGTTCAGTTTTGGAAGTGAGAAGCTTGCACTGCAGATAGAAATTAATTCAATATGTGTCTGGTCCACTCTAGGTTTTCATCTCAATGAGACTCAGGATTAGCAGCATTTAGATCACGCCAGAGGAGCTCTGCTTGCTCAGTTTGATGTATGTTGCAAAGCAGATGCTTCCTCTGCCCAAAACTCAGTTTTCTCTTAAAGGGACAATTGGGCATTTTGGGAGATATGCTTAAAAGATTTCTTGTCAAGAGTTAAATGAGAGCTTTCTTAGCTTAGACAGTACAGCTAGCCTGGCACATACTCCCCCATGAAACCACAGCATTGCTTTTGCACTTTGGATTAAACAAACATGGTATTTAGTGAACTTTGTAGCTGTTGGTTGTATGTATAATTTGCACACAGACATATGAACCAACTCCTACTCATTTGTGCTTACTTCGCAGCAGTCCCTTCTAGCGACAGATGGACCCTGTTGGGAGGGTCCAGAGCCAAGTTGGTCAGGACGCCGCAGGCTGAAAAACACATCTCAGTACTTTTTGAGTCAAGCAGCGTCACCACAAACCGGTGCACTGACACAGAAAGAGTGGAGAAAGATGACGGGATGAGGGAGTGGATGAGGACAAAGCAGGGAAAAGATAAGAGGGTTGTTACCACCAGAGTGAGCAGGCATGTTTATGCTGACTCTAGCTGGCCTTGCAGATACCTGCAGCCTGAACATGACACAACAGCACAACGAGATGTGTATTACAGGGTATTATATGCAGTACGCAGCTGTCTGTGTAGTCAGATGATCAGACTTTTACATCTTTACGTGAGCCTTTTTTTCCATTTATTTCTGTGTATTATTAGGTTTTTAAACACACACATAACATTTGAGAACATTCACGGACAAAAAATATGACATACTATAAATTTGAATGTTATATGTGTGTCTGATAGTGTTTGTGTTCATAATATACCTCTGTTTTGCATAATAACATCCCGCACATCCTTGGACTGTGACAGGTTTCCATATACACGGGTGGCCTCAAGGATGGCGTCCATACTGGAGCTGAGCACCAACTTAAGCATCACTGAATTCCAAACGAAGAGTGAGCAGTTTTCATAAATAGACTCATAATCTTTCCTACAATAAAACTTACACTTTGCGATGGTGAGTTGACTCTGTCTTATTGCAGAGCTGTCTTCCTGGTAAAAGGACAGGTTGTTTATGGTGGCGGCAACATTCACCAACAGCTCCTCGTTCTCCTGCACAGACCTCAACTCTGTGTAACCCCACACACAAAAGAAAAACTCATCTTTAATAGCTTTTTCCATAAAAACCTTTTGGCATTAAAAGTCAGCCAATAGAGTTAACATCAGCACGTCAGCATACCTGCATGCTCTTAAAATATTAATAATCAATTTATTTCACTGAGCACTTAGTGAATTTCATTCCGTTGACTAGTTTCAATGTGATGTAAGAAATTATAAATAGAAGTGTGTTAATGCCTTGCAAACAATCTTTCCACCCATAGCTCAGAATAAACTGTTATTTGTCTGATGATGACTAACCAGGTGAATCCGGTGAGAACATGACTTCCTTTTGTGTTGATGAGGGCCAGAAGATGGGGTACGGGTTTATTAATCCTTGAAATAGATGCAACGTGTGTAAAGTGACTGTTTCTCATATTGCCAACTGCAATGCAGAAAGTAGATACATGATAGAACAACTTGAACCTGAGTAGGTACCCTTCGTTTTCAGCCATTTGGCATATTACAGCTCTGCCACAATAATGCCACGCTGTGACATTATCATAAAAGTAGCTGTTATCTGTGGTTAATTTTGAGACGACATAGTTGGTTTGATCATGAGCTGCATTCAAAGGTCAATGTGACCGAGCCTAACCAAGCGTGATACTGTCAGTGTTTTAGAAGCGAGTCTGTTCCTGATATAGCTGCAGATGTAGTGTGCTCGATCATAAATTGCGGATATTGTGGTTGTACTGTCAACTGGCGCCTGTGTCACAATGAGTTTTCAGATCTGACTGGAAATGTCGCTTTGTTGTGCCCCTCGACTGCCTTCAAAGCTCCGTAATGTAAAGCAGAGTGGTCTCAAAACACGACATCGATCAACCGAGTCTGCTCTTTCATTCCCCACTTGAGATTATGTTTCTGATCTCTGGTTGACACACCTCCATATTAGCTGTTTCAAATGCTTAATTTGTTGCCATCCTCAGTTCCTGAATTCACCGACATAATTTGCTCTTTTTAGATTTACCTTTTGCACTTCTTTATTTTTCTCTTCTAACTGTCTGTCAAGCAGATGTAGGAGGCAGGCAGCTGAGAAATCGAGAGTATCACACCCACCTGTGTATCAGTTCAACCTGTCCTGAAACTATCTAACCACATGGGAGAATTTCAAAAACACAAATCATGTCGGCTGTGAGATGTGAAAGAACATCCTGCTCGTGCACTGTACCACATCGCTCTGTCACACACACGAAAAAAAAAACAGTTAAACCAGAAGAGGATGAGCCGTGTACTGTGCAGAAAGCAGTAAGAGGAAAGCCAGCGATGGAATGAACAGACAAATGAGGAGTGTGTTTTCAACCAAAGTCATGTCTTGTTCCCAGCACAAGGGAAGTGGTTGGGTGCTCTGCAGATACTTACTGTACTTACAATGCACTAAACAGCTATTTTTAAACCGATCGGAAACCCCAATTTTCACACACTGCTTTCTTTGTTTGACAGAGAAACAATGTGGACAAAAAAAGACAAATCTAGTATAAAAGCTGCAAATGTGCAACCGACTGTAATTTGCCATACAATAAGTTATATGGATAAGATGTAGATGAGTTCGTCCTGCTCTGTGCTCACCGAGAGTCTCCATCAGGAGCCGAATGCAGGTTGTGTTGGCTGCCAGTGCAGGACCAACAGCTGGGTGGATGCACATGTTCGCCAGCACCCGAACCAGTTTCACCAGCACATCGTCCTGCACGATCACAGGAGTGGTGGGTGGTTTGCTGGGCAACGGGGCACCTTTTTGTGACCGTGTGCGTGGTGACACGTCTCTTCGCTGGTAGCTGTCGTACAAATGAAGGAGTGTGTCCGTGCAGCCTTTGCACTGGAAGAGCTGCTGCCGAGCCTCGTCGCTTTTGGCTGTGAGGTTCCCGAGAGTGAAGAGAAGGCGCAAAACAAGGTCCTGTTGCAGAATAGTGGTGAATTTGTCAGAATCTGTCAGTTATTTTTAGGAACTAAAGTAAAGCAACCAGATATTTAGATGTTTATTGCTATTGCACATTTGGTTAAAAGGACAAATGACCTAAGCCAAAGTAGATTGTAGATAGTATATGACGTATGAATTATTTTACATTAACATACTGAGAGTTTTTGAGTCTTTCCAAATTGTTTCTGACTAGAAAACACAAAGTAGTCGACTATGTCCTGCGTATGTCCTATGACGGTGTTTTTACTCTTTGAAGATCAACAACAGCTTCACCTGCAGCAACTTCTGCCTGTCCTGTCGTGTAGAACTATTGTCGGTGTCAGTCATTCCCCCTAGAGGCTTTGGAGCTGTGTAAATGTGTTGGGAGTGTAACTACACCCTGTCTTTTCAGAGTTTTGACACATTTACTGTGAATAACAATAATAACTGTACCCTGACTCTCCTTAGTACTTATGAAGTAGCAGAATTAGTAAGACCACACGTCTTACTTCTATGTCCAATGAATGTGCTGTGGCAGTAGTATGAGGACAGGACACACTGTCCCAAGACTAGGTGCTCACTGTACTGTGTGAGTGTGTGTGTGTGTGTGTGTGTGTGTGTGTCTGAAGGCGTGGGCATGTGCGTAATCCTGGTGTGATGAAAAACACATGTCGGTCATGTTGAAT
Organism: Microctenopoma stevenorrisi; assembly: GCA_032270685.1. Taxonomy (NCBI): domain Eukaryota; kingdom Metazoa; phylum Chordata; class Actinopteri; order Anabantiformes; family Anabantidae; genus Microctenopoma; species Microctenopoma stevenorrisi. Next base: position 10,174,898 of record JAUMTR010000016.1, read on the forward strand.
TGCCAAAAATCCTTCTCTTTTCTTCCCCAATTTACCCCTCCACCTCTGTATCACCTCTGCTCTACTAAAGGCTCACTGACTTTATTTTTCTCCTCCCTTCCTCCTCCTCTTACTCTGCCCCTCCTAGACTGATTAAATGTCAAAACACACACACGCAAAGCCAACTGCAAATGGACACAATGTCCTGTAAACGTGCTTGGATTTGTACATAAACAGCGTGCTCAGAAGTTACATCACAAACGCTGGAAAAGATCACTCCTTCATTCACTCCTCTGCATTACACACAGACTCGAGAGCACACAAACACAAAGTAAGATCATGAACTCACCTGTTTTTGGTGGTGTTTGATCAGCAGGTCTAAAAATAGTTGGTAGCAATCGGGGTTCTGGGATAGTGCGTGGCGGCACTCTGAGTAGGAGGAGAGTTTACTGTGAAGGACAAAGGACAACATATACTACTGTCCATTACACTTACTTATATATTTAAATATCTGGGACGGTTCCAGGATGTTTCAGAGAGTATTCAGACCCCCTTCACATTTTGGAATTTTATTATGTTACAGGCAGCCTTGTTAAAAATTTAGAGTGTTCTTGATCATGAGAAAGGTTCTTGATCATGAGAAAGGTTCTTGATCATGAGAAAGGTGATCAAGAACATGATGGTCATTCTGACTAAGCTCCACAGATCCTGTGAGTATGGCATAAAGTTCAAGAAGGACAACCATCACTGCAGCTCTACACCAATCTAAGCTTAATGGTAGATGGACAGAAGTCTCTCCTCCGTGCAAAACACATGCTTGAAGCAACTGCAAGACAAATCTGAGTGTAGATTAATGACGTACCAAAACTTCAAAATGTGAGGGGAGTCTGAATACTTTGCGCTTACTTCAGTTTCCGTAGTACAGTGTGTGATACCTTTACCTGCAGAGTTTCAAAGTATAATCCACAGTTTTCCTCTTAACCTTTGGCAATGTGGCTTAAAAGCACGTTTATGTCTAAAGACTTTTGAGTCTTAACTTACTCAACATACAGACACTTCACAAAAGAGAAGAAAATAAAGGAACAAAATTACTATAGATGAAGAGTGATTTCTGGAGAAAGACGGACAAACAGAGGACAGATGGTGTGTGAGAAGTGAAGTGGATCAAAGTTGGCTGCTTTGATTCAACTCATGACAGGTGATGGTTTACAACTAGAGGAGCAGGAAAAGAAAAGGAAGAAACTATCCAAAACAACAAAACAATTTGGATTCCAAACCACAAGGTTGGTGAGACATCCACTTCCATTATTGTAACCACAGAGATACCTGTATATTCTGGAAATGTTGGTGCAGATGTCCTGGTCTTCGCCGTGGTGACGCAGAACCACGCAGAGCTCTGACAGCACAGAAAAGGACACAAAGAGTGGACGGGAATCAGGGTGGTCAGCAAGGTTCCTCAGGGTTGCTGTCAGCTATAGGGGTCAAAGGGCAACAGAGAGAGGTCACGAGGTGCGTTAGTAAGAATAAGTCAGGGTCTGTGTTTGAGTCTATAATGCCATATGTCATTGGTGTACTGTTACTATTACACAATGATATGTACAGATTGAATCTGGCTGCTGGCCTGTACAAGCTGCCATACAGCACAGTGACCGGAAACAATTCAGTATGGACATAAATCATTTTAACACAAGAGGAAGGCAGTCATTTCAACACGCAACATGACTCAAAAGTTCTGGAAAGCTGTGCTGTGCTCATTTCCCTCCTCTAACAGCTTAATGACTTGTGTTTGATATCAAACGGAGTTTTGGCACAGGAGGTTTGCTTGGACCAGCTTATGCGGTTAGCGGCAATCATCCTCGAAGAAGCGGAGCAGGGTTTGTTCTAAAGTGTCCTGGCCAGTAAAGTACACAATGCTCTTAGAACAACTTATACACCACACTTAAACTATCATAGTCCAAAAGTAGTTTCATAGTACAGTATGAAATAGTTGTTGTCCTCCAAAAATCATATTGTTCACAAGTATCTATAATAAGCTTTGCTCAACTCTTCTCATTACCGTTACACCTGCCACACCTGTACAAGTATGTGTCCTGCTATAGGAAAGTGGGTCTTTTCCATTGTAAGAGCCCTCTGGATCAGTTTCTGAGCCACACCAACACAGTTCTTGTCCAGCAGGAGTCTGAGGATTGCATTGTTTCCTGACAGAAATTTCAGAGTGCCAACGCAGTACAACAGAGCTTCTCCCGACGTAGAAACATCCTCACTGCTCAGCACGGCCAGTAACAAATCTGGAAAAACAACATCCATTGTGACAAGAGGATTCACAAAAGAACCACACATATAAAGTTCTTAAATATGGGAAACTGTATTTAAGGATATATGACTTAGTGGAGACAAGAAACCCACTGAACTAGATCATCCTGACCTATGATAGAGGTGTTCTGGAAAAGGATGTCGTTACTTTCACTGCGGCTGATTTGGAAGATGAGTTTACAGATGTTGAGCAGGTTGTTTCCACTGACACACAGCTGAAAAAAAGAATACAAACACATTCTTTTTTTACTGGAGTGCCTTGCACGCATTTGTGATAAAGACCCACGCACATGCAGACAACCCACAGCAAGGCAGAGCCTGGCGATGTGTAGGTTGAGACGGGGAGAGTTGACGTCTATGAGGCGGAACAGAGTACGAAGTACCCCTGACCTCCTCTTACAGCGTCGACCGAGCATGTCCGCTTCAGCCAAGGTGCCGTGGAGGCTGTCACACAAATCACACAGTCGGTCCACCAAATCCTCCGAGCTGCCTGGCATCACAGGAAAGCAGATATTGTAAATAATGATGTCAAGTTAGGCCAACATGTCAAACATTCACAGAGAAAGCAAACATCCCAAAATGAAAACACTCACTTGTGTGTTTTGGCAGGTGTGGGTCCATATAAATGCACATGAGTGGTGTTTTATGTATACTGTGGTATGAATGTGTAATATACTTGGGCTCTACGGTATGGTGTACAATCATTATTTGCATGAGGAACTTGAGGTTAAATCCTCAACATCCATAATAAACTGGACAGCAGTAAAATAACATTCCTTTCTCGTTTCCATGAAGCAGCTTCGACTTGCTATGCTCAAATGAAGGGAAACAATTTAGCGACAGACAGCTATAATTTTGATGTCGAGAAAAAGAAATGAGAGCCTCTTCCATGTTTCTGAGGTAAAATAAATGTCTTCCCTGGATAAATAACAGGGTTTGGCCATAGCCTTTCTCTCAACACTCAATTTCCCTCTGATTCTAAAAGGTGTTTTATGCATGAGCCAGAAGCAGCTTGGCACCATAAATATTTAAGATTTATCTTTCAAATGAATTTTACATTAAATTTTGAGAAAGTTAAAATATTTACAGCCATAGATTTAATTTCATGGCTGCCAGACTGCAGTTTCAGATGAAGATGATTCTGTATGGATGCCAAAAATAACACTTTTGTGTTTGCCTTTCTTCTGTGGTTTCAGTGGTTTCTCATTTTGACTTTTTACATGACTATCTTCTTGGGCTAAAAATCGATTTCTCAGCCTATATCTAAACTATATCTATAACTGAGACTAGAATATGAGAAACTTGTCTCTAATAAAATAGACTTGCAATTACAAAATGTGTTAGCTTTGCCGTCGAGACAATTCTCAACCCTCAAATTCCTTTGGTCACAAGTGAAGTATGTCCTGTATTTCTACATTATTGAAAGCAAGCTTCCCTATTGGATTGGTCACACTACCTGCAGCCACAGTTTCTAGCTGTTGGAGAAGAGGAGCGACCATATTATGCCACAACAATGACTCTGCATCCTCCTCTGTGCTTGAGGTGCTGTCTCCATTCCCCAGCTCTGAAATGTGCAAAGAGAATTTAATTTAGCAAATTACCACCTCCAGATGTAGGCAGTGAACATCAGTGGCAAACGTGGTTCACAAGTTCATTGTCTTAAAATAAAACAGCAGGAAGTTTAATGCCAAAGTGAAAGGTCACCTTCCATAGCCACACTTTCTCTAATTTCTTTTTGTGCTGCTCTAAACTAGTCTGTCTGTGGGTATATGTGATGAAAATGCATATGCATGTGTGTTCGTGCATGCAAGTGTCTGCAATCACATACACATCATGTACCTTTTTGCTGAACATTTGCATACCCCCTATGCTTGGAGTGATGCAGGAAACTGTGGTTGCCCAAACCAACAGCTCTCTCAGCTATTGGCTGGCTGCCTCTCATGGTGGAAATCAAGCCCTTAGCAACAACACCCCAATCAAAGTGTGACAAACACAGAGAGGTGTGTATACGATATTGTATCTTACTGTATACTAGCACTGTGTGGATCGGTGGTATGTTACACATGGCCAATTTCTAACTCCCATTATACATGTACTTCTAAAAATAGGATGTTAGTTAGTTAGGATGTTGTGTAAAATGCAAAAAAAATGCAGTGAGGTGGCTCAGGGGGGAGAGGAGGTTGACCAACAATTGCATGATCGACAGTTGGGTCCCTGCTGACCTGTAGTGACTTAAAACCATCTGCCAAATGACTAAATGTAAATGTTTATCTGGACAAACCTGTTCTCCGTCCTCCTCTGCACTCTGTGGGTCTAAGTCCTGAGTCAACATCAAGCTGCCTTATTTTACTGTTGGTACAAAGAAACACAAGAGGAAACATACATGGATTTTAGGTTAAATTTAAGTGTTTGTTCATTTCAATAAACATTCAGTTAAGTTAAGTAAACTAAGTCAGACAAACCATTGAAAGGATAAATTACTGCGTCGACTAATTTATCTGCTGACTTTACGTTCTGTTGTTCAGCCATTTTTGTCTTTTCATCAAGCAACACTAGGTGTCCCTGTTGCAGCAGAGGTTGAGATTCGTGTACGTTTGCTGTTACCTGTAATGTGTGTGACTGCGTATTCACATTTGCATTCATGTAAATGTATGTGTACATTTCTGTTTGTGTGTGACTGGATAAGTTTTTCATTATGTGAATCTTTGTGTTTGTGTGTGTGTGCGCTATTCTGCGATGCCCAACAGACAGGAACTAAGAGCTTAGCTTTGTGGCCAGTATGGTCAAAGCTGTTCATGCTTTGTCACTGTGACAGGCCTACCGCCTCTGTGCAGTAACCGTAAAGGCGCTCTAAAAACACACCCTGTGTCATGCAATGCTATCTGTTGTGGCTTGCCCTCTCCATTTCACTGTTACATGTTAGTTGCTATATATCGCCATCGGGTCTGCAATGCTCTACTTATACACAAAAAGAATATTTTAAATGCTACAAAACTAAAACAGTAAGATAAGATAGCTTATGTTTCGTATGACTAACTATTATGTCACCAGCTGAGAAAATAATTATTTATAAAAAGTGATAAACACAAGCTGCATAATGAATCATTCTAATCACCTCTATTGCTACAAGATGTGCTTCATGAATCACACATTAACACATGAAACAATATTGACAGTATGGATCGGTGTAACCATTCCTGTCATAAAAATCTAACTTATTAGCTCATCATCAGTGCCTTAAGTTTCTGCAGAAACATTAATACAAAGGGCTGACTCCTAGGATCTTTTCTTTCAACTCAAATGAGCTTTTCAGGTCGTTGCTGGCAGATGCGAGACAGGAATTGTCTTTTGTAAAAATGTACACTAATATAGCATCACATTAAATTCTTTACATTAGTGTCCGTATACAGTAGGTGTGTTTCTATATAATACACTTTTACTTTGGTGGAGATTTAATGATTGGTATAAGCTGGCACAGAGAGCATATACAGCAGGGCATGCTAGCTAAGCCATGTTGCAATGAATGTCAGCGAGGGGGCTTTGGCTCTGTATGATAGGATTAAGAGCCTGATAATAAGGTCTCTTTGTGTGATACTGCATTCTCTGAGACATGACCTCATCCCTGTCTTAGGCCTGGTCAGTGCTCTGCAGTCACAACACACGCTGCTGCCAGCCTTGCCCAGATGGGCACCCAAATCTAATACAGAGCCATTTAGAGCTATAAAGCTCCAGCTTATTGGAGAAAAATAACCTACTGGATGTTTATTGTCCACTATGATTATATCTCACCCAACTGATCATATTAATCCCAAACCCTGTTAAATGCAATAGCACTTGAAGAACAAACAAACGCTGACCTAATTCTAGCCAAGAAGGAGAAGTGAAAATCATAACTTGACCACAGTCTGAGTTCTTGAGATCTCTCTGTCAGCAACAACTATGTCAACAACCATGCATATTGACTCGTGAGAGGCTTTGCTGTGAGCAATAGCCCAGATTTCCTGTAAAAGTGTTTTATGGTCTGCCCCACCCGATCAATAGGTAACGACAGCCCCTGACCTCGTACTCGACGAGTTATGCCCCCCATGCTGACACACAACTGATGAGGTGGGTAAAAAATCTGAGCTTTAAGCCACTCTGCACAGTAAAGGTGTAAAAGCTGACATAATTGTGATGACAGATACTGTATAAGGTTCAGTAGGAATGTAGCTCAACAAGAGGCTGAAATTGACTAGGACAAAAAGATATAGTCTTATAGAGTAAAAGAACATAAGGATTTCTATGAGGTTGAGTGTCTCAAGTTAAAGAATTTGTTGACAATATTTCTATGCTAATAAACACACCAATTTAACACACAATGTACTAATGAAACGTACAGTCGGCTCTATCTGGTGATGGCTACTACTGCAACCTTCATGTGCTTATAGATCTTTACCTCATTGTTGTCAAAACGAGTGAGCAGGAGAAGCTGGGAGGACGGATGAGACAGAAAAAGTACCTTTCACTTGCTGTCCTGCGTGGGCCAGGTTTGTGGGAACATCGGATCTCGGTGTGGTCGGTACTGGGCCGGCTTTTAGCTGACAGATCCTTTTGTCCTGGACCTGTGTTTGACTTTTCTTTCACTAAACACAAATAAAAGGTGTGGTGAGTTATTTATAGGTTGCTGCTGTATTTCTTCTTCTTTTAGTCCATTCATACACAACCGCATACTGAAAACAGACAATATGTGCGTACATGTAAAACTCTTCTATCTACTTCAGTGGTTTAAATAGCAGAGAGACTCATGGGAAAAGGTTTGAGGGAGAGTAGTCATTTTCCACTCAAAGCAGCAGCAGTAAATTACGTTTTTCACCCAGACCGACCACAGAGAATGTAAATTAGGTATAATGTCAGCATGTGAATGTCTCCATTCATTCTCTTGTGAGAAAACAGTTTTAGCACCAGTGCCTGCACAGATCATTTACAGCAATGCTTAACTAAAAACTAAAACTTTTTATAGCCCCCACATGGATGATTCTTTAATTAAAAAATTTACAAAAATACACAAATTTTTTTTTTGCCATATTTACTCTCTCTTGATTCAGGTGCATTATTATATTTTTTCTTACCAGCTGTGTGTACTTCTACAGGAGGCAACTTAGTGAGTGATCCAGCCCTGAGGAGGCGTGGCCGTCCCCCGGCCAGCCCCCTCCTGGCTTCCAGCGGGTCAGCAGGGGGTTTGGGAAAGGCCTTGAATAGATCCCCAGCATCGCAGGAGGCTGGAAACTTTGGCTTCTGATGAAGTCAAATATATCAGCTCAAGTGAGAGTTTGAACAATAAGCCACATCTTTGGTTCACCAGTGAAAAAATTATTATTACATTTATTATAATTATTGTCATTTATTTCCGACAACCAGATAACCTTTCATGTTGGTAAAAAACCAATTGTGAGGCATGTAGAAGTTTTTACGGTGCACTCATATATGTGCGTGTGTTTGTGTTTGAGTGAATTTACATGATCCAGAGGAGAGAGGCGAGTGCCTGAACCTGGCCTTGAGTCAGGAGCATCAAAATGAAGACTATAAAAAAAAGGCACATTACTTTTACATGTTACATACAACCAATTGCAGATCTCCAATCTGACAAACTGGACAGCATTAATGTTAAGTTTGTGACTAACCTAGAGGTAGATGGAGGCCGGTTGTCATGGTCTGCACGAACAGAGCTCTTTCCAAAAAGTTGCCTGTGTTTATCTCTGGGAGTAAATGGCCGCTGGGTAGACTGGACTCGTAGAAACTGTCTGGCTTCACCGACTATTTCTGCACTGGTTTTCCTCAAAGCATTGTGCCGGGGAACGAAAGGGCTGCAAATTTCATGCGTCCGCTCCATAGAGACCATTTAGCCTTATGTGACATTTGCCAGGACTGTCCCAATATAACTTTGTTGTTTGATTTACTTATGGACAGTAAGTGGTTACAGGGTATAACACTGATGGGAAACAAAAATAGAATAATGCCAGAACAGAAAATGAGCAGTAGCTGTAAAATGCTTCTAAAGCTGAAAAATATCCAGTGTCCAGACAATTTGCTTTACACACAGTAACAACCCAATGTAAATCAATTGTATATAACTACAAGCATAGAAGAATAATCATCAAAATGTTCCTAAAGTATCAGAAGTAAAATTCCCTATTTTTGCAGTACACTGGCCCCTGTCTTTGCTACAATAAATGAATCCAATTATTTTACATTAAACATTATTTATCAAACTTTATCATATTCTTTACTAATCATGCAAATATGACAGATATTATGTTCTAATCCATCTATGTGCAATATGCACTCTTAGTCCAAATGTGTTTTTGACTGCTTTTTGTTTTCTTATATTTATTCTTCATGTAGCAGTTCTCCAAACATGTATGACACACACTGCACTGCGTGCACATTTGCAGCACATTTCTTATCATATCTTACATTATTATCTTCGGTTGTCTTATGTTGTCATGTTTTATATGACTTTGCGCTAAAGAGAATTTCCTCTTCACACAAAGCATTTGAACTGAAATTAACGGAATTAGTTTGTGTGAGTGTTTGAAGAAAACACGTTCCTCCTTTGTCACACACTACCTGACGAATATAGCAGCAAGACTAAAGATTTGTAGCATTTATAGTACTCAAAAACAATGTGCCAACTACGCACATGCTACTTATATTTTGTTTTATTTTTTTTCTTCCACTGAACAATTGAGAGGAAATTTACTTTCTAGATCAATTTGACAGATTTAGTTAGTAGTTATGTTTTTCAGATGTGTTGAATTCTTATAAAAATGTTATCAGTACTTGCTGAAGTGGGACTGTTGGGTTTTCTGTATATATGTATGTAATGTGTAAGGTCTTAAACCTTACACTGTAAAGTGCCTTGACATGACTTATGTTGTGACTTGGCGCTATATAAATAAAGTTGAATTGAAACTGGTTAAACCAGCTCCCGCTTTACTAGCTGTTTTGTTTTTGTTCCAAACTGAGTGTCTACAGAGGTCAGTTCAAAAGCTTGGTGAACAAATCTGGAATATACTTATACATTTGTGTTACGAACAGTATCAAATTCAATTGTGTTTGTACTCATTAATTTTGGTAGATCTTATTATGAGTTTGTATGAGCGAATGAGAGGTCCACTGCGCGTTCACGGTCCGTCTCCATGGATACCAAATGTCGCTGTGCTCGGTTGGAAAAACAAACCCAAGAAACAACATATGCTAAACTGATTATGATCAGCCGTAAGATCTGCTAAAAACTTAAATGTGTGTAGCAAGTGTACAAAGCACTTTCATGGCCTGACAGAGAGTTGTTAAAAGACAGGGAGTGTTTAAAGAAACCAGAGTATGAATGGACTTATAATAACGGAATAAAGATAACAGGTAATAAAAACTACAAAACTTACCGTTAACTCCATTCGAACCCACTGTAAGCATCTATCGCTCCCGTAAACCAAGTTCCACAGCCAGAACAAACAAACAAATTACAATAACACCTGATATTTGTGGAACATGTGAAGTTTTCGAGCTCGCTGCGAACTAGCTCGAGGAAATGACGCGCACGAGCTTCACTCAATTACCTAAAGTCTCGCGCGATCTGGTGACGCGCTTTTAGCATCTGGAGAGTGAAAGGTAATTTTACTAAACCTTTCTCTAAATATATATTTAATGATAGATATGTGAGTTAGAAAAGACTCACATTAAATAATTAGATAAAGAGTTTGAAAAATATGTATATGAAGAGGGGCGGGGGTGACACAGCCATTACCACACCCACAGTAAATGGAAATTAAAGTAAAAGTAAATTGTAAACAAAGAAAGACGTAAATATGAAAATGCACCTATAGAGCCTACATGCATCGATAAAAAAACAATAGTTATGCAGCAGTAGAGTAGTTTATAGCTGAAACTAAAAATACAGTTATAAATATAAAATTTTTAAATGTTAACTTAATATTAACAAGCATTTTCTTACATGCACACACCCACTCGCTAAACTACAGGTCACAGCGTCTGGAACTGCTTTATGTCATATTAGGTTTTTTTTTATAAGACCATAATTTTATTTCGCAAGAAATGTATTATAGGTATGATAAGAAGAGTTAGTCAGATATCACAAAGAAAACCACAGCACCACATAAATTATTTGTTACAAAACGTTACAAAACCACAGTAATGTTGTATGGATTACTGAAAAGGATTATGTGTAGGAAACAATATAACCTTAATTTGAAAAAACAGGTTAACAAAAGTCACAAATCAGTGTCACTCTAAAGAAACAAGAGAAACAAAAGAGGCAGCTTCTAACTAATTTTAAAAATAATTGCTTTTTGTCACATTGCTTTTCAGTAGCAGCTTGAAACCAAGTGTAGCTGTCAGTTAGGAGTTATTTGTGTTGCACTCTGAAAACTCTAACACATGTTCTGTAAAGATTACAAATGACATCACAGACAAACCGTATGAGTTGATGAACTGTATTTTTATTTGCATTCATAACCCAAGACTTAAAGGTTAATTAAGATTTGACTACGTGTTTTTTTAGTCCACTTCTGTTATTATCATAGTAAATATGGGGACAGCACTTTGAATTTTAGTAAAAGCACTTTTATTTTGAATAGGTAGCACATCCCACATAGTTCATGTAAAATATATTAAAATTGTCCTAAACATATTAGCAGTGTCAAAACGAACAACAACAAAAAACTATGCTCTACAACTACAATTATGAAAAGTTAAATATTCACTTTCAGAAAGATTGTTTAATTTTGTGTCGTGGTGTTCTCCGCCATTTTGTACTTACACAAAGTATGACGTTTCATTAAATCACTGGACACAAAATGGCTGCAGACTTACACTCTGTTCGTCAGTGAGTTTCATTCTTTAGTTGTGTGGTCCACTGGAACTTGATCTTTGATGCAACATTCCTTCTCCGGGTGCACCTCGAAAGACCAATAGCTGACTGCAGCCTATAACACACACTGTAGTTATACAGGAGAAAAGTCCTTCGGCTTTTAATTCCTCCGTCCATTTGATTTAGCCATGCAATCCCAAATGTCGTCAACCGTCATGTATTGCAACACAAACACCATTGCAACAAAGTATGGTAGTAGAATTTGATCGATATTCACAGATAAACTCAAAGTTCATGAGTGCGTGATGCAGAAGTTCATTCATTTAATTTCGCTTCGCTCTGGGTCTCTTTAACCCGTCCGAATGGGTTGAACACTTCAAACACCAATCAGGTCAGTCTGGATTTGCAATTTCATCCACTCATAAACCTTCTCCCCCCTGGCTTTTTGTTTTTTACACTGAGAAATATACATCTGAACAATCTTGTGAGTCTCTGGTTGGATTTAAATAGCCTTACATGCTTCAGTCTCTTGGATACAGGGAACCTGATTGGCCGTGAGTGCACGCTGAGCATGCCCAATCACAGGGCATCACCATGGAGCTTGCCAGCCAATGGGAGGAAGAAGATGGTCTCTGTGATTTCATTGTCACTAAGGGAGGGAGGAAACATACTACCAGGGCAGTTGCCACTAACGTGCTAAGCAGTGGACTCTATTGTGGTGAGAGTATATATATGTTTGAAATAACCTGTGAAGCCCAATCGAGAGTGTTATAAAGGAGAGAAAAGCACAAAACTCTGCTCATCAGGAGCCTTTGCACACAGGCTCATAGTACAGCCGCGTCAATGTTATCAGCGCTGCTCATGTCACAGGAATGAATGGGTTGATTTGTGAGCCCCTTCGTCCTACTTGAAGGTGATGTGTCTCCTTGGCAACCAACTCTGTCTCTTGTCAGAAGCTTAGAATGACTGAGAGGACTCGGCTCACAAAACAGGATCTTCTTTACTTGGCGTTGATCTCTGCACAGACCTGGTTTGACCTTACCTGAGTGGAGGGGGTCAAATCTCTTCTTCTATGAATTTTTCCTGTTAATAGTGTTCCTTGTCTTTCATCCCTCTGACAAACACGTTCATCTGTTGACATGCTAACTTTTTTTTCTTTAAATTGTATCTTTTATGTCTTAATTTTCCAACTCCTATTTAGAAAGTGCAATTTCCCAAGTTCAAATCATCAAAATGGTATTTTGTCAGAGAAATTTCATTGCATGAGAAAAGTGTTTGCATTTTCGTAAATGACTAATTAAGCTTGTACTAGCACATCTGAAACAAAATATAATCTATTCAAAGCATTACAATAGTAGATTGCTAAATATGGATATAGCATTTTCATGACACAAATCTCACATTATAAAACACATTTATTCCTTTTCTAGAGAGATAAATTCCACTTACTCAGATGAAATTCACTAGATGTGACTGAAAGCTCCACAAAAGTTCCAGTACAGTAAGTGGACCATGTGCTGAGGGTTTCTGTCAGATCATTTGATTCAATCACTTAAACGTTTGGGAAAGGAAAACCTTCAGATTTTGTAATTCAGGTGACTTTTTTCCTCTCATAAACACCATTGGAAATTCAAATTTCCCTTATTTTGTTGGTTGACTCAATAGGCTGCAGAGCTCCAAAGGTACCTCCAAGGTACCAAAGGTTATTGTGCTTTAGTCCAGACCCCAGCTTTTCCAACAGTGATACAAGAATCTACCAGAGTAGATTTTAAGAGCCAACACACTAATGTTAAAATCAAAAGAAATTAGAAATAAGCACTGAGTCCTTCTGGAGTTTTGCTTTTAGTCAGCAGAACTGCCTGCAACTAACTTTTTTGCACTTTCACCTGCACAAGATTACTGACTCAGCTTGGGTGTTTACTGATAAAATAGATGAAGAGGTTTGTAACAAGGAGATATGTCTCATCCAGGAAGGACAGGAGAGAACAATGTTTATTCTGCATATTTTGTAGCGATAAAAAAGATCAGTGCTGTCTTTATTATAGAGAAAAGGTAAAAGGAAACTCAATCATTCTATGTTGTTACTCATGCAGTAGTTTACCTTAGTAATAGTTTTTTTTAATGTCATGCTGTCTACATTTGTGTTGTGAGTTAAGCTGTCTTTTCACACTGTTCAGTCAGAAACACGAGTCGGCTGAAAGCCAGATGCTTCTGGAAAGACTAAAACTGACACAGACACTATACACATAGACATTTAAATAGTGCAGACGTGCCAGACAGTCGCAGGCTTATCACTCATCTCGCTTTGTGTACGTGGAAAATTAAATAACTCACACGCACACGCTCATATTACACATAGAAACGCTTGCCTAGGGCACAAGGGTGTGCAGGTGTACAGACGAGCACAACACACTGCAACAAAAAAATAATACCATGAAGTCATAAGATGAAGATAAAGGCAACGTCAGTTTTTTACAAACTTTTCAGTGTTTTATAGGAAATAAGTTAAAGTAAGTTAGTGTGTTTGGGTCTAGAAGCAAGCAGTTTGTTGGGCCGAGTATGTCAGGGTGCTCAGCCCAAATGGAAAAGTACCGTAAAATTAGTAGAACTGTGCTAAAAGATGCCCCTTAAACTCAAGAATGCTTTCATATAAATAAATATGTAGCATTTCTGAATTGTTTTAGTATATAATTACTTTTTTCTTGTATGGTTTAAATACTCTCAATGTTAAGTTAGTAGCAGAGAGGCTAGACAAAGGGAAATAATTAGTGTGCTACTAAGCTTTTAGCTATATACACTACTGGTCAAAAGTTTTAGAACAAGACAGTTTTTTTGTTTGTTATTAAAAATGATGCAGTTTAATGTCTCATTGCACTCTGAAATGAAAGCATACAAATAACAACTGGATCTTGGGATTACCTTGTAGATGAAAATGTGTTCTAAACATCTGGCCAAACATGTTTTCAAACTTATCATCTTGTTCTTTTTTCCTGAGGTGGCTCTGGCATTCTTGCTGTAGAACCCCTGACCAACTTGGCACATACCAGAGGGTACTGCATGGCGCTGCAGAATGGTAGCTGTTTTGGCTCAGTGTGTTTCTCACTCTGTACAAGTCACTGATCCTGGATCCAGCAAAACAGCTCCTGACCATCGCACTTCCTCTATGTTTGACAGCTAATGTCACACACTGTGAAACCATTCTTTTGCCTACTCGATGGTGCACGTAGTGTTTCATGACCCAGGCAGGCTTCTTCTTCTGACATTTTAGCAATGGATTTCCTGCTGCAACTCGCCTAAAAACCTGCAGCTCATAGTCTTCTCTTCACAGTAGAAACTGAGACTTGCTTACTACGACCACTACTAAGCTGTGATTGAAGCTGTTGTCCTGTGAGCTGCCTATCTAACTCTTAGAAACTTGTCCTCTGATGCAGTTGTGACTTTGGGACAGTCAGACCTCTTACTGTCAGAGTTTGCCAGTTTGTGAGTGCCTTTCGATGGCGAAGGAAACTGTACTCACTGACACCTTGACTTTCTTTGCAGGTTGTCTGAAGGAAAGTAGTAGTTGTGTGGTGTTATGACGGTTGGCCATTGTTATAGCAACACACTATTTCCAATCAGTCCTCTTACTGTTTAAGCCCTGGCTACTTCAGTTTATCCTGTTATTCACCCTGTCTTCATCCTGCTAGCCTTGTGTTTTGTCTCCACCCAGTCTTGTCTCTCGTCTTCACCTCTGTCCCTTTTCCTCACTTTCCCTCTGCATTTTGCGCACCTCACTGTCTTTAGCGTTTATTGCAATATAGTCAGTTTCCCTTTCGGAGTGAGGGTTATATGTCCCTGTTGCACTATTATTAAAAACTCCTTTTGTCCTTTTGTGTCCACCATTTAGTGGATGCACCTGACTATTTCAAGGTATTCATTGGACTTGTGGTGTTTATTAAATTGTTTTAGTCCTGCATTCATATCTTACAGAGTTCTATTTATATTTGATATAGACCCAGATACAAAAGTTTATGTCTCACCTGTGATTTCATCACACTGACAGATCCCAGTGAGGCTCATCCATCTCATTTTGTATTCTAATTAAAATGCAGGCGACTCAGCTCTATCTCGATGAAGCTCATGTTTGTTTCTATGAATAGACAAGCGGGTGCATTTGCTGACCTGACATGCCTCACTGTTTTCCTCCCCTGCATCGGCCCCTGCTTTTCAACAAGGTCATCTGACCACGCGCAATCATCCGCTAATAATCATATCCACCAACTCATTCTGGCTTTTTAGTATGTGTATGTATTTCTCGTATTGTGAAGATTTGATGAGTGAAATGTTAGCGCAGCGCTCATCTTGATGGACTGTAAAAAATGTTATTAAAAAGTGAGCATCAAGGTCTGCGTTCACAATAGGCTTTTCTCAACAAGAGCGAGGCAAATACAGGTGAAGGCCATTGGTGCCTGCTTCGTTCTTTTACATACTGTTCTTTTCCAGGCTTTGGAGTGTTTATCAGGCTTTTGTAAGTGCCTTTGCTTGTGTTTGTGTGTGTGTGTGTATCTTTTTGCATGCATATTACAATAATTTTTTCCTTCTACATTCTGCAGATGGATAATTTTTATAAAAACTTAGTATATATTAGTGTTGTTTTATTACTTTGACTATTAGTTACATAGTTTTGTGAATAATAATTTTGAAGAAGACAGAATACTTACTTACAGAACACTACCCCTATTTACTCCAGTTTGTGATATTTAAAAATCACAGTTCTATGTAGAAGTTATGTTAAACATCGTTGAACGGCAGATTTAGAAGCTATCATGGAAAAATATTGTTTTTTTAGTTTGCTCTTTGTATGCATCATGTTTAATGTACCGAGTTTAGTGAGATAGTGTTAAGTGTCACCCAGAGCTATATATTTATAGCATAATAATACTATTAATAAGATTGTATATATTATTATTGAGGTCATAGTGGGTGGTGTAGTCATACTGGACTGCCTTATGTTAAGAGGTGTTTCTAATGGCTTTGCCACCCCTCCACGCAAGCTGGTTATTTTTAGTAGAAACACTGCTATATAGGCACTGTACATTCCACCCTTAGGGCAACAAATGACACAAATACCAATTTAGAACTGTGTTTCAAAGTGTACTGGTGCATGTTCACAGGAGTGTGTTACACTGTCTCTCTGCCTGTCACATGGGAAAACATCCTCTTTGACCCCATACTTACAGATACAGTACAAACAGAAAGCCAAGCCAAGTGGAACAGGGCACAGTTTCTTGTGGCTCATATTGCGCAATCCCTTACTAACCACATGTATCATGTCCAAACCACATTTTTTAAAGCAAAACTAAACATTAAGTAAACACAAAAAATTCTTAAAGAGTCAGAAAACAACAGTGAACCCACATGTGTGATCTGATATATATGTGTTAATATCTCTTACTTCAACATCTTTAATAGCATTTTTTCATAAATAAAAATGCTCAGACACACACATAAACAACACGCTATTATATGTGTATGTTATTATATGTGTATGTTTGACATGTATTGCATATTTTGCTTTCGTCAAGGGTTTCTGCAGTTGTAATAAACAAAGAAAAAAAAGACCAAAGCCACAAGTTTTACTATACATGCACCCACGCACATGCACACACCATACATGTAAACACACAGCTGCACATGTCAGTGCCAGAGCACACACTCATAAACACATATGTAGCACAGATGAGAATGTGGCCTTCCAGAAAAGGGTGGTGAGATTACTCACTGTCGCACAAGCGTAAACACGTAAACACGAGCACACACAAACACATGTGCCTGCTGTCACACATATGTTGAGGACAAAGAGGCATAGAGACACAAGATGGATGTTAAACGGGCGCAAAACGCAAATTAAAGTAAGGACAGATCAATTCTTAACGCAGCTTCTCCTTGTTTTCCACATTTGACCAGACTGAAAAGAGTCCGGCGGCGTCTGGTGGTGTGTTGGTTACATGTGGTATTTTACTATTAGCCCTTGTGTTTTCTAGTTATGTCAGACCCATGCAGACCATTCATTCTTGAACAAGTTGCACATGTTTGTAAACTTTACAGAAACATCATTATAATTGTTGAATGTTAAGGTTACATTTGTGTCATGTTGGTTGATTCACCTGGCTATCGGCTCATTTTTTCTTTATGGTAGATTAGCTTCTCTTTGTCTCACAAGTCAACAGACTGCCATTACTCAGTGTGTAGAGAAACAGGGGACAGACAAAGAGAGGGGTAAAATGGAGAACGGGAGTAATGAAGCTATGTATGAGCTTTCCCTGGTGGTTTTAATGGTGAGTGCAGGCCATAACTCATTCCAACACACATGCACACCCGCACAAATGAACCCACATTATACCCGCATGTACGCCCGTGTACATGCACACACACAGATTCCCAAAGCAATTCAGTAATTTGGACTCTCTTTGTGTCTTTGTGTGTATCTTACCCTCCATTTAGGCCAGTGCAGAGAAGATATATGGCTGTGTGGAACACATTGACCTTGATGTTCTAGGTGTGTGTGTGTGTGTGTGTGTGTGTGTGTGTGATAGGGATAGATGAGTGTGTATTCTGACTTTGTACACCCATCTATGTATCATTATTATGGGACACAATTTTAAAATGTGATCAATAAGAACAGAATATTAAAGGAATCTGCTAATATGTCTTACACAGCTATTTCAAATGCAAAGTCTTCATGAACTAATACTTTTATAGTAATTATACTATTACACTACATTACATGGCACTTTCCTTGTGTCTGCATGGATTTCTCTAGATTGCCTGTAGGTATTAATGGGAATGGTTTTATCTCCATGTACCAGAAGTACCAGTATTTAGTTATTCTGTATGTCAATAGTAGTTTAGTTGTAGTTTTTAGAAAAAACAAAACTACAATTTTGCTGTCCAGTGACCAGAGCTGAAAAAAGAGAAGACATATCTTGTTGCTTCTAAACGTTATTAAGCAAAACTCACCGTTTTAACTTATCAGTGAATTTATTCTATTTCTGCTTGATTAGTGCTTTTAGTTTATTTATAATTTTAAAATCGCAACTAACTGAAGCGTATCACGGCAGAGCGTACCAAGTCCCGTGGTACTGCTAGCTGAGGAGCTTTAAGTTCTTAGAGCTACATGATGATAATGGAGGCTGCAGTTGCTGTCATAGTTTATTGTTGCACACTTACAGGGAAATTATATAATGTATACAGATTTTAGTTATCCCACATTTTTTTTGAGTTTGATTTGAATATTTCTAACTGCGGGGACCCCTGGTGGTGGAACAAAAAGAGACATTATATAATACACAAACACTCCAGCTAGCTCAGTTCCCTCATTTCATTACATGGCTTTTAATGACGAGTCCTACACCATAAAAAGGCAACATGATAGAGTACTGCATTGTATATGGTGCCCTATGACCCAGTGCACACACTTAATGCAGTCACATGCAGCCACATGCTACAGTGGGAGGTTATGCTCTCATCCCAGAGGGTGGTGGGGGATGGGAACATTACGGGGCTTAGTGGGCTTTTACAGCAACAGAACTGAGAGCAAGCTGAGCATGGTACCACCTTACATGTGGAAATAACAAAGTGCGTGTAGTGTGTGTACGTGTGAGATGCTTTCTGTCGGTGTGTGAGGGAGCGATGAACTGTGTATCCGCTGGAGCGATATGAAGGAGGACATCCTGTGGGTTCTTCCACCTCATCTGTCTGACTGCAACCAGTCCAGCATCGACCTCTCTCTTTCTCTTTCCCCGTGTCTCTATCTGTTATCGGAGGAAAGTGGGATTCATAGCAGAGAATTATCAGAAGAAATATGTAAGAAGTGATGAGGAGAGAGAATGAATGAAGCAAAGGTGAGAGATGGAGAGCAGGAATGGGAGCAAAAGCTGAGCACATTTTATTTATTATTCAATTCTGTCTTATTGAATCAATCAAATGCATTCAACCTAAATGTGGGCGATAAGTCAGATTAAACTGCTGCTTAAACCTCTCACAAATCTAAGTAATTAAGAAGAAAGAAAAAGAAAGAAAATACATCATCCTCCACCATTGTTTTCCTTCTCCACCTTTGGGATGTTGATGTCATCCACATCAGCCTCGTGTTTTTTTTTTTTTCTCAAAACCTCAGCATGTATGTGAAGTCGACAGCTGCTCTACTACGTCTTCTTTCTACACTCCTCCCCACTTCCAAAAATCAATATCTTGTCATGTGGGAGAGAGGTGAAAAACTAAAGTTATATCAGGCAGTGATTGAACAAACATGACGAAACATCAGCAGAGTAGCGCGTTGCAACAGAGACACAGTGCACTTACACAAGCTTGAAGATTGTTTGTGATATCCTAAAGTAAAGTCACATGAAAACATCTACACCATTTAAATATATTTATTATAAAAAATAAACTGCATATATCGTGCACTTCGGCTTGTTTCACTCTGGGGCTAATTGGTGTGATCTCGGCGAGACAATGCTCTATTGTTGCTTTAATACTACTGTACATATTGGACTGTAACGCCTCTATGTCATTATCATTTTAAAATATGCTGCCTTCAACACTCTGCCACCTCTGCCACTCTCACTCTCGATCTACCCAACCATTTCTTCTCACCTCCTCTCCCATCGCTCTCTCTGTCATTTCGTTGCACCTCACCTCTGCCTTTAACTTTTCACAGCGATACTGTTCATCACGTCCTCACACTTGTACTTGTGATGTGTCCATATGGATACACACACTATAAATATCAACGATAGAGGAGAATTATGAAGGCCTGTGGTCATATAGGTATAAATTCCCTATATTTTTTATGTATGAAATCACGATGATGATGATTATGATCTGTTGGTACATGTTCAGTGTATGTGTGCAAATCTTATGATAATTATGAAAGGACAGTGCAGTGTGAAGCAATCTGTCATCCTACCACAGGCTGTGAGTATGAGCTATAATGTGCCTTTGATGACGCTGATCACAGCCTGTGAATGAAGGTGCTGCAGGACAATGCTCAACCGCTCTGTGCCAGAGTGGTATTACAGAGATGACATCATCCACTGCAGCACTTAGTCGGCTTATGCACACAATCGGTTACACACAAATACACACACGAGCACGCACGCACACACACACGCACGCGCACACAGTATCAGTTGCGAGATTGCTTAGTTCTCAGGTCTCCGTCTGCCATGGATCTGTCCTTGTGTGGCCAGCAGCAATTAGCATGTGTGTTTGTGCAAAGAAGACTTCAGATAAGGTATAGAAATCGGGCAAGCTGTTGTGTTTGAGAGAAGCTCCACCACATCCATCAACGGGAGAGTGTCCACACTGGGTGGGGATGAGAAGCCCACCAGTGGTCATAACTCAACAGATCCATCACGTCTCCATGTTAACACCTTGAAGCCCCCCTCCACACACCCACAGATGACTCACTTCTCATTACCCAGTCAGTTTGTGTGTGTCCATGCCATTGTCTGTCAGTGTATGTGGAGAGCTCTGTGCATTAAGTGTGGATAGATGGACAGACAGACAGACCTGTCAACTGATATCAGTGGAAACTAGAAGCCCCAGTGACTCCAGGTTTTAGTCAAGCCAGGCTATCTTTCCTCCAGCTCCTTGTTCAAATAGCAGAGTTATTAATTCTTAAGCCTTTGGTAGAGTTTTAACAGAGTTTGTTGGGTGTACTGTTTGTCTGTTTTTATACTCTTCAACAGGTGAGTTGATCATACCTAATATATATGAGCAGAGGAAGGGGATATAAAATGTCCCTCAGACTGGAATTAGAAGTATTTAGTCATAGTTTAAAGATGAATCAAGCCTCGTAGACATAACAGTATAATGCATCAGCGTGCGATAGCTAAGATCACCTGACTCAATCTCTTAATCTCAGATTTGTACAGTAACTCAAATCAAATTAGAAGTGTTTAGTAAAAGACAGGATTGCAACTATGGGAGTCACAATGTTACATTGCATTTATGAAAAATATTAACAGAAATATGGCAGCTAATTTAATGATTGGTAGTTTGCATATATACACAGAAAAGGCACTTTTCTCTACGCATGTTATGTACATATACTTTTCACGATACAATAATATACACAAAAACACACCTGTATGGAAATACTCACATGGCACAGTGCACACACCACTCCTTCAGGTAGAATTACATCCCTATCTGACACTGAGAGTTTAAACACTATTTGTTTAAATCCACCACCTGTGTGTCTCATTATCCTAATCTGCATACTCCCAGGTAAAAGCAATGGTACATGGACAAACATGTAAACACACCTGTAAGCTAATAGTCCCTCGCTGTTGGGGTTGTGTACTGTGAGCCCTGAGCACACTGGTTAATGGCTTCCTGTATTAAAACAAAGATGACATTTACAAAATCTGAGCCCACTTACATGGAACTAAGCTGAGGCGTATGTAAAATCCCAAACTGTGGGTGGAAATCAAGACAGACGGCAAACCGACAGTAAGTTATAACACAACCAGAAGAACCAGAATACATTTTCAAAAACAATACAAAATGTAAAGTCAAATGGAAAAATGATGACACTGCCCCAATATAAAATGAGAGAAAGATAAAAGTGGGAAACCAAACGAGCCGAGAGTCACCCCTGTGACCTTACACAGGCTGGCGTGACTGCAACCAGACCAGACATTTAGTTAGTCAGGTGACCAGCTGACTGGACACTGCTTTTGATATGTGGGTTTGGTATTTGTAGTTGTGGTGAGCCTGCTCGCTCAGTCATGACGCATTCTGGAGTTTGCTGAGAACTCAAAACTTGGCAGTGACTGTTTAGCGGAGCACAATGCACTCTTTGGTAGCTCTTGTACCATTCTTTGTAAGAGAGCATGGCAAATATTAAGCAAACTAAAGGGTTGTTAGCGGTTATTTCATATAGCTGAGAACAAATGAAAATGCCACACACCAAAGCCAGGTCATGAATCAGGTATTTAAAGTGGATTCATGCCCTGGCTTTGGTAGCATGATTATGTACTATCTACTATCTACAGAACAACAAAAAATACTTTGGCATAATGGATAAAAATGAGGCATCTCTGGAATGCTGTGAATGTTTTTGGTTGTTCTCCTGTCGTATATGAGCAATTAACAACTTTTGTTATATTTAGACACGATAACTGTAAAGAATAGAAACAATGCAGATAACATGACCTCATTGACTTCAGTGATAGTGACAATACTGCTGATTAGTATAACCTTTACTCTCACTTAAAGGTAAAGTAAATGCTGAGTTTATCCTCAGGCTCAGTGATGTGTTGGTATTAATATATTTCCCTGCTTGTGACCCTGTAAGTAATGAGGCTCTGTCAACTTTTTGCTAATGCTGCACTGACGAAAATTACAAACAAAGAATTCAGCTTTATTAATAATTTTCTGTGATATAAAGATGATCTTACTTAATCTATGAACACAATAGGAAGCAATGATACTCTTGTAAAGTCAGAAGAGAACATAAATAAATGTGTTGGGTTTTTTTTCATTTCATACAAAAGATTAAAGCATCTGATAATGTCTTACCTACAAAATGCTATCATAATAATTGGATCTGAAATGGCATAAAGGCAATAAAATACAATTAAATGAGATGTCTGCAGAGTGTCTGCTGCTGAGATCAATAGAAAATAAAACCAATATAGGACTATAGGACTTCCACAGTTGATGTAGTCTAAACATTTGATTAAATGTTCTCCGAGAACCTTTCGGTTTTATGGAAAACTAACACACACCACACAGAAACACACACGCACACTTATGGTTACGGTCAGTATTAGTATTTGGCACGGGGGCCTGGGGGACATTTTAGACGTGCAAGTAAAGGCATAGTGGAGAGAATTGACAACATTTCTGACAGTTCCCATCTCCCCTTTCCTTCATGTTACGCAATAACTGAGGAAAGTTACCCAGCCCAGTGTCAGGTATCAGAGGGCTGCTGTATGTCTGCTCTCATTTAATGCAGCTGTACGCAAAATAAACATTGTGCAAGAGGACTCTCAGGAACTCGAGAAGAACACAGAGTTGTTTTGCTGTTCAGATCCCTCCAGACTGACGTGAAAGAGAGATTTATTTTCTGTGTGCGTGAGGTCAAACAGTTTGTAATTTAACTTGTGAATTAGCAGCACATGTAAGGCAAGCGAGGGCTGGGACATTTTCCTTCTGGATCTTAGATTCCTGTTGGTAATATGAGTTGTTATGAACAGTCTTGTATTTCCACATGATCTACGATGTATGCTTTTGTAATATTTTCACATTTTGCAAGGAATAAATTCAGAACAACACAGAGAGGGTGTGAAGCCTTGACAAGCTTTATTTACATGCGCACCATTTCTTATACAAACTAGATTACAATTCAAAATGGAGTACACAGGAAAAATACCCACTAACATCAAGTTGAGAAGAAGCAAGATTAATAAAGGGCAGAGTTCAAAGGTTGAAGTTCATAGGTGATAGCTGACCTGGGCCCTTTTAACAAGGATGGAAAAGTTCAAGAGAAGATAATGAAGAGGAGATGCTTGAGAGGCAATAAAGGTATCTAGTGGTATGTCTCTTCTATTTTTTTGCTTTTCTTAGCTTTAACTTTCAATTTGCATGTGTTGCAGGTGTGTGTGTATGTGTGTGTGTGTGTGTCAGGCAGGAGAAGAAATAATCCATGCCTGAATGAAGCATGCGCATTGAGTGGTTGTGTGAAATGTCCTATTCACTATGACTACATGTAAACTGTCTCCCCAAAATCCAACACATTTGACACCGATTGTACAAAATGTTAGCGAAACATTCCTGCGATTGCGATTCCCCTTTGCAGATAATCAAGGATCAATAACGCCTTTCAATAGAAAGGATTATAGTGTCCCCTAGATTTACCTTGTCAGTTATTCGCAGGAATAGCTATGTCATATTGAGTACGGTCAGTGCAGCTTGAAATTTTTTGCAGTTCAGGTAATGGCTCAGCCAAAAGAAAAGTGATGAAATTTTAACTTTCAACTTGACAAAATGTAGGAAGTTCCAGCTCATTGTCAGATGATGCTGCAACCACATCAGAGTCCTAACCAGACAGCTCACTGTGAGCACCGTAATGTGAGCCCACTGTACTCCACATGCAATAAAAACCAGTGGGGAGCTGAGGAACATCCATTGAGGAAGCTTCCCCTGTGTCTGTGACTATGTACACACACTTTTAATGATAAACCCATTATGAGGGAGGATGGTGCAAATGCTGCTCTGCAAGCCCTGATTAAAAAAGAGAGAGAAACATTGTGTGTGTTTGAGTGCTAAGAACACAGGCTTCTCTGTGTTAAAATTTCTGTAGAGGGACGGCACCACTGGAGGGGTTCGGGGCGGAGGGTGCAGCTACATGCACTAAACCTCAGATAGCACAGTAGATCATTCTATCCACCCATACACACACACACTCCTCTGCCTTGGCCTCAAAGTGATATACACACATCTGTACACTATAATACACAGTGGGGCAATACACTTCATGTTTCTACCCCAGACAGAGAAAAGGTACCAGGGTTTTCAGATGCTACAACAATGGTGCTTTCCACCATTTTCAAAATCTGGTTTCCACAATGAAATTGCTGGTAACAGTGTTCCCTCTTACCTGGCGCACAACTTTGTTCATTATTTCTTCAACTTTACCTTCAGAGGTACACAAAATCAAGGGGTCAAGTACTACATGAGTATATAAGGACATACAGCGAGTATATATGCATTTCACACAATTCATAATGCATAAATACATACATGCATACAACTGGCTGTGCTGTATGAACCATGAGGGATAGTGAGGGGTTACACATCCTTATGAGATAAAGTCAACAGAAAGAAGCACACACACATTGACATGTACTCAGGAGATACAGGAAGTCACTTGCAGGAGCACCAGGCGTGTCCATGTGGGGTTGTGTGTACGTGTCACGGGGAGAAAAAGCTATGACAGCAAAACCAAAAATAACAGACCGCACAAAGTCTTAATCCAGACATTTATCTTACTTCTTCCTCTTCATAGTGACGGCCAGAAGTTCACAGATTACAAGTTCACAAACACAAAGCATTACTGTTTTTTTTATCAAGAAATGTTAAAATACCATTACAATATGACTTGATGTTACTTAAACGGGAAGCCTCCTTTCCCCCCTGAGTGATTCTATATATGCATAACAAGCCCCACGAGCTCCTGACAAGAAAACAGTAGAGCTGAACACAGATCACTGGTATTATTTTTTTTCTATCTACATACACATGTGTAATGTGTGTGTGTGTGTGCATGTATGTGCTCTGATTTGGCTGCCAGCATATCCTACTGTTTGTTTCAAGTAATTTGGCAATATACAGATAGCTTATTGTTTTACTCGAGAAACAAATGGCTTCTAGAGGAATGAGCCTTAAACCCTGCTCCCCCTCCCCTGCCATCTACAGGTTCTACCCCGCCGTGCTACAGGTGGCTGCAGCTTTGGGCTTCTGCAGGTCTTGGGTAAAAACAGAATAACAACGAACAAACAAAATGCACGGCTTGCTCTTAGGAAAGGATTCAACACTGTTTACATAGCACCTGTTATGGTGTGGAAATGTTCACAACCCAAGGACACAGGTATCCATTTTGGCTACATCATTTGCTGTGATCTCAACAGAACTCACCTGAACTCACCAGAAGCTGAGGAAACTAAGAAAAGACGGACGAATTCTACACTTCTCTTTCTCAAACTTACCACTGCCCCCAAATATCCATGATAGGGATTTTCTTCATCTATTATTATTATTATTTTTTTAAACCTTTTTCATTTTACAAATGACAAACCATATTTTATAGTATTCAACTAATTATAGTTCTAATCCAAGCAGTTTATATGAACAAAACTGGAAGTGCATGGCATTAAATTCAGAAATGTTAAAAGGGTTTTTAAACTTCTCCAAACCAGGGCAAAGTGTCTATATGTGTGTTTGCATGTACTGTATGCGTGACCACCAAGTGAGTGAGAAACTCCATTTCCATCTTTTCGTTTCATTAATACACAAATCCTTTTGTACAGACATGTATGATACAGAAACAATTATGATAAAACAGAAAATCCCCAAAACATAGATGTAACATTTAAAATCACTATCGCAGAACAGAGGGATTTTTGTTCTCAACAAAACACATCCCAGGAAACCACTGGATTAGATTTACACATCTACACCACACCACCACTTCTTGATTTTTTTTCACTTTACAGTTGTGTCTTTTTTTGTCTTCAAGGGGAACAACTCTCCTTCCATCTTTGCTTGATATTTAGTTCTTGTTTTCCACGTAAAACCTCTTTGTCTCTTTGATATCAACAGACAGGGTGTCAAAGGAAAATTGCATAATTTTAAGATTTGTGAGTTTGCTGTAATTGTTTGACATAGCTTTCTTTTTGTTGTTTCCCAGGAGGCTTTAAGGGCTGAAGGGCAGAATCTGTCGGATCATTCATGGTTCACCAGTGTGGGAGCAAAGGTAAAGCTCTTGAGAGGAAGTCTTCTTCTGTAAACACAGGTTTTGTATGTACGTTGTGCTGATGGCAGGTTTGGCAAAAAGGATGTTGTGTCTGATCTTTTCCTGTACTACACAGTTCAGACCTGGACAGAAAAAAATGACACGGGTATTTATTATGAAGATCTGTTCTGCACTATTGTTGTCTAAGAACTTTGCATAGACAACATATTCATTACGTGTTTAGTGTAACGTTTAATTAATGACAATCAGAAAAAAAATAAAAATGCATATTTAATGTTGGTGTATGTGAAGTGAGTCCGTACTACTTTTCTTCGAGTTTGAGGCAGAAAAAGCTGCACTCCTTACCTCTAACTATACTCACATATGCAAAGATGATGATTTAATTATATGGAAATACTCGAACCAACATACCTGCTCTGCTTCATCCTTGCCTGACCCTCTCAGCCAGGAACCCAGCTCTGAGAGGTCTGCTTGGTGCTTGTGAAATTGCCAACTCCATTCATATTGGTCAGAGAGTCAAAGTTAAAGTCCAGGCCATCTGCGTCCATCAGCTCATTCCTGATGATAGAGTCCATGTCACACTCCAGGCTGCCATTAAACATGTCCAAATCCAGATCTGTTGGAAAACGGTCCTGACAGATCCCTCCACTGCTACTACCTGTTCCGTTCAGGAAGATTGAAGTGTCGATCTGCATGGAGGAAGACCCGTTTCCTCCCAATGGCGAGAGCAGGAGCTGCTGCTTGGCATTAGCCACAGTGTTAGCTTCGTTGGCTAGATTTAGGCCTCCGTTTATAGACCTCAAGGAGCTCTGGTTGTGGTTATTACTTTGGAGCATCTGCCCGTGGTTGCCTTGAAGACCTCCGGTGGTCCCGAAGGTCATTACGGGATCATTGCGGAGCATGAGGCCACGGCGAGAGTTCTGTGAAATGATGGCAGCTGCACTGGTTTGTGACATCAGTGGGTCAGACTGGGTCATCATGACATCACTGTGGCTGTGGCTGTCTGAGTTGAGCAGGTCCTGTAGTGTCTGGCTGCCAAAGCGAGACATGCTGATGCTGGAGAAGGAGGTCTGCTTGTTCTCCTGGATGGTCTGCATGGGGGACGAACGCATAGAGGGCGTGTGAGGGCCAAATATTGAGTTACTGTAGCCATTACCTCCACTGTTAGAAGAAGAGTTGGAGGAAGGTGAGGAGGTGGAGGAAGGTGAGCTTAACCCATTGGGTTTGGAACCAAAACTGAACCCTGAGGAATCATTTGGAGCAGTCTGACTGGAAGTGGTTGGCACCAGATTGATGTTATCTAGCAACTCATCCATCAGCTCATCTGTGAGTCCGTCATTCAGGTTCATTGTACCTGCCAGGTCTGCCAGGCGGGGTAGCTCGGTTGGCGCAGCTTTCCCATTAGTTGTAGGGTTGCCAGGAGACAGCGCGCTCCCAGGACTGGAGTAAAACATGGGTGAGAGAGGGGGCTCGTCATCGGGCACCTCATCAAGCTCAGGGTTGGCCAGAATGGGTGAGAGGCGACCACTCAGAGTACTGGCATTGGAATTAGTGCGTGAGCGGAAGTCTGTCCAGGCGTCCAGCTCCTCACTGCTGCGTGACGTTGGGCTTCCGGGCCACTTGGAGAGACCTGAGGGGCTGTCTCCACCACCTTCACCAGCTGCAGCAGCTGCAGCCTGCAGAGCAGCCTTCTTCTTGGCAGCGCGGCCACGGGCGGACTTGGTATACTTGTTGCTGTTGTCCATGGAGACTGCACGGCGCCGAGGAGCCTTGCCACCCTTTCCTCCCTCGGGATTGATCATCCACCAGGAACTCTTCCCTGTTCCCTCGTTCTGGACACGGATGAAACGGCTGTGGAGGGAAAGGTTGTGCCGGATGGAGTTCTATAACACAAGAGAGAAGCAGAACAGGCTGCAGTGAGCAATGTGCGCCAATTACTGACTGATAAATATGTTAAATATTCTTCAGTTCTTCTTTCTCGCCTTTTACCATTACAACATTCAATGAATACCTCTCATTAACACCAAAACACTCATTCATAAACCACCCACATTCACTGAATCTACACAATGTACACAGCCTTGGTGACTAACACACGAGCCAAATGTCTGTTTCAATTCTTCATCCACTAAATATAGACGAAAGCACTTTAACGCGCAGCAGCACTTGGTGCTGATGTCTGCATTGTTCCCATTGTAGCCTTTGTCTTGTAAGTATCAGATAAACCTACACTGCGTAAGGAGAGTGTTCTGTGTCATGTGAGTTATGGTGAGTATGTGTGCGAGTGCTTAGTTTGTATTGATCAACTCTCGAGTTCCCTCTTCGTGTGAGCCCAAGAGGCTAATTGTGTGGGAACTGGTGCTCATGACAGCCCCTGCTAATGATCAAGTCAAAGTTATAACTGCGATATAACATCCCTGTTGAATCACTTGTTGCTCATGTAGCAGTTTTCAAATGGTTCGACACTCTGAAGGACACCAACACCTGTAACAGCGTCACCAACGGTCTAACGGTAGACTGCTGTTAGGCGATGCGTGCGTCCTCCCCGTGCGCCATCAATTAACTTCCCCCTTGCAACAGGCAACGTGGAACAAAAGTGCTTAAATAAACGAAAATTATACAAAAATCACGAAATATATAGTCAAGAAAACCAGAAACTTTGAGAATGTTCACTTAATAGAAATAAAACAAAATTGACTCAGCCACATACTCCCCCCTGAACTTCTCAACCTGCTAAAATATGGGTAAATAGCTAAGTCCTAAGTAACATTATCATAGTATGTCATTGTTCACTTACAGTATATCACAATACTCCATATACATGTGCAACAACCTGCTTCCCAACTAAAAAGGGAAAGTGTCAAAAGGAAGTTGGCCAGACCTCCAATCTTCACTTGCATAAGAAGGTGCCTTATACACAATCTCATACTTAAAAAACAACAAATGACAGTTACTCTAACACTGAATTTACTGTAATGACTATATATCCTGTACACAATATAACATGTTTCTGTTTACAAAAATAAAGTTTTGGCTATCCCACTAACCACATCACTGGCTTGTTTGTTTTTCTGCGTCATGTTCTGAATTAATCTATTAACTGGCCTCACTATCCGGCCTACTCTTGTTCTGATGTGGCTCGCTGTGTTACCTGGTGCTTCATCACATGTCATAGTAACCCTAGCCACGGCTCTTCTCATTGCGGAATCTGTGATTGAATAACTGTGGCTGGACTCCGATCCCTCATTGCTGTGCCTACTGGCTGTTTGACCACAATGTCCCGGCTCTGTCTCACCCTCAATACTATGACTTTTTGCATTCAATCCAGCGGGGCAGTTTTCAACTCCACTACCGTCTACTTGGGAAATGTCAGTCTTTGGGACTACATTATCAAGGGACACGAGAGCATCAGAAGAACAGCTACCTTCCAGGGGGACAACTGTGGGTGTTATTTCTGCAACCCAACTGGCAGTGCGTCCGACTGGGTCAAACTCTGATCCTTCTATAGAAGATATCTCAGCCACATGACACGGGTCTTGTCCTGCTTCAGAACCGCTGTCAAATGAAGGTTCTGTCTCCTGTTCAACCTCCACTGGC
>JAUMTR010000016.1:10205281-10236899 GCA_032270685.1 Microctenopoma stevenorrisi
TGTGAATGTGGATTGTCCAGCCAGCAGGCGGCTAGCTATGGATTCCCCTATCTGACTCCCTAACTCACCAATTAACATACGTAACTGTTGTGTAGTGTTGTCATTTGTGACAGGAGTGGAGGACTGAGGTTGGGGAACAGGCATGTCGTTTATACTTTCCAGTTCAATTGGATCAACATGAATAGATGTTATGCCTCTTTCAACTGCATCTACATTAAAGATACCTCTCCCTCTCCCTAGGGGAGGTGTAAAAATGTTAAAAGTATTCTGGCCTCTGCCTATCATATTCCTTAACAACCAGATACAATATCAAATGAAAATACAACAAGGAACATTAAATGGCCACTTGTTACACCTGGATCGCAACAATATATATAACAATAACAGGAACTAATATTCTTTGCTTCAATGTCTCAACAGAATGTCAAAAAAAAACAGCTAGAAAGACCCATACAACCACCAGTCTGTCATCCCACGATGTCACGAGCACACAGCTCAACCTCGGCGATCGGCAGCGGCTGATCAGTTGATCCGGGTCACGGCACCAGTTTTATGTAGCAGTTTTCAAATGGTTCGACACTCTGAAGGACACCAACACCTGTAACAGCGTCACCAACGGTCTAACGGTAGACTGCTGTTAGGCGATGCGTGCGTCCTCCCCGTGCGCCATCAATTAACTTCCCCCTTGCAACAGGCAACGTGGAACAAAAGTGCTTAAATAAACGAAAATTATACAAAAATCACGAAATATATAGTCAAGAAAACCAGAAACTTTGAGAATGTTCACTTAATAGAAATAAAACAAAATTGACTCAGCCACACTCATACTGCTAGACTGGTTACATACATTATGTGTTGCCCCCTTGCCAGCATAAGCACCATAGAAGGAGACATGCATTGTGGAAATGACAGTGCTAGCTCTTTAATTTGCCTGAAAATAGCTGCCTCGCCATAAAGAAATGGATAATTGTTTTGAATGTGAAAGCCGTTAGAGTGTGAGAAGATGGGCAAGTCTTACAATCAACGCATGAGAGCTGGCAGCTCTGTGAATAAACTGTTGTGATGCCAGTTC
Source organism: Microctenopoma stevenorrisi (assembly GCA_032270685.1). NCBI lineage: Eukaryota > Metazoa > Chordata > Actinopteri > Anabantiformes > Anabantidae > Microctenopoma > Microctenopoma stevenorrisi. Next base: position 10,206,354 of record JAUMTR010000016.1, read on the forward strand.
AGTTCACGAATTAATTATGCATGTAAGTTCAAGATTTACAGTTCCTTAAGATTTGAACTCTAGCTGTACTTGATCTGTGAATTACACCCACCCATGTCCATCTGGACACGCAGGGAGTCATCTTGTTATATAGCAGCAGAATGATGAGAAACATACCACTCACATTCTCTCACTCACAATCTAAAATGTCAACTTGTAGTAAAAGCACAAATTTGTTTTTAACATTACATCTGTATGAATCCAATTCATGACAAGTTGTACTGTATATGTACAGTTTTGGTTTAATTTTTGTCCCTAGCTTTTATTGCATTTTGTCTACCTTGCTCCTCCTCTTCATATCATCCCTAACTCACTGAAGACCTTGTTGACCTCTGTCTTCTTCTCTTTCCATACACCCTCCTTCTTCCTCGGTTTCTGTTGTTTCACAAACACATAGCTCTTATGGGCCCTGAGGGATCTCTGGGCTATGCTATATCCTCCCATTTAAACAACCAACCGCCCTTCACAACATGCACACATTTTTTCTCTCCCTGTTTTTCTTCTATGTATATTTTTACTCCCTAAAACAGAACAGACTTTTGTGTTCAAACTAGCACAGGCCAAATTTTTTTCATTTTTGTGGGAATCATAATATTGTTTTCCATGAAATGGTCCCGTCTTTCCCGGGCAACAGTTTACTGACAATATGGACTGGATTGTTATTCTGGTCAATCAGAGAGCAGAAAGAGCAGGCTAAAGTTACATTTTTGAATGCTACGTTGACAGAGTGAGACAGTTTGATCTGTGGGGCCAAACTGAACCTATGACCCAGTGCGAACAAATGCAAAAACCTTTTCTGCAGGACTGCGTGCTTTTTGCAACCTCAAGTCTGCATTAGCAAACCCATAAAAGCATGCATATAATCACGAATGGAGTGTGCATATGAATGCACACCAAGTAAGTGAGAGTGAGTGTGTGCGCGTGCAGGTGTGTAATCAGTGCAATGAGGTAAGATGAGAAGAGATACCCGCGACACCAATGTTTATCTTCTGCCAGCATCTCCCGAGGCATGACGTAATGTTGCTTTATTACAGAACATTTTACAGACACACATTCACATCCTCACGCGAGCTAAATGTTTCCAGCTGCCAGGGTGATGTGAATAGTGGCAGAAGATAGAATTTGTAAAGAAGAAAGAGGACTTCTAGTGGGATGAATGAGAGCTTAATGAATAGACTGTGAGCTTCCTTCGCCAGCTGCTGTGAACATTTACCTGCCAGCACCTGATACTTCATCAATCCTTCTGCCTCACTTTATCCTCCATGCTCTTTATCCCTGCACCCCCGCCCCACTCCCTCCCCTGACAGAGAAACTTGTTTAATGTTTTTCTTTTCTGTGCCACCGCTCATATTCTTCAAATGTCAGGTGAAATATTGCTCACCTGACATCAAACTATGTGCGATGGTGCAGAAAAAAACGGAAAAGGACATCTGCAGCCAAAGCATGGATAATAAGAAAAAGAAAAAACAACAACTTTGTTGCAAGTGGAATGAGTGAAGTGTGAATGAGTGATGGTAAAACAGAGGATGAAAATAGTGAGAATTGCAATGTGAAATGAAGGTTGTGTGTAGTAGCTTTATTCTACTACTACTCCTATTCCTAGTGTACACACCCTATATTTCCAAGCTATATTTTCTGGAAAGCTACATTGTTCAAAGCTTTGAGCAACACCAAAGCAACTGGATTCAGCTCGACTGTATATTGGAGATGCAGACGTCTCTCAGATATTTTGAAAACAACAGTATCCACACAAAAATGTGTTGATTTATGATTCTGGCGGACTCTCAGGTTGTTCATGTAGACATTTGGTCTCTCCTACAGACTACAGCATCAAATGTCTGGCTGATGATTCAAATCTATTCATAATATTTAACTTCTGAGGGGTTCATAAAACGTTTTCTAGAAAGCAGATTTAACATACACTGAACCCAACCCTGAACATAGTTACCTCACTCTTTTCTGAGTACCGTATGTTCACTCTGAGTCAAGTGCATGCTTTTGGAGAGTGAAATGACACATCATCAACGGAGCTGCAATACTACTATTACTATTTGCCACGGCAACAGGCAAACAAGGAGCGGAGCCGCTATTTTCAATGATTACTGCAGTAATGTACAGTAATCACTGTACAGGTGATCTAACTTAATAACCTCACAGCTGAGAGTCAGTGTTATAAAGAACATCCATTAAAAGGGTTGTAAGTAATCAGTTAGTTGCTGAATGTACACCAGGTATGCATTTGTGTGTGTACATGGCACAATGCAGTGTGAGTGGGATACTGTACGCTTACTACTGTAGCTTCTCTGGGGTATTCCCAAAGCCCATTAATAAAAACAGCTCACTGAGACAGCAGCTCTGATTCATAACTCCTTCTATGCAGCCGTGAGAGCTAAAAAACACACACATGCACTACGACAGCTTGCAGCCATCCAACGGATAATGATGCTGTTGACACTTCCCAAATAATTTTAGCAGTTATTTTTAGAGTTCTCTGTATTTTCTGACCTTATTTTGTCTCCTTTTTTTTCCTTCTCACCTCACTGTTCATTCTTACTCACTGTAGACTAGTGAGTAAGAAGGTTAATGAGCTCATTTTGGGTCCAACCCAGTTTTAACAATTAGTTAAGTTTTAAATTAAGTATTTGTGGAAATACTGTCTCTTTTGTGAGTGAAATAAGAAGATTGATACCAATTTTTTAGACAGCAAATATCTACTGTAGGTTCCCCACTGTAACATTGCTGAAGCCAGCTAACTCAAAGTAGCTTAACAAAGCTGAACTTGCTTCATGAGACAGGCCCCATCTGTGTGTGTGTGTGTGTGTGTGTGCGCGTGTGTGTGCGTGTGTGTGCGCGCACCAGCTGCAGTCAGAGCTCAGGAACACAGAGGCTTTTTTGTCCGTCAGCAACATGTGGGAACAATTAATCACTGTCAGCAACCATGCTAGGAATCTCTCTTTCTCCTTTCTCGCATTATTCTGATTTTGAAAGGTGCGTAGGAAGGTACTCATATGTTTGCATTTCTGTAAGTCTGAGTTTGGACATTGATTTTTTAAAGAGGCACTTTAAGGACATTTTAAGACGATTGTGGGTAGATTAGATAGATTTATTGCCACAGATGCAGGCTAAATGTCTGGAAATAAATACCTGTGAGGTCACTCAGAAGCAGACTCTCCTGATTGGTGCAGGGTATTGTGAGGATGCTTCCTAACTGGTTGCAGAAGCTAGTTCAAGCAACGGTGATTGGTGAGGGGAAATTAGTTTGTGTAGCCAGCCAGTGCAGAGAAGGGAGGGCCTACACGCTGTTGCAAGTGTATTTCGTCACCCAGCTGCAGCACACTTTGAACTCCAATGTACAGTATGAACTGGGTCAGTTCCACCTTGCTAGATTCTTGTATTGTGCATGAGGCCAGCAGAAACATTTTACTGGTCACCCCAACATAACCTTCCTTACCTTTAGGAGTAAGGAAATACAGACACACACACACACACACACACACACACACACACTGTTCCCCATGTGTAGTGCGGCAGGAAAGCATTGGTTATTGTGTGGAGGAGTCAGGAGACAGCGCTGAGTCAAAGGTCAAAGTGCTTTAATGTTGCAGCTCTTGCATCATGCATCTTAGTCCCTCCCCATTAACCCAGCTACCTGCACTGATTGGATAAACTCAGGGTTTATCTGAGTGACCTGAGCCTCACACATCGGATGTACTTCACCCACCAACACTGTGTCTATGTGAGTGAGAGTCCTGGCCAAACATAACCACATTTTATCAGCCGTTATGTAAACCAGCACTAATCTCAGTCTAATGTCAACAGTGGCCACTGCCGGGTCAAGCTGAAAACTTGCACAACATTAGAGACCATCTAAGATGAGAGATTGACAGTGGACTGCAGTTCAAATCGTGCTCGTCTTGCCCTGAAGTGTTCTTTCTTTTGCCAGAGCAAACGAGATTATCTTTGTGTAAACAGGCTACAGGTAGTGTCCTAGCATATGCAGAACAGATAAAAGGCAACAATAAAATGTTATACAGCAAACACAATAGCCACACCAGATAACTGACTGCCTTTTTAGTTTTGAAGATATCAAAAGAGCAAAAATAGAAATAAATCTGGGGCTTTAAAAATTACAGTATGTTCATATTTGGAACTTTTATGAGCTTTAAGTAGGTAATTATAAATACAGTAAAACACCATTGAATTTCAGGTGATTTGCTTAAAAAAATTTTAATGACAAAAAACAATTCGAGTACATTAGTACATGTGTACTGTAGTTTGAAAAATCTGCGAACAAAAGAATAAAAAAAATTGCTGCTCTGTGCCTACACTACAGAGAGACGTGGGTTATTTATTGCGTGACCCTACACAAACACACAAAAAACACGCACACTTTTTGTCCAGGCTCCAGCGGCCCTGAGCTCTGGACTGCAGACAGAACATTCCATTCTCTTCAATCATATGCGAGTTTCCCGGCCAGCGGCTGGGTGTCTCTCTCTCTCTCTCTCTCTGTGTATGTGTTTGAATTGTATTTAGGTGAGTACAAAGTAGGAATCCTGTTTAACCTCATTGCGCTGATATGTCTGCTCTTACTCCCCTCCACTCCTTTATTTTGAATATGTTAAGTAATACTAGTGGTGGAGACAGAGAAACACACTGTAACACTACATAGAGCATATACAGTAGATATTCCTTGGATGTCATCTTCGGTCTATAATACCTTTTTTCAAACTGACAAATCCATCATTTTGCGGTGAACAGCAATATATAAGTCCCTCAAAGAATTCAATTACATTTAAAGCAGACACAGGCACACTGCTTTGTATGAGTGGTGACCTTGTTTAATTCCAAACAAACCGACTCTTGCCATCACTGAGAGCTCACCACTGCATAGTAGTGCAGCGTTTCTCTCCCTTTCTGTCGTCCTCTCTCTCTTCTCTGGCGTTTTCTTTGCCTGGATCTAAGGTGTCCCGTGTTGACTAAGGCCACATGCCCAAAGAACCCCTTGTTTACTCTCACATTTCATCCAATCTCTCGGGTCTGAGGTGGGGGAGTTGGCCAGCCCATCCTACCTCAAACAGCCAATCAGTGCAAAGGCTTTTTTCTGGTCAGGTTAGTCACCCCAGTGAGGCTTCATTGGGTCAGTGTGTTTCGATCAGTGCTGGACGGTCACCTCAGTTCCTATGGAGCATGTGGCTCACGGTCATGATGGAAAGTTTACTACACACACAAACAAACAGACACACATTGGAAGGAGAATCAGGGACATGAAAAGAGCGAAGCAGCTGGGAAGTCTGTGTTCTCATGATCTGGAATCTAAAAGAAAATAAACAAAAGCAACATTTCTCATTCTACGCAACAAACTGAACCTATATGGCATAAACAGTCTGTGCACATTACGTGAACAGACTGTTTATTGCATCTCAAGATGAGATGCGTGCGCTTTCTTTGGGACAACACAGGACATCCCTGCTGGTTTTTATCAACCTGAGTTCCAGGACAGTGTGTCCTTAGGCTACGGAGCAACTCCGCCTGCCAAGAACACACACAAACACACACACGCACAGTGCTACGCGCAACAACAGTAATATCTGAGTGGAGGCAACTCCAGGCAACAACTTACAGGCAGCGAATAAGAGAACTGAATGTTTCTTTTTGTTTATAGGTTGTACTAAACCTAGATACTGCACATGCAGTGTGCAAAGCAAGTCTTTCTGAATATTTCTCACTTCATCTGATAGTTCATGGAAACATAATTCAAACCCTTGTTACACTGTTTAAAAAGGGATAATTAACCATCTTACCACACAGCTACAGTAAATATAATATCTTTTGAGGTAGTCAGAATATTCTGAGCCATTACTACTAATATAATACTCTATTTTAATAACAGTAAGAACTGGGTGAAAATTGGGTCAATTTGTGCCCTAATTAAATCTTAAACTTTAGTAGTGCTGATAATAGAAAATCTTCACTCATATAATGTCTGCATAGTTAACAACATAACACACAAATCTTGCACATGGCATACTTTTAAAATGTCCATTTAATTTATCAGACTCTTCTGATCTGTTATGAAATAAAAACTACACACAGGACATTTCTAAAAAACACCATAAGCCATCTGCCAGTCAATAATCCAACCAGAGGGAACATGCTTTTAATATATTTGGTGATAAACCGCTCGTGGATTTAAAATAAGTATTTGCTGTGTGAAATGAATGTTGTTTGGGTATGTCTGTGGGTTTCGGGTTGACAGATCCTCTTCAACATCTGACATCTAAAAATAGACAGAGACCAGAGGGCAAGTCTGCTAGTGACGATTATCGTATTTATCCTGGCATATGAGTGCGCTGATGACAGGCGCGCTCTAATACGCGCAAAATCACACACAGAGTAGGAAAGCACTGTGGTGTCGGGGGGCGAATAAAGTGCATAATTATACAGAGCGAAGGGTGAAAGGCAGAAAAAGCCAATCACCAAATAATCCCACTGGTATCCATCACAGAGCTCGTCTATGTAAACAGGTGATTAATGAGGCCTCGAAAGAGCGACAGAGATTGAGAGACATGGAGTAAGATTGAGCTAGAAAGCTGGATAAAGAGCAGAGAGCCCCAGTATTAAGACTAGTAGGGTGTCTACATGATTAATTACATCTCTGTGCAATATGAGCAGCAGAGAGAAGTGGAGAGACGGAGGGAGCGGGGGGGAAGGGCACTATCATTCATAATTATCGGGAAGGGGAATGTTGCTATTCCTGTGGGAAGATATGGTTTAGGTGACAAGGGACACTGCACGTTTGGGACATGAGGGCTGCTATCTACACCGTTAAGCCAAAGACCCCTATTCAAGGGCAACGGAGTAGAGAGGTGGCAAGGTTTATTTCTGGCATTCAGATTTTGAAACATAAAAGCCCTATTCAGTTTCTGCAGTGTAGTAAGGTGACTGGACGTTGGAATAAAAATATTCTAGTTAGACCACTCTGCAACTGTAGTGAAAGAACCTTTGTTCACTGATTTAAAAAAAATCTAACCTGTTAAATACACAAACAGCATTTAAAGTTTAAAAAAGGACACAACACAGTTAGACATTTCCATCAGACATACAGCATATTTCTGTTTCATTTACTAATTTATAGCGTTAGTTAATAGTAAAGTGTGATACTTGCCGTCTAATCTTTCACTGAGACAATCTGAAAAGCTCATAAAGTGCACTTTGCCAAAACAGTCTGGGAGTCACTGGCTTACACAATCTCTTGAGCCAACGTGCAAAACTGCACACTCCGTGATGCGTGTTAATTTTGGGTATGATGTCAGGGTTAATGACAGAATTAAAGCCAATAAAACATTCTTTCAGTTATGTAATGCAATGTGCATGTGCCCTCAAAGACCCAGCTCCTTCCCAGGTCACGCAGTGCGCAAAAGCTATACACGTACAAATTTAACATGGCTGAACGTGCATTTTTAACAATTTTCTCTCCCTGTTCAAGTATTTATTTTTTATGTTTGTATGGTGTTTATCCAGAAACACTATAAAGCTGATGTATTTTGTATATATAAACTGTACGTAAAGTCCAACACACACACACACACACACACTTTTGCATTTCTGTACTAATTTATCATTACACTTCTCTGTTCCAGTGCGTGTGTGTATGCACGACAACCATGTGTGCTGTGTCTTTGATCCACCGGCTGCTTAACGCCGCGGTCACGCCCACGCCACTTAGGTTTTGTTTAAACAGGGGTCGACTCATTTTCCACCTGTTGACGTATGCGATTTATCAGCCTCTCAAACCTTCAATTAACCCAGCTGAAGGTGAGCTATGACCTCATTCAAACAGATTATAGCAATAATAGCATTACACATAATCATGCCGGCTAACTAAACAGCAGACTACAAATCTAGTTTGAGCTCGATTGTTTGGAACCAGCCATGTCTTGTTTTTTTGTTTTTTCCTTGTGTGTTTCAAGGTTTGGTGCAGCAGCAGAGTTCACATCTGGCCCGGATTAGTGTCAGGGCCCCACTGGTGCTCATGGGGCTCTTCACTTTAATGGTGCTAAAAACAGATACAGCACACACTCTGACACACACGCAAACCAGACCACAGGCCACTGAATTTTACTGTATGCTGTACTATGACACAAACTTAAAGGATAATTTTGGTTTATTACAATTTGGATTTCATTTTCATAGTTTTGGCTTTCATTCGTGGCTGTAATTATAACACTGTGCTCACTAAGTTCATTTGGGACTTGGTAACACTGTGACATTCCTAAAAACACATCTGACATCAGCCAAAAAAAGGGGAACAATCAGACAATTGTACATGTTTTTAGATCAAGGCAGACATTCATAGTCTCACCCTGAGCCCATCTCTCACCTCCACACAGCTGACCCGTCATCTGTTGTTGGAATCGTGCATGGGGAGGATTTGTCTACGTGCTCGGACAAGCAGTTTAAAAGTATACATATCTAAGGTGCCATGTTTTCTGCCATATTTATTATTTATTTATTAAAATGTAATTATGTTTGTGTTTTATTTTCAGGTTTTATAGTATTGTGCGAACCTATGAAAACGTTTACCGCTGCTTCTCTCAGGCTCAGTCACCACAGGTCGTTTTAACTTTCCAGGCCCTGACCTCTGCACTGGAGTTTGATCATGTGTGCATCTTTGTATGTGTGTGTGTGCACGAGCGTCACATTCTCTGCTGATTTCTGCACTTCTCAGTCCTGCCAGGATCTCTTCCTCCTACACACCAACTGAGCAGCTGGAGAAAGGAAAGGAGGTGCTGGTGGTAAAATGCACACGCTCACACACACACACACACACACACACACACACAGTGACACAGCATATCTGGGTCATGTGTGCTTTATATGTTTATGTTCTAGCACGGGGTGGGTTCCCAACGTTTGCAAGGCAAACACCCAATGGTTGACACAGAGACATACATGAACACTGTGAAAACACACACTTTCTGCACACCTTGGGAGAGTTTTCCCCACCCCCACCACTGCAAGGCCTGTGCCCCTCTGAGGAGTCACATGACTTCCTGCTTTGAGGCTAAAGGAAGGAGAGCAGCAGTTTTCTTTCACCGTCTCTGTGTCTCTTATCTTTCCTGGGTTTGATTATTTGTGCACATGCATTTCATAGTTTGTGTCATAACCAGTGTGACTTGAGTAAAGAGTTTTTCAGTAACCATTAATTTATGAAGTGGTGAGTAATTCAATTCTGAACTCTCATTTAATCTGTGTATAGGGTTTCTTGATAGTCCTTGAACCATGACTGTGCTGACATGCTACTGCCACTTCTTATTCACTTCTCATTTGCCCATTGTTCTGTTTTCATTCCTTCTTTGCAAAATGTACAACTGATTATGTTTTCTGTATTTCCAAGCATTGTTATTTTGTTGAAGTGTCTTATTCATCTCGATATACTCCCTACACCTGGTTTCTGCTGGTGCAGAAAACTCCAAGGGTGATGCAGTGAACGCCAGTGCCATGGTGACTCTGCTGGAATTTCATTAGCAGACACTTAGTAGGTTGTATATTTTTTTCGGGCCTCAAATTATCTTGGGGGAACCTAAGAGTGACACGAACTTATATGGTATAGGGAGATATTTGGGGGTAAGAGTGTGGACATAACTTCATACATGAAAATACACACTTTACTTATTAGGCCGGGATTTCCCTACACACACATAGTCACATAAAAAAGGAGCTTCTTTACTTTACTTTACCGTAATAATGAATAACAATATCGCCTCACGCCACCCACGCACTGTCTCACCCTTTTTACATTACTCCACTGTTTTTACACTTCTGACAACTGCACACCTTGAGCTGGACAGGCATGCATGCGTTTTGGCGTGACAGGAAACTGCTCTCACAGAACTAGGTAATCTCCTCAGCTAAGCTGTGGCTGACAGCATTACACAGGTAGTGACACAATTACATCACTGCGTTTTTCCCTAACCTCACCTGGGAAAAAAGAAACGAGTGTGCCTAAGTGCGTGTCTGCATGTAAACTGAAGTTTCATTGTTACCTTTCACTTTACAGGCTAAACTGTGTTTGGGGAAGGCTTAAAAGGGATCGATGTACTGTGTATGATTAGGAGGGAGGGATAGAGCTACAACAGGGCATAGCTGGGGCCTGATCTCTATAATCTGCTGCACAGGCTCATGAATGAGTTTCTGTCAACTGCTTTAAACCCTCCTCCCAGTTATCAATTCTCTTCTTCTCATTATTCATCTGTCCTCTCCCTTAGAGCTCTGGTTTTGTTATTATTTTTTGCTTCTCTTTTACTCTGATGTTCTTTCATGGGCCATTTCAGTATTTTTGTCATCTCCTTCTCTTTTCTCTTTCTCTTTCAAAGGTCTTTTCTAAGTCAACTCTCTGCAACAAAAGCTGTATGGTGGCACTAGTTGGCTGCAGGCCAACACTCTGCTCTTTGGCTCCTTCCTCCTCTCTGTGTTGGTGAGCAGCAATCACTCACTCTGCCTCTCGCCCCCCCCCCCAACTCTCCTCCTTCCACCACTCTCTCTTTTTGTTTTTCCTCCTCCACATTCTTTTCTCAGAGGAGGCAGAGTGGGTAAAAAGTGTGAGATATCAAATGCTCAAGCGCTCACTTTCACACACATAGGGCTCAGTGCTCCTGAAAGGGGTGTGCCTGGTAATCCTTTGGAGCTTGTGTACGGAGGCCTTGTAAACCGGAGAGGGAGAAAAAAAGGAAAGACGAAATGAAGAGTAGAGGGAGGGGAAAGAGGGAGAAAGAAAGTGCTGACAGGTTTTTCAGATGAGAGGGCCCCTTTCTGATAGTAGGCACTCCACATGCTGCACTAATAAAAAAATAGGAAAAAAAAGACTTATGAATGTTAGTGAGTCACGCAACAAGTTTACATTAAGATGAATCCACAGTGAAGAAAATGAAGGCTCTAAAAGAAAAGGGGTTTCAGCTGTCCTGTGTGCATGGTCAGAGGAAAATCCAACCTGCGAATTTTACCCATCTGAACTCACATGCTGACCTCGCCCTAGTCACTGCAGTGTGGCATGTGCAGCCGGCAGCCGTCGTCCTCGAAACGACAGAAATAACCAAAGGAAAGGGGAAGTTGTGGTATTGCATTAGCTAGTGGGTCTGTCGCTTGCTTGCCTGGTCACGAGATCAAGGAGGAAGAAGGAACTATAGCTGCGCCCTTGTGTAACCTAAAAAACTCCAGACTTGTTTGTATGACTTTGAAGAAGATTGATACCACTTTTGCAATTGCCTATTTAGTGTATAGCTGGAGAGAATATGGTTAAAGACCTTAAGAGAGCTCTTTTATTATATAAAACAAACAGGATATAGTATAGTGAAGAGATTTTGTCCACTATGGGCAGACCTGGGATTGATATTACCAGTGTTTCTAAGCTGGCTGTGGGATTCAGCTTTATATGACTGTATTAATCTTCACAGGTAGCTTCTCACAAAACTGTGAATAAACATTTTTCTTTCTCATAAAGTTTACCTAATCAATTTATGAAAGCACTCACATCAGTGGACCAGTGTGGGACAGCACATGTCATCATCTGCATAATCAGATCCTGAGTAAGCTGGTCCACTGTGTGTATATTTGTTTTGTTGCTTTTTGTTTAGTTTTCCCACTGTGCCCTGGAGTAAAAACCCTGCCATCCGTCTGGCCCATCTGGTGTGCTATTCCACAGTAAGTGGGACAGTGCCTGGCTGAGTAAGAGGGTAAAACCAGGCTTAACACCAGTGATTGTGGGTGGGTGGGGAAGAGCCGCCTACATCCACCATAATGAGTTCAAAGCTAGGGCAAAGACAGAGGAAGATACGAGATTTAAAAAAGGCAGGCAGGCAGGAATGTGCCTCTCTTCATGTGGGCAGGGCTACATCTAAAGTGTCACTGTACAAAATGATGGGATGTAGATATATACATAGAGACATGCAAAAGCAGGGCTGCAGAGAACACACACTGCAGGGTGGTTTTAAAATAGTATGTACACAGACATAGGTGCGGAGGGAGTAGTAAAGTGAAGTGAACAAGACTTTATTTTGTCTGCTGTTCACAGTCTGCTTGTCTGGGTTAGACAACTATGGGCAACGCCTAGGGAGTACCACTTATGGGGGGTGCTTGAGTGTGTTTGTGGGGGCACTTAGGGGTAGAGTAAGCACTGTAGAAGAATCTGGGTTAGCGTGAATTATTCACTGGATGAGTACAGCCGCGCAGAGCAGGCTTCTCTTCAGGCAGCGTGCTCATTTCGAAAGCCGGAATAGGACATGTGGGGTAGCTGAGGCTGGGTCGCTGTGTGTATCAGTGGATTTAATGTGTCCACAAATGTCACAGCCCAGTAGACTAGATAACCAAATGATCATCGACATTGTTTGAGGCCCACAGATCACTTGGGAAATGAACACAGTAGGGTTTTAGTGGCAGAGTTTAAAGTTAATAATCATCCCAGCCTCACAATCTATTTCCCCTTTTCCTCCTTTCCTGATCCTCTCCCGTTCCCCTTCTTCTGCATCTCTTCCCACGTTGAAACAGAAAGAAGATAAACACACTGCTGCTCTGTTCACCAGGAGCTCTCTGACTGGTTAATGTGTGTGTATTTGTGTAATACACTATATTGCACTGTTCAGTGCAACAGGGCATCCCATGTTCAAATATTCCCTTCCCCCACCTACGCTGCTCTTCTGTCTTCCTTCGTCTCCGCCTTTCCTCCTTAACTTCCCTTCCTCTTTTAACCTCCTCGCTTTATTCCCCCTTTCCCCTTTTCTCTCTTGCCTCGAGTCACACTGGGTTTAAAAGTTGGAACATGGCCAATTAACACAACAGCCAAACCGATGTGGTGGAGGAGGGGAACAGAGAGAGAGAGAGAGAGAGAGAGAGAGAGAGAAGGCTCACATCGCTATACACTGACCTACATACACTTCCACCCAGCTGATTGAATCCTACGCTGAAGCCTGCGGCCAATCACGAGTGGGGGTGGAGTGCTAGCCAGCCAATGGCATCGGCTGCTCTCCGCAGAGCTATTGCACTGTCTCCATACAGTTTTCAGTAATCGTACAGGGGCAAAGAAAATGAGACAGGCAGGGAGTGAAAGGGTAAGCCTGACAGACGAGAGTCACAGAGAATGAACGAGAGGAGAGAGGACGAGAGACAAGAAATAGAACAGCAGTGCGTGGAGGCAAAATGTGGCTCAGACGGACAAAAATAAACGGTTTTTCTTTCCTCATTTACTCTCAGCCTCAGTGTTAGAACGGCACACTGAAGAAGGCTGACGTGTGGATTACTGCCCCCTATTTGTCTTTGCTCCTTTTCTAGCCTGAAGCCCGTGCTAGCCTTTTCTCAGTCTGAGAAGTTTGTGCTTAGCCTCAGTTCTCCAAGATATTCCTCTCAGTGTTACTAAGAGGTCCACAATTATGAAAAATGTTTGTTGCTGCCGGTTACACAATAACTCATGACTGAGGGCTTTGATGTTCGTGGTTTCATATATTTGGCGTTTGGTTTTATGACCCTTTGACCTGCAATGCAGAAATCTTCAAAAGTTGACTTTTTCAGTCAGTGTATTGTTATCTGTATTATTCATGTTTGTGGACTTGGTGCCAAATAAAACAATCAATAAAAGTGTATAAAACTTACTGTAGACATCGGTGACTGGGACTGACAGAAGGGAACGCTGAGCTCATCTAGACACAGCCCGAGGATAAATATACTTAGATAACACTCGCTCGCAGACACACACCAAACAACACACAATGTGTGCTCGTTCTCCACGCGCAGAAACACACAAACACACCTTTGGCAGTGAGATGCTACCACAGACAGGATGAGGGTATCCCCAGCACAGAGAAATGGAAAGTTCAACCTGCAGGCAACAAACTCCAGGATCTAAGAGAAAAGCTGACCTAAGTGCTCATATGCATGCAACATCGATAATATATTTCTATTCTTTTCATTTCAGCATCGTTTCGCTGTGGTGGACAAAAAAGGAAGGAAACGTCTCCAAAGCAAGACAATAAAAAGCTTAGAAAAGCAAACTGAAGGAAAAGGCGGGGGCAGCAGGGACGTGCAGAGAGGCAGCGTGAGGCACACTAACCCATATTTTGAAAGAGGGTGGCTTATACAGCTCCCACAACAGAGGCAACACTCTGGAAATGATGGATTACAGGAAGGAGAGGAAAGAGAACAAGCTATGATATGGTGCACAGTGACAAGATGGGATTTGGATCATTGGGTGTGCAGAGACAGACGCGTTTAAATGTTAAACCACGTATAGGCCCGTACATACCAGGTCATTCTGAATTTATTCACATGCAGAAACCCGTGTGTACATCAGATCTGTATCTGGTTCACACATCCTGGTAAACACACACTGTACATTAATCAGACTAAAAGGTTTTGAACCACACAGTGATGTCACTGCACAGTGATAATCAACAATTCATTCCCTGAGGATACAGTGGTCAGCACAGGTCTGTCTCACACTGGTGGTCCGTACATGCCCCCCCCACTGCCTCCTTTGTTTTAAGTGGACAGCTGAGCCTATCAGGAGTGATGAGGCTTCATGAATAATGTACACATTGACTCAAGTGCTCATATGAAAATGGATTCCTGACCAATATTGACCCGTCTAGTTGAAACAAAAAAAAGACAACAACAACAAAAAAAAAAACGAGCTGCACTCAACCACCCGCTAAGATCTCTCCAGAGTGAGGGGTCTGGGAAAATTATACCGTACTGTGAAAGTGAGAGGGGTGGAGAGCCGGTGTTACCCTCCTTTCTGAGCGTGAAACAAGCGAGGCAACCACACTAGAGCGCGTTGCAGCGTTCATAGACTGTAGACGTGGTTACAGGCGTTGCGCTTCAGAAGTTGTAGTTGTGTGAATTCCCCTCGTCCCACACTCCCCTGACACTGGAACTGATGAGCCTGTGTGAATTTCTGTAACTTTTCAGAACTTTCTCTCCCCTTCTTTCACACAGTTACATCTGATACATCTTTATGTGCAAATAGTCTTCATGTAAAGTCTGAAACTATTTTCCCCATTTGAGTGTTTCGTGTCTTTGTCAGTCATCTCTTTGCCACGTCTTTGACTGTGGCCAGAACAGCAGCGCAACACATAACCTGAGGCCAAATATGTGTTTATTAGGGAGTCTGCTGCTTGCATTGGACTCTACTGAAAAGCAAAGCAAAGCAAAGCAATTTAGGTTAAGATGCCGTCCAAAATCTGCAACACGCTAGTTTCAGTTCCTACTAAAGACCTTAGATTCAACCCTCTTCCTCCCACATTGCCTGTTGTTTCTCTCTATTGTTTGCTTTTTGTTGCAGAGCTGATGTCTTTGCTTTTGTGTAATTATTGTCTATCATCTACTAATGAAGTTTTATATATAAAACATCCAGGAAACACAACAAAAAGGCCCCAGAGAAGTGGCGTACATCGACAGTTGTGTCTTAGAAATTGCTTTACAATATTTCAGAGTGAATTTCTTCCCTGTAATTATCCCAAGTTACAGTCAGTCGCCTATAGCTTGTAGAGGCTTTCGCATAGACGGTAACACTCCAACAGGGTGGGACTGCACATACTGCCTGCCTGCTTGTCTCCTCAGCCAGATCACATGAGCTCCAACTCTGTACGGACCCCTCCTCCACCAGCACCAATATGCTCAGAGAAGAACAGGAGGGAGATTGAGAAGGAAGAGGAGAAAAGCAGAAAGCGTGCAGCCCACTTTCTTTGTATTTAGCAGTATTTCTTTGAGTCTTCACACACCACTGTGTCCTGGAGGCTTCTCCCACAAAAGAAAGTTTGTGAGAAGTCAAAGTGATGATGTCAGGGAAATGTACAACAGCAGCTGAGGCCAGGGCTGTCCCCTATATTAACCCATCCCCCTCTGCATACAGTGCTACGCACACGTGTCTATATATTCATAGTGAGCACAAAGCCTTCACTATATCAGGGCCCCCCTCTACATTCAAATGCCTGGAGCAGAACATGAAAAAAAGAAATGTGCACAAGAGAATGTCTCTGACTGGGTGTACTACTCCAGTTTTCTGCGTATGTATGCATATTAAATATGTAAACTGGCGCACGCTAGTTTCCCTCCAATTGTGCACGTGTGTATTCAGCACCCTGTCCTTGCCGTGGAGCCATTGTGAGGCCCTCCAGGTCTTGAGGTCAATGTCTCCGGGTATCAGTTACTCTCTACCACAGCACAGAGGGACTAAGTGATTGATGGACAGATGGCTTGCTGGTTGGGACAGAGGTCGCTGTGGGAACAGAGGAACGAGTTCCAAAATGAGAGGAATCACACATGCATACACCCATAATGCTTACAAATACACCACCACACAGGGTGATGATGAAGGAAAAGCTGAGGGAGAGTGTGTGTGTGTAAAACAGAAAGCAAGACTCGGTGTCTGGGTTGAGCGGTGCCCAATGTGCCTTGGGGCTTTGGAGCGATTTCATGCCCCCATAAGCAATGAAAGACACAGACCCAGACTCACACACACACACACACACACACACACACACACACACACACACACTGTTGGGCATTCGATCTGCCCAGTTACCCACATCAGATGATAAAAGCCTGGCACGTGGTGTAAGACAGAGAGAGAAGAACAAAGATAAGCAAAGAGATAAATCTGCTACAACATGCATTTACTAGTTGTTGCAGCAGATTGAGCTAATTATTCATGAAGCATCCATCCTTTTAATGTTACTGGCTTAGAAATGCATATCCAGTTTTAATGGCTCTCAGAAAGTAGTTTATGGCTTTGTAACCTTTGCACAGAACACCATGTTCAGGTTGTTACTCGCAAAACAGGCACATATTAGTACACCCCCACCACCATTCTTCATAGTCATTTTGTGTTCTCTGTGGTGGTCCTGGTCAAGTCCTCATCAAAATTAGTTGATGTTTAGCTTCATTAGACCGAGGCCAGATTACCTTTACTGCTTCTTGTCAACTTTATTTTCTCCACTGCAGCGCTGTTTTGTAAACAGGGGTTTTCTTCTCGAATGCTGTGGTCAACTTCCTGTAATGTCCTTCACGCTGTCCGATCAGTTACAGTCAAACCGATTTCCAGAAATAATCCTTGTGTCCGAGTCAGAACAGCTTACCTGTCCACTTTTCAGCGACGGGCTGTGCAAACAAGTTGTGAAGTGCAGCATCATGTTTTGATGATTCCCACTGTGTCTCCTGTTGTTGGTAGTGGTAGCGTATGTTCCTCATCATGTGACGCTACAGAATACAGCACTAGACACAACCCTAACACTACTAATGCAGTTGTCCTGCTTAACTTGACTAACCGTTGATGCATTTAGGTTGTAGTTAGTAATTTAAACAATTTCAATTTTCTCAGTATTGCTAAGCATATTGCTGCTAAACTAATATGCACGTGGTTGTGTTTTCATACTTATGGTGCCTACATATATACAAGTGTGTGGGCACATACAGATTACATGGTCATGGTATATTGGTATATTTTGGTACTTATTATTGGTACATGGTATATGTCATAAACTAACAGACCATTGAGGTCACATATACTGTATACTGTAACTCTCACAATGTCATAGTCCTCATCAGTAGTGATTCCCAAGATGAATTCAACTCCGTAGAACAGTTCAGTGCTAAGGAGCTTAAGGATATTGTTATTTGTAGGATTATATCTCGCTTAGGGATATTTTCACAGTAACTATGGTTTATTTTTCTTCCTATATAGACTCAGCTGGTCCAGATATTTGACCTGGTCACCTTGGCTGCATATCCTAACATGCTCATGTTGAATTTCAGCAGAGCAGAATTTTTGGGAGAACGTAGAAGTGTCTGGGTTTCAGCTTTAAATGCTGCCAGGAGTCAAACTGAGACTAGTTTGTGGGTGAGCAGTCTTTTAGAAACCCTTTCTGTCTGGGTTACTGGGCAGCAGTCAAGTTATGACCTTTTCCTTCATCATCTTAAGTTAGATATGCCACTGCCCTAAACCCTGGGGTCAGATTTCACTAACTCCACAGTCTCTTCCTTCCTTAAATGAGCTAATTCAGTTGCAAGATTCTTCTGTCAGCTCTTCAGCTCCCCAAGTCTTTTCCTAATAAAACAAACTTGTCCAAATGTATTTGGCTAAAGGTCAAGTAAGTTTATGTGCTTTCAGCAAACAAATATGAGCAAGCTTATGAGGTTGACCTGTACCGTAGCTGCTGCTGCTGCGCTCTGCACGCATATCTGCTGACCCTTATCAGCCTCCCACCCTCCCCACTCTCTCTTATAAAACCCAGGTGTGCAAACACAAAGATTTACCTAGGCCTCATAAATGATGGCAGATAAGACAAGAGGAGAGGAGAAATAGCAAGGAAGGAAGCCCATCTCACATCCACAGTGACCTCTTAAACTGGGTTTTGACTTGGCCTAGTGTTTTTTAGACTGACAAATGGTTAAAAAAAAGGTTTTTACAGAGACATTTGATGTCTCATCCTCTCATGATCTATCTATATTGTAATGAGGCTATAAGCAGGAATATTGTTCCAGTACAGTTCATCTCTGGAAAAAAACGAGAAACCACTTCATGAAAGCTGTGACCGCAAATCAGGGTAATTCCACCAAATATTGATATCTGAACAATTCCTAAGTTGAATCATTAGTGATGTGTTGTGTAAAATGAATATGAACTTGGGCTTTTGGTGTTTATTTGCATTTTGACGTCAGAAAACAGTGAACCTTTTCTGCTTTAATTTCCAAAATGACAATATTTGCATTTGGAGTTTGGGAGTTATGTTGTCAGTAGTTTTGTAGTATTTTCACTCCAACACAGACCGTTAAACAGCAAAATCAGAGAAACTGAAAACTTTGCAGTGGTCTCTCGCAGTGGTAAAAAGGGGATCCAATGCCTCAAAGCAGTTTCCATCGTTTAAATGCAACTTGAGAAAGAAAAATAGTCTACTTGAGTGTGTGTTTTGTCTGTGTCCTCGCTGTTAACCTCTCGTGCAGCCACGGGAAGAGCAAACTGACATGCTTACATTTTCATATTTCACATTTAGTTGTGTTCATGTGCTCAACGTGTACAGAAAGCCACAGTGCCGTCTGCAGCCATGAGAATTGGTCTTTCTGCTTCACTGTTCTGCGTCTAAAGCAGGCTCAACAATGGCTTGCCTTCATCCCACGGTAAAGCACACACACTAACACACAACATCTGAAGACCAGGGCCATTGTTGTAACTGCATGATGAGTGGGATTAGTGCGTGGGACCTTGAGGCTGACCAACACAATGCTGAACCACGAGCTACACAAACCCATATGAGGATTCCTTGAAGGGCTAACACGCACAAATGCATTAAGACACTCTTTACTGTGCTGAAAAACCACCATACATACATTATGGTAACTATTATGAGAGGCCCAGAAAGAACAGAAAACATCATTCCTTTGTTTTAATGATGCATGCAGGATATGGAACACTGAAGCCCAGCATGTTAATAGCAACACATCTCGAGCTGTGTAATTCGTACCAGAAGCTCAAACACTTTGCATGTGTGACTCTCAACTATTGTGTTTCACAGAGATAAGAAAATCCTGTGTGTCCTTATAGGAGCCCATTGGTTGAACAGGTGCTTGACGACACTCTCAGATTTTGCTTATCAAATGTGGGAGTGCCGTCTCGGTGGTTGGAGAGCTTCCACCTTTACCTCTCTGCACAGTGAGTGTGCAGAGTTGTCTTTGAACACACAACAGCCTGCACTATGCGAATCAAGTTAGAATCTATGAGCACTTTAATTCTGCAAAGTATGTAAGCATCAAATAATAAAAGAATTCTATCAAATTGCTGGTATGATGACCAAACATATTTACAGCAGCCACCTCAAAGCTTTCTTTTGATTTAAGGCTGTGGATTAGTTTCTAAGATGTTAGAAAATTAGTTCACTTCTGGCGGAGGACCAACCTCTCTCTGCCAAAGTTTCATGTCTAGATAATATCTTTCCACTGCAAAAAGAGTGATCAGAAAACCTTTAAAGAAATTACAATACGTCACACAAATCTGAGAGTTAATCATAATCACCTATGAGATGTGTTTAAATCTGTGACTCACACATCTTGTGAATACAACACATGTACGCACACACACACACACACACACACACACACACACACACACACACACACAGGTGGGTTGGCTCAATTTAGCTGCAGCTATGGCTTCCAAAACACTTAATCGTACATAATCCGGGTTAATCTGCTGTCATCAATCTGAACTAACTGAAAAGGAGGAGTATGAGTAGATCAAGTGGTGAGATATGGGACATAAGGAAATCAGACCAGCTTGGTTTTAGGAGCAAGTGAGAGCAACAAAGAGAGACAAATCAAAGTGCTTTTTCCGCCACGATATGTCACCAGCACATCACTTCCGCCCTCCATTGCTCACTTCTCTGCTTGTTCTGTCTCCCTCTTCTGACACAGAAAGCTTTTTTGTAGTCTATTAAATGTTAATCAGCAGCAGTAGCTCAGTGACGGCAGATAGGTCGAGTGGTGTAATAGAATGAGACAGGCTCAGAGGGAAACAGATTAAAGTTTAAAAGCCAAGAGTTGCATTGACAAGCCAAATTCAGAGATAACTTCAAATCAGCCACTGGCAGATGACTGTTGACATGGGTTCAGATGGTGGAGCGAGATCACACACCTCTCACCCTGCTCTCGCTCCCTCACCACACAAAAACACTGCCGGTTAATCACATATGAAAACTGGACCCGGTAGTACTGAGAGGGTGTGTGTTGGCGTGCGTATGGTGATGGTGGAGAGAGTCAATTACAGAGGAGGAGGAGACGGAGGCCCACATCAGCAATGTGGTTATCGGAGAAACTTGAGAGGCAAGCCCAGAATGGGAATGTGCAGTCTGATTGTGTGTGTGTGTGTGTGTGTGTGAAGACAGGGGGCGGGAACATGTGTTCACTGGGTCACTCTTTTATCAGCTGTCACCCAAACTGCAACTTGGGCTTGCTGTCAGTTGCTATGGAGACAAACAAGTATCAACCCCTCCCTTCCCTTGCCCTGTCGACACAAGTTTGCATACTTTTATGTAAACATATGTAAGAACACACAAACACACATACAGCTGAGAAAATGAGGGTCATTTGCTTGGTCATTAGCTGGATTCTACACTTCTAAAGACTTCTCTGCCCAGTGGGATGTCCTGCGCTGCACCGCCCATTTCCGGTTTGATATAAACAAAATGTTTTCATTATTCTGTTGAGGCTCGCTGGTGTGTGTTGTGTTAACATGGAAATGGGTCAGATGACGACACGTGAAAAATAAAAAAGCGATGACAGTTATGTCTTCTCTCATATTCTCACTAAGTAAAGTAATTTGGATTTACATATTTACATAAAGGAGCAATTCAACAATCTGGCAAACAAACTGTCGCCACCAGAAAAATAAAACTGTGGTAATATGTGGGGATCAGGGGTAGTACTTTCTGAGTATTAACTATTGAGGCAGGGGCCTGCAACGCCGAACATTGCTGACTGGTCTAAAACTACGCCAGTGCACACCCAGCATAAAACAAACACTGCTGCTCAATGGCAGGTCAAAAATGTTGAACTATTCCTTTAGGTTTTACAAACTTAGTGTAAAAATAACAGTCGCTGCAAAGAGTCTGTGGAGTTCAGTGTGATGCCCAGGGGCACTGAGCGAAGCTACAAGAGAGACACAATGCTGGTCTGTCTTCAGCTAAAGCGTCACAAAACTCATTAAATAAGTTACTACTACCGACTTAGACATCTCTGTGAACACGTGAAAAGCAGCCGCAGGCATTTTATTAACAAATACTGGCGCTTTTCTGAAACAACTGACTGATACAGTCTCTCAGACACAAATACACCTCTGCAAACACTGTGTGCAGACATGTCACACAGTTATGTTTTTTCTTGTACATAAGCATGTTTGTTTTTATATGTGTGTATTTGCAGAGATATCTCATTTAGGCAGAGCGAACCAGGCTAAAGGGGACATGTAATTACTGGTTTCTTGGATGTTTTATTTATTTTTCTAGCGGCAGGCAGACAGTATGTCTTGAAGCGACACATTCATAGCATGTTTTTCCAGCCAAGCTAGTGTTTCTATATTATCTCTCTCTCTCTCTCTCTCTCTCTCCCCGTCTCGCAACAAAACTCAAACTTTTCTGCTGCACAGAATTTAGAGATTGTACTGGAGAACATTGTTTTCTGTTTCACCTTTACCCAAGGAGGTCAAAGGTCAGGGTCAATCACAGAACAGCAGGCCTGGAGCTAGGAGGAATTCAAAAACACTTGCTTTTAAGTACTCGTCAGGGCAGATAGTGTTCTAACCCTCATCCTGAAGTTAAAGGTTGGTCTCTAACCACAAGACAGACCACTGCGCTGTTTGTCCTAGATGTTAATATTTCCCTACCCCCTTTTCGTTTTGTGCATAGGAGATTTCTGTCGTTGCGATGCCTTTCTGGCGTAGCTACTGTACAAACGCTAACCCTTAGTAGACTCTTGCAGCTTCAGCTTTGCTCTTTGCTGTACTTATCTGGCTGAAACATTAGTCTCGTGCACCAACAGTTGGAAAAGATCGGAGTAATCTGATGATGAAGTGCTGAGCAATTGTTTCGCCGTATGGGGGTGCTTTGATAGCAGCACCAGAAATGTTCTAGCTCGAGCTCTACAGTTAAACAAGTTAAAGATCTCTTATGATGCCTATTTTAATATGGAATCGTGACAAATAGCAGCACCTGCGTAGCCAATCAGGCTTACTAATGAGATGTTTTTTCCAGCAGGAATTTCCTATTTTTGCCTACTATCAAAGAATGAACTTAAGCCTGGTGACTAATGCAGAAGCTAAAATGTCTCAATAACATGAGGCAAATGAGCTGAGAGTTGCAGCACAGTTATGAATCTAGACCGTCACTGAGCCACAAGTGTTGGTACTTTAGATGCTATCAAAGACTAGTCATGTGCAGGGAGCTGGTTTCTCCTGGTTGTCTGTGTGTGTGTGTGGGTTTGTGTGTGTTTAGCGCTCACAGATTTCACTTGTGTAATCTGCATATTTTCACAGCAACGACGTGGCTGTAGTGTCTCGAGTGTCTGAGAAATGCTGCAGCATTATTATGATGGCCACAAAAGACGAGAAGGGACCAAGAGAGTATGGAGTGTAACAAGAGGAGAGGCCCAAGATATACTGCCATTCATTAGAGCCCACCGCAGATTTCAAGAGTTGTGCTTCAGAGGAGCAGCAGCAAGGGGGATGGCTTGTTTTTTTGCTCACCACTGTGTTTTACATCCAGACAAATGAGGGAGCTGGCAGGAAAATAATGAGGGATGGCGAGAGAGAGAGAGAGAGAGAGAGAAGCAAGTGGAATGAAAATAAGAGGAGTTTGAGCAATGAAAGAAAAACAGAAACTGTGAAACAGAGTTAGCCTTTAGCCAAGAACAGCCGCTTAAAAATTAATACTGTGATCTGAATTCATCCCGAGTGCATTGAATAATTGAGAAGTGTCTTTGAGGAGAACAGATCGTGAGGAGTGTGACATGGCTCGGGTGGTGAGGATGCAGAAAATGAGTGAGAAGCAAAAACTCTCTCTCTCTCTCTCTATCCTGCTTTGCCTTTTGACGGTCAGTGGTAATCATGAGGTGAGTATTTGTACACAGGCACAAAGGAGAAGAAGTGACATAGTCGACTAGATTACAATAAATCTGCATGTTTCAAAGGCCTGACTTTTTAACAGCAGAAAATCTGACTAATGTTGTGTTTACTTTTACACAAGCAGACACAACAGAGAGAACAAAAGAAATACTCGTTGGCCAAAAGTATGTGGACGCACCTGTCAAAAGATTTTGGCTGGAGCTTGCAGAAACATTTTCCAGTTACCTGTCTGTATAGTTAATATGGATGTGTAGTCTACACTGAGCCAGCTTAGCCTGGTGCACAGAAGTGAAATAGTGAGTCTGGCTCCGTCCAGAAGTGTCAGAATCTGTCATTGTGTCATGTTGAGGATGGTAATAAGGGAGCTTTAGAGGTGTGAGGTAGGCAGAGGTCATTTTCAACATGATAATTCCCAGAAGATACAGCGGGTCTATAAATAAATGCTTTACTGAGTGTGGTGTGGAAGAACTTGACTGGCCTGCACGGGCCTCTCATTTTAACCAAGACGCCAACTACAACACAGACATTAACAACCAGCATCAGGGAACATTAATATGGTTGGGACTGAAATCTGTATAACCAGTCATCGAGGAAAGGGAAGGTTGTTTTATCAGCACACCGATGCTAATGATTGTGTGTAATGTCCAGATGTCCACATACTTTAGGCCACACAGGATTTATTGGAAATGTATAATCTAGGTCTAACAAACCCTTGTCTGGCTCACAAAGAAAAAGGTGGCCATTCACTGGAAACTGAACTAGAACAAAGCCTGGGGGTTTTACTCCACACACAGGTTAATGTCCATGGGTGCCAACATCAAGACTTGGGGGGGAGGGGTAGGGAGGGTTCCTGGAGCTGGTGGATTCCCATAACCCACTGCTCCTTTACCCTCACACCCTCAACGGGGAATCACAGCCAGAGGGCAGTTGTAATACACCAATTTAGAGCAAAACTTGTTAATTTACTCCATCAACTCCTCCTTCTACCGTCTTCACCTCCCTGCCCCACTCCTCCCCTCTTTTATTGCCTCTTTGCTTCAGTGCCTTCAGTTTGGCACAGCGCCAGCTCTTGAGCACCTGAGTGCACATACACACGAATTAACACAGCCTTCAGCAGTATAAGAATTTCCCTACTAGCCAGACATCTTTTGTAGACCTCTGGTAGCGCCGATAGACCCAATAGTTTCCTGGAGTAATATTCATGGCTGACGCTGGGATCTTATCACTCACGTAAAGATAATTCCATTCTGCACTGATGGGCAGCCAATGAAAGGACGAGTGTAGTTTTCTTTTTGTCTGTCTCTTTCCTTTTGTGAACACTATCCTGCTGTGATGGGAACAATAAATGATTTTCAGCACCACAGAATCATCACTTTCAGCTTGCTAGGACATTTAAATGTTAATCACCAGCTGTTTTCCTTACGTCTCCAGACAGTGAAATTGGGTAATGTGCACTGTAGGGTGGTAGATATTTGCTTTTGGGCTCTTTAAATATGTCTCAAATATCAGATGCTTAACTCTCAATTAGCCATCAATTATATCAGAGCAATAAGAACAATGCAACACAAATCTCTTCAATCCTAGGGGTTTTAAAAATAGCGTGATATTCTTAATGATTTCTAATGAGATAAACCAAATTGACACCGCTGTATTCAGACCTCTGCAGCCTAGACTTGGGCTAATGAACAACAGTGACATGCCTGAACATGCCCAGGCATGGTACTGTATGTCTGTGCATGTCTGCCTGTGTGGGAATGTATGGCAGGTTAAAAAAAACCCCACAAGAACCTACATATCTAACTTTATCGGAGGCAACAGGAACGAGAACGTACACCGCACATGATATCAGCTGAGATTATGAGGGAACATCAGATGTATGTGTGTTTATTTACGTGTCGTTTAGGTGTGACATAACTAGGTCTTGACCTGCGATGGGCAGCTGCTGGGAACAGGGATTCAGTTACAGCAGGGTTAAATAACTCTAGAGTACAAGGTTCAGTGTAGCCAGGAATACTTGCACGCACAAACACAAATACAAACAGCCACTTGTGTACGTGCACACAGGTGCACTTAATCTTTCGATTACGCAAAGACACACAAAAGAAGACACACACACACACACCCATATGCTCAATGCGTTACAGGCATGTTTAGAGGTGATATTTTGAGATGCAGCCCGTCGCTCCCTATGATACCGAAACTTCTCTCAGCACACATTTCAGCGCCTCTAAACCAGACCTACCCCCTCCAGGACAGACGTCCTGCTAGAAGACTCCAACACACACTGGTCCTGTCAAACAACTAAAAGCAATCATTAAATATTGTGATTTATGATTAATTATGTATTTCAAAATATAAATCCTACATTTCTATTAAAAGCGTTTCCTGTATCTGCTCCGGGTTAAAGACCATTTAAGTTGATAAAAGATTTCCTCGTCTTATGTGTGTCTGTCTTAACATACTTTTACCAGGGCTAATAGTTAACTGACAAAGATATGAAGCAGAATGACATAAGTGGAAACCAGGGAGAGAAACCTAGGAGGATTATTAGGATTTGCTCAGCAAATCTCCTCAACAAAGGTGCTCTGGCTGCATGAAACAGCAGGTGCACAAACCCAGCTCTGTCTGGGGTTAAATGCGGAGCAGAGGAGGCCTGAAAAGTCCCTCCCCAGAGGTAGTCCCTTAAACACCTGGCTCTGCAGTTTCATTGGATTTATACTAAAACCTAACAACAGCATGTGAGATGCTGAACTTTCTGACAGTTTGGACATATATTACACTAAAAGAAGCCTCAAACGAACTTCTGTGTTGACACAATTTTACAAAGCAAACAAAAAATACTATTTGTTAAAAAAAAGACTCCTAAAAGAAAACTAAAAAAGGTCAGAGGCTGTAAGCTGCAACCAGGATTTACTGACAGACCCTGTGTAACACTAAACCACCGACAGCCTGGCCCTCATGCCCGAAATTCCAGGAGTAACAGCCCTGCGTGGTGAGGGTGAACCTGGCCTTGACTTGATGGGGCTACACACATGACCTCCTTATTTGCTCCTCGCTGAAGCATACCACATAGCAAAAGTTGAGAACCCTGACAAAATATGTCCCACAGGCTCCACACCCCGTGGGAACCCTTCTTCAGCGCCTGATGGGTGTTAATGCTCTCTGAGCTCCTGCACCTCCCTCCAACTCACTTTTTTTTCCCCCGCAGGTGCCTTATGTCTTTCACAACTTTCCTCAAAAAAAGGAGCTACCTCACTGCAACCCAGCAGTTTATGTAATTCCCTCATGGCAGGATCAGCAACCTTGGCTGTTGCCAACCTGACCCAAGAGACTGGCACATCCCTGCCAAGGTTTACATAACAAATGGCAAACAGGGCAATGCCTCTGTGGTTACAGAACCGTGGCGTCAGTCCAGCTTCTATACATGAAAGCAGCAAACATAAGGTGATAGAACCGTGAAGTCTATTTCTAAGCACGACATGACTGAATGGTCGTGGGTATTTCACATAGTGGGGGTTACACACAAACGACTGCTCTTGAGCAATGATTCCTATTTTCCGTTTGTTTACATTCAGCTCCTTGTGCTATAAATGGATTATCTGCTGTCCAGTAAACTGCCTTATGTAACTGTGTCGTTCACTGGGTCTTAAACCAGCTTGCATCACTCAAAATAGGCAACTGTGTTTCCTGACAAACCGGTTACAACCCTTCTGTTTGCTCCAATTCCAGCCATGTGACTGTGACTGTGGCCTCTGAGGAATATTATGCACATAAATCACCAGAAGCTCAAATGAAAAAAAAGACAAAGGACGTGCCTCTAAGGCGAACTAGAATTATCACCTTTCTGACAGTTTCAGCTGAAACTGATTCATTATAACCTCGTAAAAGTCGGATTCATG
Source organism: Microctenopoma stevenorrisi (assembly GCA_032270685.1). Classification (NCBI taxonomy): domain Eukaryota; kingdom Metazoa; phylum Chordata; class Actinopteri; order Anabantiformes; family Anabantidae; genus Microctenopoma; species Microctenopoma stevenorrisi. The sequence continues at coordinate 10,233,945 of JAUMTR010000016.1, forward strand.
ACGCTGCGTTGCACAGCTGTGCCTAATAAAGTGGCCGGTGAGTGTGTAATTTGCAGTGGAAGGGGGATGACAGCCGTAATAGCTGTCAGACTTTCCTAAATCGTAAAAAAATCCTACTGCGCTGGTGGAACTGTGCGAGAGCGTGGGCGCCTGCGCGTGTGCGTCAGTGGGTCTCCAAGCCACATGCTTTTTGCTTTTGTTTTTGTTTTGATGGAGGAGGGAGGGGGGCTGGGTGGGTGGGTGAGCGAGCGGGGCGACTCTTACCTTCCATCCTGCAGAGCTGTTGCTGTCGCCTTTGTCTTTGAAGTACGGGATAGATCGCACCATCCAGTCATAAATTTGGGACAGTGTCAGCCTCTTGTCCGGCGCACTCTCGATGGCTTTGGTTATCAAGTCGGCGTAGGAGAGATTTCCCCAGGCGTTGCGGCGAGATGACGCTTTTCTCGGGGTCTGCTGAGCAGCCAGGCTGCTGGGTGTCAGCGCGCCAGAGCTGGCGGCGGGGGAGTGCGTGGAGAGCGGCGAGCCTGCGCTCTCCTGGCCGGGGGAGGAGAGCGCTCCATCGGCTGCGGGGCTGTTGCTGCTCTGGTCCTCTGTCGCCACGCCTGAGTCGTTTACGCTGATGGTCGTAGGGGTAGCGCTGTCCTCTTCGTCATCCTCCTCCTCGGGGATGATATCTGTGTCATTGCTCTCCGGTTTAACCGCATTCGAGTCCGGTCGAGGCAGTGGCCAGGTGCAAGATCTGGGCCGCTTCTGGGGCTCGAAGTCCGGGTCGATGACCGTTTCCAAGTCCGGGAGCGGGTCGGCGAGCGGAGCCTCTGCCATTCTTTCCTGCTCTAGTCACAATCTCGCCCAGTAGCCAGGCAATAAAGTTATAAGACAAGCAACGAAGAGCTGTCAAAGTCGCGTCCCATGAATGCGCGCTCTCGTCCTTTGTTGCTATTCCACAGCAGCAGCGTCCTAACAGGGCCAAGAGCAACTTGGGTATGAAAGCCTGTTGAGGACATAAAGAAAGAATCAATAACGTGGAAACACTCGATTAGAGACTGGTTCAAATACAACCTATCCCACAGGTTGACATATTTCTGTCATTGAGTCTGCGATACTTCTTAAAACGGACATATACGGCTTCAATAGAGCTATTTACCCCTGAGAGCTTCACTGGGCTTTAGCGCTAATAAAACAGAGCCTGATGTACACCAAATGCCGTCCTGCTGCAAGGATCTGAATCTACAAACTGGAGATCAGCGCAGGACAAAGTAGTTAAACCCATCTCTCTGGGAAATAAATCCCGTCTGAACACTTTAAATTGAATACCTTGCACTGCCAGTCTCCTGCGCTCCGTGGTTCACTACGTTAACTACTAGATCACGGAGTGTCCACAGCTACTTCCAGATGCCATCTTGCCTCTTTTCTCCTTCCCTCCTCAAGTGCGCTCGGATGTACAGACAGATAGGATGTATGCAGGATCCGTCTGTGTCGATGTGGAATAAGCCTGCCACCTCACTCTGGGTTACTACTGTATCTCAAAGTGCTCTCCACTCAGAGCTGCGCGCACACGCATATACACACACACAGACACACGCTTACGCACGCACACATGCAAGGCGACCGAGGGCCAGCCCCTTTTAAAGAGACACCACAGTCGCGCAGGGCAGTGTTGCCTGTGCGCCGGGGGAGGCTGGGGCACGTCTTGACATGTTGGTTTTGGACACATTAATAGTGACACCACTGAAAAATAAAACAGGTCCGCTCATTTTAGAAACACGTCAAAGAGATCACACGTCCAACTTTAGTTTAAAATAACTGGGACTATAGGTGTGCTGCATATTTCTATAATGATATACTGATATATAACTCTGGAAATAAACTGCCATTAATAAAAACATCATGTGGCGTTTTAATACGTCAGCACCAAATTTTGATAATATAGTAATATTACATGTTCCACAGAAACACGTGTGATGTCCCTCATCTGATGGCGCCTTATAATTAAAGCACTGAAACATGGCATTACAAATACGCCAAGTCTTCGTCGTCTTGTAGCTTCTCTAATTCCTGAATGTACCTTTAATCACAGTCTCCCGTCAATCACACCTGTCACTGCGCGCAGGCCACGCCCCTCTGGACTCCGGGATGACGTCACCCCGCTTGTTAGCCAGAGATGAAAGTAGATGGTCCTCCATCCTGTAAGTGATGCTCTAGACAACCGCTGCTCCTCCACCTCCACCTGCACCACCACCTCCTCCTCGACTGGATCAAAACAGCCTCGTCCTCCGTGTTCTTTGTTTCTGGCCGCGCGGCCGAATGCGCGCGCTCGCGTTTTCTGTGCAGGAATGCGCGTTCACAGCTGACCACAACAAGACAATCTTAGTATCGCGTGGACATATGTTCAGTGATACTGAAATGTATTTCTTTTTACTGGCACAAGTGTGTGTATCCTTACATCACATTTCACGAGTGTGTGTACCTAGCTTTACTGTAGCTAATTTACGGTTAATGGGAATAACCATTTGCTGAGAAACATTGTTCACTGACACAACCAGGCAGACATCCACATTTTCCACGGCAGGCTGGAGTGTGTACAGAGTTACAGGAGCTAGTAGGTGCACACGTACACACACAAAGAGAATTCCTGATGCAGCAGTTTGACTCCTGCAGAAAACTATAGACGTAACTGCTGGCTGGATGCACACACAGAGGTGGAGATGTCAGAGATGCATCATAACAGTCTTATTTATTTTATTTATTCATTTATATGAACCTTCTACAACGATAAAGCGAATGTAAAGATATTAGTGATTCATTTAAATGTCTCAAGGTGAAGCATGTATTATAGAGAGAGCTTTATATACTATATTTCAATGCTTTTGTTCTCTGCAGAGACAAAAGAACCTGCAGATTAAAAAAATGTGAGTCAGTCTTTGCTATGCGTCACACATGGCATTTGGCCAGTTT
>JAUMTR010000016.1:10239180-10267346 GCA_032270685.1 Microctenopoma stevenorrisi
ACTAATCATTATTTAAACCTTTTACCACTAGGGGGCGGTAGCCAGCTACCTTGCGGGACACTTTACCCCCTCCCACTGAATGAAATAGGACCCTGCTTAGGTTTCATACATTAAAACAAAAAATCCACAAGGGGGCGAGAGCACACCTCACAGAATAGGCTCATAAAATACTAAGTTAAAAAAAAACAGGCAGAAGATAACACATGAGTTTACTATGCATCAGGTCTTTCTTAACTTTAATAAAGTACAGTTTTTTCACTGAATAAGTTTCCACTGATGCCCAAAATTCACTTGAACTTTTTTATTTCTGCTAATCAGGAACTTTTGCTTATGCAGTGTCAGTAATTAGGGAGGTAAGGTGTTGTCTGGAGGTATATAATTATCCTGGCAGTCAGAAGTGGATGTTAGGTGCTTCTTGCTGTGACTGCGGTCTCCTGCTATCCAGTAGGAATCCGTTTGCATCTCCATCAGTCTGGAGACAGTCCTCTGGAAAGCAAAGATCTCCTCCTCCGCTGTGAACAGAGTCAGGTGCTTCGCTGCCTCCTGAAGAGAGATTATGTTTTTAATTCACAAACTACTAAACACCTCCTTTTATCCTTATTGAAGTAATCAGTGATGTCATTATTTTAATGATTCACGAAAGGCCCTGGAAACACAAATCTTCCTTTTATTTTTAATTGGACATTATGGTTCTCCAGCTGCTTTATTGCTTTGTATTTTGTCTTGTTGCACATGTGAATTTACCTCACTGAGGCCCAGGTCATCCAGCAGCTGTCGGTCTCTCTCGTCTTCCCCTCCAGAGTGGACAAACAGACGTGCTAATGGAGCCGCTGCCAGCAGCACCACTCTCACCTGGGATACACATGGAAGCAGACAACGATCTAACTGATTTCAAGCAATCTTCAGTTTCTTTCTGGAGGCTTCTTACTATATTATTAATGATCAAGTTTTTCTGATAATCAATACAAAACGCCAGTGTAGAGACATTTTTGCTTGTTGCCTAAATTCTGGACAGTTTGAATGCATATTATCGCATCCCTGAGGTGATTTCAATGCCTATCAACAGCTGTTTTTACAAATCGAATATCCAGAATCCCCGAAGTAAAGACGTCATCGATAGAATGACCATGCATAAGAGTGATTTAATGAAAGACTGGACATCGTCGAGTGGTAATGCACTTTAATAATATTGTTTACAGTATTGACGAGAGTCAAGATTTACCGTATCAATTTTCTGTATCAGCATACACAGGTACCTGATCTCACCGATTCTCATGTGGCTAAATGAGCGAGAAATCTCTGCAACCAGGTTTAAAAGGTTCCCGAAACCTTAGCAACATAGCAATACCAATGGATATAATATAATTATACATAGGTGTAAAGGCTGGATGCCCACATACCAGTGCAGCATAGAGCTAATTTAGGCACAAATGTAAATATAATGTATTGAAGTAATATTCTCAAACAGAGACAAGTAAACTGCCCTGGTTTGTAAGTTGCATACCTTCTTGTCATAAAAGTTGTCTATGAGGGTGGTGAAACGTCGCGCCTGGTCCTTAAGAGTCAGTGTTAGCATGGGAACATGGCGGATAAAGACAGTGTCAAAAAGTCGTGCCATCTCCAGGTAGTCACCGGCACACAGAGGCTGGAAAACAACCACACAGGTCACACCTTTAGACATACACCAAAGTGTCGAGAATAAATAGCTCCAACATCTGCTTCATACACACACTGTATGCTAGAAAAATGCTAACTGTACAATCAAGGCACAGGCTGGTGTCACTTAAGTCCCTGTCCTTGGTTCTTTGCCATTCAGGATGATTGCTCTCAAAACTAACATGGATGTGCCAACATACATCAGAAGAAGCCTTGAAGCTCAGATGCCTGCAAAAGCTCACTGCTGTCCATCAAACTTGAGACTTTACACACTACAGATTACTGTACCATACGGCTTTATGTCTGGCACAACGAACTCAACTATTCACAGAACTGTCAATAGGCTTGCTTTTTGACATTGAGCAGAGAATAGAAGCGAGTCGTAGGGAAGGTGATTTAGTTTGAGAGCAAAGGCTTGGACAATAGGTACGTAGAGGAGGGTGGAAACAGAACGCAGAGGCAATAAAGAAGCAGCAGAAGTGCTTTCAGTATGGGCAGTTTTGATTATTGGGGAGTGCATTTTGTGTCTAAAGAGAATGAGGCTGTCTCAGGTGGTCCAACATGCAAACTGTGCACTGTAGATATCTGCAATGTGCTCAGAAGGTATTCAGATACCTGTGGTAAATCACATTATATGGACATCATTTGGAAAAGGCACACTAAGGCCTCAAAGCTGGCAATGCGTACTGTTTCAGAAACCAACAACTGTGAGGTGAAAACAACTGCCTGCAAGCCCCAGATCTGGGGACGGCTACACTGAAGGTTCCCAAAAGCACAGCGGCCTCCATAATTCTCAAATAGAAGAAGTTTGGCACAACCAGGACTCTTTGAAGAGCTGGTCATCCAGGCCAAACTGAGCATTTGGGAAAAAAGGGCCTTAGTAAAAGAGGTGACAAGGAACCAGTCCAGTCTGTCCTTTGTGGCCATGTGGTCGGAACCCATAAGACCAGATAATCTTGGTCCTCAAAGTCTGAAAGTGCTTCAGATGCTTTTCCTGCACATGTCAAGCAGACTTTTTATGCGTTTTGGACTGAGAAGAGGTTTCTGTCTAGTCACTCCGCCATAAAGCTCAGATCGTAGGGGGCTTCAGTGATGGTTCCCATCTGGGACTTCTCCAAACAGAAGATCAAGAGTCTGACGTATTAATGCCAATGTGATATTTCAGGTTTTCCCTTTTTATACATGTTCAAGCATAGTAACTACTATACTGCAACAGTCTTCTGAGCTCAGAGTAGAGGTGAAAAAAAATTAAATAATTAAAATATGTGTCATTGTGCAACTGTAACACACACAGTTGTTTTTAAATTACAAAAATACTAGTGAATAATCTAATTGAGATTTGTAGAGAAAATGATTCAGCAGAAAAGAAAAGAAAAACTCTTACTCTGCCACACAGCTCATCAAAAGTACAGTCAGCGATGGAACCACAGGTCTTTTTCAGTATCACATCTCTGCCCATAACTGTGAGTAGCCGAGGACCTGTAACTATGGAAACACACACCAGACAATGTAAGTGACCCTCAGTTCACTGTAATATGACGTTTACATAGGAATCATTACATCAAATACAAATCTATAGGAAGGTTAGTTCATCTTGGATCTTAGTTTTTAATCCTCAGTTGCTAATTTTGATTAATAATTTAATTTTGATGACTCCAAAAGCTGTAGTTGATTTACATCAGTGAATTACACAGGGCACTGCGCGACATGGTCATAACCATAAACGTGTCCATTTTACTGTAATATCTACAGTGCCCAGTTCTTTAAACTGCTTTTAAACAGAGACACCAACACACTCCCGACTTTATCTTTTTAGTCAACAATACTACCAATGTATGCCATCACCAGCCTCATCATTGGAAATACAACACTGTACTGCCCACTGTACTGGACAGTGTAGCTGTAGACCTGCGCCATGCTCGCCTGTGTCCGGCACAACATTAAACATTAAAACCATGAGTTGTTTTGTCTGAGCTCAACATGCTGCCTATTTTTAAAATGTTTCAAAGCATTTGAAATCCCACCGTTTATTACTTTATTGGATGCAGCTGTCAATTGTCAAAATGTGCATTGAAAAACAGACCAATCTCTCTAAAACTTGTAAATTACCCTTAACTTCCTTACCACTCTTTTGTCTTACTGCCAGCTCTTCAAACAGTGCGTCCAAAAAGGCCTCTGCACCGGGCTCCCCTGTGCTGAATAAGACACACACACACACACACACACACGAAGCAGAGAATACATAATAGGATATGAAATTAATAATGCTGAAGTGGCCACATCAAACGGTGGCAGCAAGGAGAGCACAGCCGGAGGGTACTTAGCTTTTCACTTCATCAGTAAAAAAAAAAGGATGTTAGGCTCTAAACACAAGCATTAGGCTTTAAATATACATCGAAATGAGACAAGAGTCTGTGTGTGTGTGTGTGTGCTTTAACTCCAGCTAAAAAGTGTGATGTGCTTTATTTACATACAGTGAAAAGACGAAAGCGCTTGAAAGCTCCAATACAGCACTGAGCTAGAGCAGTGTCATTCATGTCGCGTGTGTATTCCTAACACTATGTAATGAGGAAAATAGAAAACTGGCTTTTACAGCTCTACCATTTTCTCATATTCTATTGATTCCCTTTTTCATTCTTTTCATGGATCTCTCAAGGTAATGCGAGGCTTTATAAATCTCCCCGTGTGCTCCTCCCTATTTATCCATCTGTTTGCTGTCTCCTTCTGTGCTCAGAAACTAACTAGATACTGCGTGCACAAACGTTACTATGTGTGTTTGCTTGCCTGGGTGCGTGTGCCTGCCTGTTGCAGATTCTCGGGTTAATGTCGACTTTTTACCAGTGCTCTGGACAACCTCTCAGGAGAGTTAGACTGCAAATGGAGCGAATGCTAATGTCACAGTGCGATTCTCACAGGTAATAGAGTTTCCCTGCGGCAGCCTTTCCCAGCCTCCTGTAGTCGATCCCAGCGTCCAGGCAGAGGGCGTGGCAGTACTCCTGTACACATATAGACATATACATAAAAGCAACACATGTAATTAGAGTAGTAGTAGTAGTAGTAGTAATTAAGCAGACTATTAGAGCTGCAATGATTTCACAAGTCATTTTAGTTTGTTTCTCTTTGGTTCGTGGCATGGAACAAAACACGTGTGTGTGTGTGTTTTCATGGTTATTGATCATTTGTTTACCTACTGCACATGCACAGTAACTGTAGATCTGCATCGAAATTGAAAATGACATATTACTGTATTACACATTGTTTAGTATCATATGCTAACATACTTTCCAAAAGTGTAATAATTTCTATTGCTTTGCTGTTTTCTACTCCTCCTCTGTCCTGTGAAATATAAGCGATAAGAGCCTCCACCGACTAATATAAATAATAAAATGGCAAGAAGGCCACAGAAGGCAGCTGACGTCTTGCTCTCGTCCGACAGCTCTGGGATTGTGTGTCACCTCTTTATGGTTTATGGAGCTGCTCTATTGTTCCTGCAGCCATTTAAGTGTGTTACAGCAGGGGTGAACTCGTGATGCCGAGTTCGAACTTTTCCAGATAGTGTAAAACGTCAACAGGATTCATGTCAGGGAGTACAGCACAAACTATAATCATCATCTCCACCATTCTATCAAAGAAAAGAAAGGAATTGCATATCATCCCATCCAAGCCATCGCCTGGCTATTCAACGACAGCTCCAGTAAATTATGAAATCAGTGAATTTCTGCCACTGGCCCCCTTAAGCTGCAGGATAATTAGTAATCATCACAAAGCAAGGGGACGGAAATACTCTATTCTTCTCTGCTGTCAACTTTTTATCTCCGTGTCCGCTCACACAAACGGGGTTCTCACTCTGAGCCAATTGGCTGAATCAGTCTTAATAACAACCTGACAAACTCGCCCTCCCCTACGCACAAAAGGGAGGTGTCATTTCATCAACCTACTGTGACCCTACCAACGGGTAAATAGTCCCTCCAAAAACGGGAAAAAAAAAAAACTTGTCACTATCGCTGCCACATTATTAGAATCTCAGTTTGTCTTTTCTCCTGCCATCTTCTACTCCCTCCCTTTGTGAACCGTCTCTACCTTCGGTAAAGACGGCTGATGCGTTTCTTGACGGAGGAGCGAGGTACAAATAAGAGAGGGTAAAGAAGGAGGACTGGAAACACAATCAGTGATGATGATTCCATTGGTTATTTATAATCAGAAGAGCCTGAGGCCTGCGGGTCATTACTTGATTATCCATCTTGAGGGGATTGTCAAGTTCTCACTCCTCCAAGATTTCATCCGCCTACACATTGTGGTCTTGCCCCCCCCCCTCCGCCAGCACAATCCTCGCACAGACTCCAAACCTAGTCAGTCTACTTTGAAACATATAGTTTTATCTCTCGATTGTGGGCTCATTTGCTTTTCCCTTTATGTTTCTTGTTTCTATAAAATCTCCAGTAGTAGTGTTAGTTAGACAAAACAGGGGATACCGAAGACATAACAGCAGCCTCTTACTCGTACTTATTACATTTCACAGACCAAATCTGTTAATTTAATAATAGCCAAATTAATCAATAAGAAAATTATCATTAGATGTCGTATACCAATGATTAAAAAATTGTTTTCCTCTGTGCTGATTAATACTGTGATTTAACAAAAGAAGAATAAGACTTTTGTAGCACTTAACAATCGTTAAAATTCAGTTTTATATTATAAGCAGCATCTCTGTCCTTCCTTCACACTTGTGTTCTGTGGAGTTTTATAGTTCTGAGAAGATGTTTTCTTACTGACTAAATGCTTGGAGAGATTATGGTCAAGTCAAACATTAAGCCGATATTTGCATTTGACTTTGTGACGCAATTCCTTTGTATAAAATTGCTCGTCACTGACATAAATTTAAAGAATTTGTCAGCAGCAGCAATGACAAATACAGTTTCTGCTGTCAAAACAGGTAATTTCAACTAAATTAGTTTTATTAATTGTGCTGTATTTTTTTATTACATTATATAAATTCACAATTTGAGAAAAAATCTTTGTCATTTTAAATTGATAAACTGCCTTAACTATCTCCACAAGATACATGCCTAATTTGTACTACTGGTGTGAAGACTAGTCCTAACTGTAGCTGACTCACAGCATGGAAGCCGAACCGCTGCAAATTAAGAGTTTCACTACTTGCACGGGTGCATTCAGCGACTCGCAGACCCACGAGGGGAGGGAGAGACAGAAGAGTGAGATGACAGACGTGAGAATCAGAGTCTCTTTAAAAGAAAGTCATCCAAACACATGTAGCTTGAATCATGTCATTGTCCGCGCTGTCCACTGCTCCCTCTGGACAGCCGTTTAGCATAAAAACAGGGTGGCTTTTCTTTTGGTGGCTGCCTCTACTCCCCTCTGCGCTCGCTCCCTCTACAACATATTTTTCTCTATCCTTTACTCCTCAAAAAGTTGCTTTTGAGTTTTTCAAAGAGCGCGGTGCCATTGAGCTGGAACAAAAGCCAAGGATAGCTGACTATTGGGCCTTGATGAGGTCCACTCCCTCATTACGCAGCAGCCGAAAACATTTGATGCTTTTTTTGTATGGCCCGGAGAATTGACCAGGCCTCAAAGAAATGTGGGGTGGGAAGGCTGAAAAAGAGACGGAGGGGGAGAGAGAGGGAGAGGGGAGGAGGGGAAAGGTTGTCGTTCATTCAACCATGTGTGTCTTACAGGCTTGTGTGGTGGCACAGAAGAAAAGAGGGAGGGAGGGATAGAGGGGTCGAGAGAGAGACAGGGGAAAAAAAGGGAAAGCTTAAAACAGTGCCTTTATCCCGGAAAGTTCTGGACGACTCTTCTGACATCAAAGTGTTTTCACGAACTGAGGAGCTCCTGTGTGTGTGTGTGTGTGTGTGTGTGTGTGTGTGTGTGTGTGTGTGTGTGCGTGTGTGTGTGTGTGTGAGAGAGAGAGGGTGAAGGGGGTGTATCTGGTGATTTTATTCATTCTTGGGCAGTCAGGGGGGTATGTGACGATGTGAACACCCTAATTACACCTAATGATCCATTCCCTTAAAGTGTGACCGCCTTGGGCCGGTGATGGTTTGTTCAGCAGGGTCGTTCTCACAACCTCCCCCTGCCTCAGCTGCTCCTCTTGGGGAAACATCTTTTGAGTTGGAGGCCCCACCTTTCCTGATCCAGGACCCCACTGGACCCTCAATCCTCAGCTCCTCTTGAGCTCTGTGGAGGATCTAAACCAAACCGCTCTTACACTTGGTGGAGGCTGTGTTACCTGCACCTGGCCAACAGAGGCTCCATGCATTGGAGGCAACACACAGACAGTTTACTCAGAGGTTCCATTGACAGAGACTCGGCAGCTACTGTTGTGTTGTTAGTTCACATTAAAAACATATTTAATACTATATTATAACACGCACATAGGAAACCCCTACTAGTTGGCACATTTCCTCATTGGTAGAACATTAGCTAATAAAAAGTTTTGGTGATAATATATGACTACTTGGATAATGTATATCAAACCAGAACAACATTTTGAATGTGTGATGTGTGTGCAGTTTTTACATCACAGCTATAACTACAGCCTTAACGCCTATCAAGTGTGCACGGTAGTGTGAGTGTGGAGAGGGGCCAGCATAGGAAAAATATCATGGTGGCTATAATCGTCAGTCCACAAGGTAGATTGAATGTTGTGAATTTTCTCTGTTTTAGACTGCTCTTTCATTTCATTCTGATCCTGATGTTTCATGTGAAGCATCGTAACACAACAAGAGTCAGTTTCTTTTGAACGCTCCCTTTGGAGTTCGCCACAGTGGATCATCTGCCTGCGCATATTTAATTCAGAGAAGATTTTATAACAGATGCCCTTCAGGGCTTGGTGCCAAGAAGGGGCGAGACGTGAAGGACCAAACCTGGGTTTCTTAGATACTTAGCAGCTGACAATTGCTCAAACTACTGCAGCACTGTTTCCGGCTAAAGTATCACACCAAGTTGGTAAGAAAAGGAAAAAAAAGACTGAGTTAGTATACGTGTCAGTTCAGCTGAGTGTTTCCAGCTTCATGACAAAAGTGAAAAAAAACTGAACACCAAGAGAAAAGGGGGTTGATCAAGGGTATAAAAGAGGTAGAGGGCATATATAAAAGGACTGTAAATGTGTATAGCAGTTAGGCAAGTTTTACCTTCAGATTACATATGGTCTACTTTATGGTACAGTACAATACACCTGTGTGTGTGTGTGTGTGCGTGTGTGTGTGCGTGTGTGTGTGTGTGTGTGTGTGTGCGTGTGCGCGTGCATATTATGTTATATAAGCCCGGCTAATTGAATCTATTAAAACTAGCACAAAAGAGAAAGAATTACTTCCTGATGCTCAAAAAGGAGAAACTATAGTTTTCATTGATCGCTTTAAAAAGACAGACTCAGGTATGAAAGAAGTACGGCATGCCCTCGAGCCACTGCTCTGCCATTAAATGCCATGGAAGACAATGACGGTCATCAAACATCAACATCCATTTGATTTGCCGGCTTTTCACAGACAGCCCTTCTCACCAAGGTCTTGGACTACATCAAGGACTACATCCCTCTCATTCCTCAATTTTTCCCTTCTCTATTATCCCTTTTTTAGTTATATATTTATTTTTCCTCTCATCAACGACTGTAAGCACATAGCAATTATTAACAATGGCACAAAGAAGGAGAAGCAGAGCAAATAAAAAGACGGGTTACAAGCAGCAGGAAACCCAGATGTACTCAAAGTTGCCTCAGGGTTGTCATGTTTTCCTTCTTCTGCAACATTGTGCACGACTGCAATCGCAGGAAGAGCGAAGGAGAAAAATAAAGTCACTATTCTGCTTCTAAAATACAGGGACCCGACCTTGGGTGACTAAAGCCAGCAAGAGGAACAGGACAGTGGTAGAATAAAAAACGGGGATAGAGGAGTAAAGAAAGGATGGCTGATGAAAAGTGGAGTGGAGAGGGAGAACTGTTTGTGAGGAATAAATACTGTCTAAGCTAGAATACTGGCAGTGACCATTAAAAAAACCCTTAAACTCTGTATTTTACACAGCTATGAGCTTTGCCATGGCTACAAAGAAAAACAAGCCTAAACAACAAAATAGATTTCTGATGGAGTCTGCAGAGATGCTGAAAAAGATACCGAAATTACAAATGACTCACTACATGAAGAAAGCTGGTAAACACACTAAAAACTGAAGAGCAGTCAAACTTGTAGGTTACGCTTTGCATGTCTGGCCACTTTCCCATTTTTAAGTTTACAAAGCAAAAGATCTGTGGAGGATGGTGAGTTGCGGAAAAAGGGGTCCCAACTAATCAGAAGTCAATGGTTAAATAAAGACGTTAACCCAGGCAGACGGAGGCTGGTGGATTAACCTCTACCACACTAGCTCAGGTGAAAGGGAGGGGAGGTCAGAGGCTATTTTTACTTTTTAAACCCCCTCATTCACTCCTTTGCTCACTATAGAAACACACTCAGGCACGCACATACAAGAGCGAGCTATGTTGGGGAGAAGGAACCCACACGGCTGCTCCCTGCAAGCATTAATTCAATCTATTAAGGGTCAGCTAGTTAGCAGCATGACCCCGCTAAAACATGCTTTAACTTAGCAGAACAGGCTGCTATAGAGAATGCCTTGGACCCCCAAAAAAACCTCCGACCCCAAAAACCAGATGGCCTCACAAAGGGGAACATGGGACCCTGAAAGAGAGGAGGCAGTGCAGGGGTAGAGAGGGACAACAGGACGTTGATGAGGGTGTATTAGAGAGGGCAAGGGTGGGGGAGTGAGCAGGGAGCAGGATGACTTGAAGCCCCCTGTCATTATAGAGCATTTATATTAATTTGTCAATGTGTGTGCATGTTTGAAGACACAGTGGAATTCTGATAATCCTGACACCAGTCAGTCATATGAGTAACTTTAAGTAAAGAGTATTTATCTACTGCAACTTAAAACCGGTAGTATTATCCTGTCACTAATATTATAGCACTAATAAGTTAAAAATACAGTACTCAACCAAAGTCATCACTGAACATTTAGGAAACACAGACAGTTAAAATGACTGAAACAGAGGGAATATCACCTCACTCCAGTAGCCAAATAATGCCACTGGGAAATAACCATCGTTTTGGGTCATTTTTTTACTGTGAAGCTGTAAGATTGCACTGTTTGGTGGAAGGCAAACAACAATGCACTCATGGCCAAACACAATCCAGCTACCGCTAAAGCTACGGCTTTGCTTTATATTAAGACAAAATACCAATAAAAAGTGCAAGAATGCTGCCCTCATCTGTTTCAAAATGCATGACAACAAATTATGATGCAATTATTTATGATCACGATCACTCCAAACACATCAGTGATCATCTGAGATGCAGGTAGGATAATGGTGCTACCTGCTTAAATTGCAAAGTAGATGTTTTCCTAGAAATGCAAACCACCGCACCGCTCTTCTCTCTCCTCTCCTTCACCCCCCCCCCCCTTTACTTTTGAAATGCAAACAGCTTGGGTCAGTCACTCGCTCGCTCATCTGCCCATCTCCCATTCACATTACCTGTGCTCACTCACCCTCTTTCCATCTCGCCCTACCTTTCTCTCGCTCTTTCAGGTGAGTCTTTCAGTGTGCCCTGGTATGATCAAAGACAGCTTTGTGACACTGTGCGAGGCATCCAGGAAGCAGAAAACATCAAACTACTAAAGAGCAACTTGCAAAAACAGGGGCGCAGGCGCAAGAGTGTGCATGTGTGTGATAAACATATGAATAAATTAACAAGACAAGAGAGAGGGATGACTTTGTCTCTACCTTCAGCACGTCGATGAAAGGTAGGAAGGTGTCCCTCTGAAGTCCATTTTTGTACAGATCTGAAAGAGGAGGGGAGGGACTGTATTAGAGCTGCTGTTTAGCCTCCTAATAATGTCATTCCCCGCCACAGATTGGCAGATAAAGTGGCTATTGATGAACTGAAGGATGGGTGGGGAGGCACGACAAAAGGACTGGGACCAGGGGAGAAAAATGGATTTCTCTACCGGCAGCGGCAGCAACATAAAATTCATTACATTCCCAAACAATGGTGGTGAGAGAAAGGACTGTCGCCTTTTCAGCGCGGACAATGTCCACAGCAGCTCGCTGAATAGAGGTTTCAATTAGCTCGGCTGGAGCAAATTACATCTGAAGTAGCATCCCTGATAGACAGATAAAACAGATAGGGATTCACACACAAACACGGACAAAGACACACAGACACACACACGCCGAGGTTTAAGCTCTTTCCAGCTGCGAATGCAAACAAGTGCTCGTTGTTGATGTTTGGGCTCAAGCTTAGTACAGTAGGGCCCGACACACAACTAATACTCGCTTGATAATTCCTTTACTATAACGGAGCGCACAGTAAGGCTTGACTACTGCCAGTGCAACAGGATCAGTATAAGACCAACTTGTTGCTTTGTCGTAGAGAGTTTGATAAGAGGATCGACATGATTCCTAAGAAGATTCATTCTTATGACCCTGTCTGTATTCATGGGTAGAAAAATAGCCTACTAGCGCCTTTAAAGTTCAATTAGTTAGTATTTACCTACAAAAACACTCAACTACAGTACCCTTTATTTTTTCTACTCAAGTAAAGGTACTTAAGTACACGCACAAAATCTTACCTAAAAGGACCTAAGTAAAAATATTGCACTAAGAAAAAGAGTACAGAACTTGATGCTGGTGAAAACATGAATGTAGAAGAATGTTGAGATTTGTTCAGCAAATGGTCAAAGCTGGTGAAGGTTGAGCAGAAAGTTAATCTATGAATGACACATCAGCCTTTAACTAATATGTAATGATCTAATCCTGCAAAAAGGAACTAAGAACCAATGATGATAAAATAAATGTAGTGAAGTGAAGGGATTATATTTTCCTCGGGTTTGTAGTGGCATAAAAACAAAAGTAACAGCAACGTAATTCATAATTCACTTGACAGGACAGCGACCCATGTTTAACTACTAACCTAATAAATAGATCAATGATCAACCTATTTCAGTTAGCTAGTCCATTAATTTGAAGTACACATGAGATTCAATGTGTTTCCACTACAAAAAGCTGCCGTTTGTTCCTCTACTGATCTCATTCAACCCCATCAGTATATAAAACAATAAAATGCAACTCTAGTTAAACCCCGTCTCTAAATTTATTCAAACACATTTAGGGCCTTTTTTGATACCAGCATCTCCACATCAATAACGCTGCAAAATGTATGCTTTTCATGTCCAGTTGTCTCTTATGGCTTTCAGTGTTCCATTAACCATGTAATTAATACCAAGTAGGCTCTCTATCAAGTTTGCCTGTTTTGGCTCTTTGTTCTTAATAGCTAGTAAATATCAGAGACGTGTGTCTTTGTCTAGGAGAGCCATCTTGCTGCTATCCACTTTGTGCCCACTCGAGGCTTTGAGACATCAACATCTTCCCTGAGAAAAAAAAAAGACGTCCGACATCACATCACGCATTTATCTCCACCTTGATCACTATCTTGTTCATTCTTTCTCCATCCTTGCTTCGCTGCCAGTAAATGCAACATCAAAGCCTGTTTAAAGGTTGAGTCATGTCTGTGAAAGGGAGCGCGTTACCAAATGTTCTTTGCCTTTTCCTCTGGTTAATTGCTGTAAACCTCGATCTTGTAAAGCTCAACTGATTCTTGCAAAGTGAATGTAGATGTATGTGGAGTAATTGAAAAATCTGTCAGTGGACAGTTACATGCAGGGAATGCACTGAATAGGTAAGCGGACCTTCGGGTTTGACAATATTTTACTGTCTTTTATCTCCTCAGTGGCTCTGGATCGAGCTTTTCATAAAACCCAGAATTCCTTGCATTCCTGCAGACTCACATTAACTGGTAGAAGCTGACCGTTGGCAGGTGCTATTTAGCCTCGTGACTATAATGATATTTTGTTGTTTTCTTCTTCACTGTATCCGATTCTCTGTTGTTGTGTGTGCACGTATCTTTAGTAACATCAGAGTTAGTTTTTTTTGTAATAATACATATTTGTGTTTCTTCCTGTAACATTGAAAATGGTATTTGCAAAGCTGTTGTTTCTGAAATGAAATGTAAACACTCCTATGATATAAGTAGTAGATTAGATTTTATGTTTTTGCTAGAACTGTAATGATGTAATTCAGTTTCTGCTTCTACCATTGCAGTATATCTCTGATGACCTTGGCCTAAGCCTTATCAACTGAGCTGTGTGTTGATAACTAAAATATAACTTATTGGCAAAGTGTGAAAGTGAAAAAATGTATTTTTTAAAGTAGAAAATGTTCAGATGCTGGTTGTCATACCATCAGGCCGTCTGTTGGAGGTGGCCACCACCACCACTCCGGTCTTGAAAAGTACCTCAAACAGCTGCTTCAGAATCATGGCATCAGCAATGTCAGTAATCTGAGAGTAGAGAACCAGAGGAGAAGAAGAGACGCATTCAAATGCTGCGTAATGTTACCTTTCACTGCCACACTGCCACATGTGTACGTGTGTGTGTGTGTGGGGTCAAACCATGGCATCAACACTCCTCGTTGATTAGTGCCAATCAGGTGTGCTCATTCTGTCTCATTCTGTGTGTGGTCATTCGCACTTGCACGCGCACACACACACACACACACACACACACACACACACTCACACACACCTAAACCACTTGAACTGACTGCAAATGGTCACGAAGCGGTTTTCTGCCGAGGACAAGGAGCTGAGGCAAGGCAGTGGACCTGGGCTAATCAACCAAGCAGATAAGAGAATGACTGAATGCAGGCAAAAATGATAATAAAAATAGAGCAATGTAAACTGGAACTAGGGTCATGATGGCAGACAAAGCTTCTATCCAAGATGGCCATATAAAGGTGTGTGTGTGTGTTAGTGTTGTATAAACTAGACACAAGGCTTCACAAGGTTGTAATACATTAATCCAATTCAACTGCCCGCTGCCTTTTTCATCTACATCATTTCAATGAGTCTACAATAAACAAAGGTCGATGACAACACTGAAGCAAGGACGTTTATGAGTCGCTGGCTGTTAAATGAAGAGCTCTGACCTTTCTATTAGTAATCTAGTGCTCTCACTTTGGTCTTATTCTCTCATCCCTCTCTCTTTCACCTCAGTTGTTCTTTTGAATATCCATGAAGGGAGAAATCTGTGATGCACAGTAGTCAATGCAGCACATACGGTATGTAACACGGCTAATTAAGCATGATGGCTGAGTGACAAAAGATGGGCACATTGTAAAAGAACATGAATTATATCACGCTTCCTTTCTTGCTTGCTTGCTCGCTTAAGGTCATCAATGTAATGCAAATTATCATTTAGAATCAACACATATATGATTCCCTGCTGTCAGTATATCATACCAACTATCTAAACACTGCTCATCTATTGCACAATTATTACTGTAAATACTATGCTACATATGCAAGGGAAGCATCATATCCTAATAAAACTGTTTAAGATTAAACAACATGTAGTTCGAGTACACTGATGCATGCATTTACATATTTTAGTATGAAACCTTTCAGGAATTAGTAAATCCTAAATTAAAAAAGTCTATCCCGCCTTCTCCTCATAGTCGCTCTTAACTACTGTTCAGTATATAACAGCCACTTGTGATGACCATACCCACAGCATATGCCTTCTTTCATTCTCTGGAGAGTTTTGTGCTTTTGCATATTAGCCCCACTGCCCTCACCAATACTTGATTAACATTTGTGTTAAAGCCTTGATTTCACTAAGGAGAGGTGGCTAGGGGCATCAAATTAGTGTCTGTGTACTTGTGTGCGTAATGAGAATCAACAGAAAGCCAAGGCTCTGTGTCTCTCTGAGTGGGCCCCCATTTCCTCCGACCGCAGGATTTTATTTTCATTTCAAAAGAGTCATTTAAAAATGACCTTTTATACAACCTGGATTTGTTTATTCATGTGCCCTCAACATGGGCATCGTATGAGGGGCAATATTGATTGCTGAATGAGTAGGGGGAGAGGGAAAGAGAATGGGTACCCACAGAATGAGAAAGGTGGAGGGGACTGATGTAGCACTTGTGGAACACAAAAATAATGCTGCAATCTTTGTCAGCCAATGCAGATATTTAAATGAGCATCCAATTACTCAAGCGGCTGTCAGTTTACAGCGACGCACACGGGTGCCAAATTAAACCTCTTTTGATGTTACACCTCTTTATGTACACAACCTATGAGCAATTTCACAGAGGCTGCACAGTGGCTGAGGCCCTGAGACAATGATGCTCAAGCGTTTTCTTCTCACTCTCCTTCATTTCTCACTCTCTTTCCATCTTTCCATCTTGGACCTCTCAATGGCGAGTATTCATTAGAGGAGCCGGGTGGAGGGAGCAAAAGGAGGGAAGGGGGCTACAAATTACTGATAATGGCACGACGCTAATGAAGAGAATGGAGAAATGTCATTAGCATTTAAGAGGATAAGATCCATCTGACCCGCCGCCGCCAGTCGCTTTCTAGCTCCACTCACTTAAGGAAGCAGGAGAGTGCGACTGATACCCAGAACCTCATTTGCATGGCTGAGTGGAGGAGGATGCTGATTGGTATAGACCCCCTCTGCCCCCAACTCTTCCAACCTCCCAACCTCTTGTTTATGCATCACAAACAACGTGCACATGTCTGCTTGTTTCCCCCTCCATTCATCAGTAGCAACAGTCGACAAGCGAAAACAGCAAAGCTGGCGACAGCAAACAAAACAAATCAATGAGAATGCACAAACAGCGGCGCAGTTTAAAATGTGAAAGACATGCTGATGAAAGGAGCAGCTCTTGATCCTCACAGATGCAGAGAGAGTGATTAGAAAAAGCAAGCACACCTTCTGTGACCCTTGACCTGCTGGCATTAACTGTAATGGTGTCAGTAAGAGAAGCAACATTGTGCTGCTGAGAGATGTGTTTGGCTGCTAGTGATAAAGACAGAAACAAACTCTGGTGTCAGTGGAGACTGACACCAGGAGGTAAAACAACACAAGGTTCTGCAGCACTAATGGTCTAAAGTGCTTTTTAGTTGTGCAATTCCATTTCCAAAAACTATGGGTGACTTGGCTGCAGTGGTTTGGGAGCAAACTAACCACATGAGTGTAAAAACAAGAATCAAGAGAAGATCACTCTCCCAATTGACTGTTGCAGTTTCAATGTACTGAAAACAATATTTATATATCTTGATACAGTACAGCCACTACTGTGCTACGTAGTATAGGAGAGAACATTTTACTCCTGGAAATCATTTTACAAAAATACAATACTTCAAAAGGCCACTAGGTGTCCCCACTCTTGTTTTTGTGGAGATTGAAAGAAGAGAAGAATCCTGTTGTCCATACTTTGACCAAACTGAAATCAGATAGAGAACACAATACTACACAGAGTTACACTTTTCAAAATAACTAACTGGCTTATTAAAAATTAAGTGTCAAAAATGTGTATTTATAAAACTACAACTATCCCATACAAGTATAAATAAACTTACCTGCTAACTACACAGTTTTCTTATTTTTTACCTTACTATTGCATTAAACATGTTAATACCAATATAAGAAGAACTAGTAGACGCAGAACTTAACAAATCATTTCCATTAATTCAGTTAGAACATACTGAATGATTGCAGCAGTCAGAGTGACTTTAATGTGGTGTATCTGGCAGCTGATTTTAAACATGTGAATTGTACATTGTACAAGATTCACAACATTTAAAACATGGTCAGTTAAGTGATTCTTACCTCAGTATACAAAACGTCATTCTTACTTATATTGTGCACAGGGTTTACATCAAGTTACATGCAATTTCCCTTAACCAACACACATAACTGAATTCTTATTGTTTTGTTTGCTACTTGTAGCTTGTGTTCAGGCATGCACACACACACACACACACCATCTGTAGCACATTTGCTCACCTGAAATTCGTCAAAACACAAGAGGCAGGTTTCATTGCTGATCTCCATGGCAACCAGTGATATGGGGTCATAGGTGAACATTTTCCCTAGCCTTCGTTTTGGCAGGCTTTGTTTCCTCCGATAGATCCCTTTAAGCAGTACACAAACGTCAGGCACATCTTAAAGCACACCTGCATTGGCAACCCAGACCCACTGACAATACTGAATAAAGCAGTAATTTCACCCGTATGCATAATGGTCGACAATTACCAGCGCGCTTCAGGACAAACACAGAGATAAATATAGGATCTTTAGCACACGAGGAGTCAGAAAACTTCCATAAAGTCACAAAAGCCAACCTTAAACAAAAAAGTGCTGTTAATGGGGGGGTGGGGGTGGGGGTAATACTAACTTTTATGGATGTCCAACATGAAGGCATTGAAGTGAACCCTTTTTTTATGAGTGTTTTCCACACCTGAATAAAACAAATCCATCAGCATGGTCTTTCCGGTTCCTGCAAGAGAAAGAGATTCTAAAAAAGTAATCATACTACTGATGTCACACATGTTTTCATACTCAGCACCAAACAATACACGTTGATATCGTTTCTAAATATATTCTTACCCACATTTCCATAAATATAGAAGCTTTTGGGTGGTTGGGTTAGAGATGGAGTGGGCTCTTCCTTCGTCTGGAAAAGAGGAAGGAAGCTTGTTTTATATTAAAATGTTTAACAGCTGCTTGTGATTAAGAACAATGATCCACACTAAATAACCACAAATTCACTAGGATAATCCAAAGTTAATAGATTTACAAAACACTATAGCTGGTGACCTAAATAAACTTTGGTATATTCATTACCATATAAGACTGAATCCTCGTTTAATAAACAAAGTACGCTGAGGCATTAAGCCACGACTACAGTGTGAGGTTTCACATTCTCCACACCAGCCCACTGCAGGGGAGGAAGACAAAGGGGATCTAATCAACAAGACAAGCCAGGGTTCCCACGAAAGAAAAGCATCATCAGAGGAACAATGGGGGGATTTGTCAGACAAAACGTAGAGGACTGGATGAGTCTCCATACAAGATGGAGTGGACTTGTCTGTGCAGCCTGTTTAGCGCTGCTAATTGTGATACGGTACTGTTGCATTGAGGTGCTGCTGGAAGTCATTGTGCTGCCTGCCTCCTATCATCAAAAGGTCCTTGCTTCAAAAAAAACGTCTTCTGTGTGACCAAGCTGAGAACAGAGTAAAGCCAAATATCTCTGAAGAGAGCGCCCAAGCCACATAAACACATGTGTCTTCAGTTTAATATTTAAAGGACAACTTGTAGATGTGTTATATAGAGTTTAAAAACAGTGTTCTTGAGAATGTTTGCAACTGGGCAACGCTAACTAGCTCCGGAATTAACTCTCCACCAAACAGAAAAGAATTTCCTCTTAAAATTCAATTTAGTAACTAGTTCATGGGACAGTACTCAGTGTCCAGTGCACTTGGTGTCCACAGCACTTGACTCTGGTAAATGCAGACAATAGCCGATTGAAAACCAAATGAAAAACAAACTTGTTACCCATCCTCTCTCACTCTGCCCACTCCTCCCCTCCTTCTCTACCCCGTCCATCCCTTTCCATCCACTGCCTGGCCTGAGCTGGAGTGAAATACTGAAAGAGCAAAAAGCCCTTCCTGTCTGCTCTGGCATAATGGTGTGTGACTTCTCCCTGACTTCCAAAGCAGCTCTCTGGCATGGAGGGGTAATTGTCATTGATGGCTGGTAGCCATTCTGCCACAGCAGAGTGGAGAAGGACAAGACTGTCTCTCAGCCACTCTGTCTAGCTGATCTCTGTTGTGATACCTCCTGCTGAGGGAAACAGCAATGAGTGGAAAGTTCACATGCAGGACATAACCTATTTGGCTAAATTACTTCAAGACAATCTGAGTTTATCGAAAGCAAAAAGTTAAGCTTAACTTATACAACTGCCCCATTCTGTTGAAAGCCTACCATGTACAGGACGACTCCATCGTGCAAGTCTGACTTGAAGAGAGTGGCTCCCATTAAACAATGGCCCATTGTTAGCCGACCATCCGCAAAACAACGCCACATTGGGTCAATATTAAGTCAAGTGTGCTCTCCGCACAGACTTGGTCAGTTAGTGAGGACAATGGCGGCACTTTCACAGAGAGTACAGACACTGAAAGCACAGTGGTATGACCTGATTCAAACCACAATAATTGCATAAGTACTTTAGTCAGCGTGTATGTGTGTGAGACAGAACAAGAATTAAGGTGCTAAAAGAGAGGGGGTGGTGGTGCAGATAGCCTAACACCAAAGTATTTTTCAGAGCCCCAAATCAAAAGCAAAAAGGACAAGAATGGGCTAAACAATGGGGATCCCCTCATTACTGCATGGGGACGGTGAGAGAGTGAGAGGGGTGCTGGGACTGGCCCAGCGGGAGGTCTGCCCTGCTGCCTTCCAAAATTTCTGCCTAACCCTATGTGTCTGTGCCAGCCAACCAACAAAAAAACTCCCACCAACAAATACTAGACAGTCAGTTTCCCTGACCTAAAAACAACAACAGCCCCCTACATTATGCCGTTCCAAAATTCACATGCACAACACACTTCCCAGACCCCTACCCTGCCTTTGACCCATGCATCATGGCCACCATCAGTGATACAACTGGAGTACAGTGCTATGAAGTTGTGAAGTCCCTCCATATGTTAGACATCAGTGAGGCTGAACAAGTTTAGGATTAAAGTCCAGATGCTACAGTGTAAAAGGCTTGTAATAAATCCAGTCTGACCTGTAAATGCTACCTAGTGCAGTATTTGTGCAATTTAAACCATTTTCTTTAATGCAGCAATATGTGACTTAAGCTAGCACAAGCATGGCATTCAGTAAACCAACTGTGCTCCACTCTGCTGTCCTTCTCCCTGCTGTGCTCTGCTATGTTACATAATTCTCTCATATGTATTCAGAGTTTAGTCCTAAAAGATAAAAAAGTAGCATCTGCAGCATGTGCACATGTTAAAATATAAATCATGCAAAATTGACCTTGAAGTGTCTTAAGTGACTCTTCACACTATTTAGTGTTTATGGTGTAGGAAAGATTAACTGGCTGAAAGATGTGGTTTCAGACATTACACAAGCAAAGATGTTGCTTGTCCCAAGGTTTAGGTTGCTTTTCCTGCGCTTTCAATCGTGTGAATCGTGGTGGCCTGGTAGCTCAATGGGTTAAGTGTCAGACTGGGATGCAGAAGGTTGTGGGTTCGAACCCCGTCTGACTCCTAGTCCATCCCCTACCAGGTGTGTCCCTGAGCCAGACACCCAGCGCTAGCTCCTTGTAAGCCAAGCAAAGTAAAGTAAAGTAAAGTGTGACTTGGATTTCAGTAGAACGTTATATATTGGGCTGCTCTGAACTAGAACATTACTAGTCACATATAAGCATGTTAAATTGAATTTAGTGGTATTGTTACCTTGGCAACTGTTGTAATGCAATGATCCGGATGACTGTCGCTGTTCGCATCTAACCTTGGTGGAGGTGGGTTCAGGTAGATACTGTTGCTGTAGTTCTTGAGGATGAGCTGCAGCTGAGCCAGCTGCTGGAGCACATGTCTTTGCTGAGCATCTTTCCTAAGGGAGCCACGCTGAACACGGCGGTCATAGCGTGCAACACATTCGGCAGAGGTACACACATCTGCAGCAGGAGACTCAGATGAGCAGAAGGTTGCTGTTGAGCTGCATGTCCTCCAACTATGGGAACCTCGATGAATCACATAAAACAACGTCTGTCTTAAATGTTCAACGGTGTTTTAATACACTTTGCATTTACTATGTTTCACTGAGCAAAAAGGTTGTAACGCACAAAACGTCTCAAAGTCTGAATATAGTTTACTTCCAACATGACGCAAAGCGCACGTACCTTTCTCGGCCCACCTGGCTGGCACACGCCAAATATTCCTTGTCGTAGAAACTGTACGTTTCATAAAAACTGTTATTGAACAGCTTACAGCTGCAGCAAGCGTGTAAGCCGCCATGATGTTTCAAAACGCTAAAACTTTATTGAGATAAATTGAACATGATATTCGCCAAAAAAGGGATTAAAATGTGAACAAATGTGATTGGAAATAACACATATTATTTGAATATTTTATTTTTCTTTTTGCAATTAAGCTCGCAACAGTGGAACACGCGAAATAAAAAACTGCAGTTTCTTTCTAATGTAAATAACGTTGTCCTTTTATAATGACTATGTTATATCATTGGTAATTAATTATTACACTTTTTATTAATCTACAATATAAATGTTGATTACTTCAGGTGGATTTAACAAGAGGTCGCATTTGTTTTTATATTTTAACAGCAATTACTTTGCAATGTTAGCGAATTACAGTTCGTTTCAGTGATATCACACATGCCTAATTTGGGCCTACATTTGATCTACTAAACAAATCTTGTCGATGTGCCCGCTGGCGATTTGTAAACAAACGGAGCAGCAGGTGGCCGATCAGTGTCAGCTGAACCTCAGCTGATCGGAAATGCAGCGCGATGATCTCGTGGAGTTCCTTAAAGCTCGCGCTAATCAGTGACAGCGCAACACCGGAATTGTCTGGTTTACTTTCAAAATAAATTATTCAACTAAACATTTAAGTGCGTAAAAATCAATGTCGCGTGAATAATTATGGATATAAATTATATAATCAACCAAATAATATAGTATTATATAGAAATACACTTTCTCTGTTGCACGTTTTTATTAACAAAATACCACTATGGTGAAATATTTTCTTTTGAATGGGAGCAACGGAATGTACAAATTTGTGTTTAGGCTAACTTAACGCTATCCCTAGCTGCTAGAAGGACAGGGGAGAAATGGCTGATACCATAGCTGACACAAGAAGGCTTTTCACTAAGCCTCAGAACTTAAATGACGCATATGGACCTCCAAGTAATTTTCTAGAGATTGATGTGAGCAACCCCGAGACCGTCGGGGTTGGCAGGGGCAGATATACAACGTATGAAGTCAGACTGAAGGTGAGCCTGGACAAACAGGTGCTAATGACGTTAGCCTTTAAGCTAGTTACCTAAGCTAGCTATCGCCTGTCATATAATTGACACCTGTGTTACTGCAGTCAGGTAATGCATCTATTATAACAGAGTCGGCATTTATGTGTGGATGAATATCGAGGACACTAAAGTGTATACTTGCGAAAGGAGCTAGCAAACGTTAGCTAGCTAGTAGCGTTCGTCTGAAGTAGCATTTGCTAACTAACATCAAATGAACGACCTCTCGTTAGTTAACGACTTAAACGTATGTTTTAGACCTACGTTTATAAGACATGAGTTGATTTTGACAACAATGTCAGTGGGGACAGTGACCCTGCTAATGTTTGGTTTAGCGGTGACAGTGTTGCTATCACTTCGCTAGCTAATGTAGTTGTTTACATTAACCTCGAGTGTTGTTTTTATGCTCTGTTTTCACAATGCGTCTGTTTTACCAGTTCTCATAAGAGCAAATAAACTAAAGTCATATAAACACTCCAACAGACTGAATAAACGATGAACTAATAGTCCCTCTGAAAAGTTAAAGCTTTCTTCTCCAGCCACACCCCACTTTCTGACTGCGGAGCACAGATAACAGTATTGGTCACACAGTGGCCACCTTATCACGATGGTGTGTATGTGACCAAATGCTCAGCTCTCTTTTTCATACTCATTATTACTGATAATAAGTGGGGCATGTTGGTTAGTGTTAGAGTTACTTAGTCTTTAAGATTTCCAGACTTTAATGATAATTCATCAAGAGCCATTATTATAAAAATGCTCCAGCACTGAGATAAAGGGAAACACTACTGAACAAGTCAGCTTCTCTGGACCTGTAGACAGGATGCCTGCTCCCTGATCCTCTACACAGTATGTCTCAACTCACAAGACACATTTCCTTCCTCCTACTGTGTTAAAGAGCTGAAACACAAAAACAAAGATTTCTCTATTGAAAAGTTGAATCTACTTCTTAACGAGTTGGTTTTATGATTTAATTATCATAAAATATGTAGAGGTTTATGAAATATGACATGTTATTTGCGTGACATGATCTTTACTTACACAGTATGCAAATGTGGCTTTTTTGAGTAACCAGTGAACAGACTAGCAGTTGGACACTTCAGGGTATTGCAAAACTCAGATCTTGTATTGTGTATTAAATCTGTCATAGAAGCACACAGCTTGGGACCAAATGAGTTTTCAAAAGAATCATTTGACCTGTTACATAGAAGGCTATACTGAACATTAGTGAACAAATGCATTGCAAAAGATGGTCTCGCTTATGCTTATGGAAATTGTGTGATATGTTAAAAGCTGTAGAACTGTTCAGAAGACATTATTTTTCCAGTTGTCAAGAATGAGTTGTTACAAAAGTCTTTATATGATGTGTCGACAACAAGATAAGGATTAGTTTACATTGAAAAAAACACATTTTTCTTTTACTTTTTAACATTTTTTTTTTTTTACATTTTCAACATTTTTTCAAATGTTTTTTAAAGATGTCTTTCTGTCTGTCTACATACCGTTTTGCATGAATTTAATCATTCCAGGCTTTATTGTTTGCGTTTTTAATGTGCGGGCTAAGCTGAGAGCATGAAATAGTCAGGCAGTCACTGGGCTTATTTGATTGCCTTATCTCTTGTTTCTAAATTGTCACTACAGTTGACTGACACCCCTGTAGTTAGTGGCCTGGTTCCTTCAGATTGGTTAGCAGCCCTCAAGTATTTATAGTTTTCCTTTACCTTAAAGAAATGGGCCAAGGGAAGAGAAGCCGTCTCCAGGCATTATCGTTAAATATAAGGCTACTGTACTTGATTAGCGTGTAATAATTAGCATATGCGTGTAATCAGCATTATTGTGCACCTCATAGCCCTCTGTAACCCTGCTTTGCATAAGACCACAGAAGAAGCGGCTCATCCCTCACTTTACAACAAACGTGGTGTCAACTTTGCTTTGCTTCTCTCGTTCTCCTTTCTCCAGACTTCTTTAGAAGCATTTTATTCCTTCTCCAGCATGTGAAGAGTCTTCGTCACAATGCCCAGTCCTGGAATGCATAGTATTTGCTTTACTCTTTTTGTGTCCAACTTGTTTGTTATATTTAGAGCTACTGTCATTTTGGGTATCTAATTATGCTGTTAGGTTTCTGTTTGTAACTCATTCCCTTGTCTTCTGTTCCCACTACTGTCTTGCTATCCACCCAAAATCAAATCGCACTGGGAGAATATGCCTAATCCCTCCATTGAGAGAGGAGAAGAATGAAACGGGCCAGGGTGTGGGGGAGCTAGAGCGTTTACCCCTGTCACACACACAGCCCCATCCCACCCTCACCACCCCACGCCAATGGGAGGGCAGAAAGCCACCCGCTCACCAGCCTTCATCTTATTGCCCACTTATCCTATTTCACTCCCAGCTGTGTGCAGTCAGTTGCACAGTTCATGGTGTGGTTACTGCAGCCCCTGTGATAACTATATATGCTTTATTGTGGCAAGGCATTAGTCTTATCATCAAGTTGTGCATTTTACTTTGACTTTGTTTCAATTGTTGCCAGCGTATGCATATGACTTGTAATTAAGTATTAGTGTCTTTATTTTCATAAACTTCGGGGTAAACTAATTTACTGCGGCTGTACAGTGGCTTTAAGGCAGCTTGTTGACGAGAAGCTCTGCATTTTTTGTTTAAAATGAATGGCACCAATCTACTGCTTTCTGTAATTTCTCAAAAGAGTTGAAAGCTAAGTTGATACTGAAATGCTGAAACGATACTGAAAAGAATTTTCCTTTCCAAATTCATTTTGTAATCTAAATCTCTTAGTTTCAAGTGTAGTTTCTAAAATGGCAGGAAGTTGGTAAGATGGGTGCTTTTTCCTGCCCCATAACATGTTTTTCATTCTCCTAATGGACAGAGTTATTCAACTGAGTCTTATCATGTTACCTTAATGGTTTTTTTGGTTGTTGCTGGTTGGAGAGGATGTCCTAAAGCAGCATAGTGTATTTGTTTAGACCCTCAGCAAACATGGATTGAAGTTGTGGTGTGTGTGTGTGTGTGTGTGTGTGTCATGGGGAGGAGGTGGGTATTATCAAAATGTCTTTTCTGTAGTTGGTTCCCATCTTCCCATCTCCAGAGAGCACGTTCAAGGGAGCGAACTTTGGGATCTCACGTTGTTTATGGATAGGAGTACATAAAAGGCCTCTTATAACTCTGTCTCTCACTCTCACTCAGTCTTCTACCCCTCCTCTTCTCTACTCCCATAGCTTCTCCCTCTCTCTTTCTTTCTCTTTTCCATTTGGGCATTGGGGCGGGGGCTTTGGTCATTAATAAAATGGGGAGAGATGGGGAGGGAGTGCTTGTCAGGCACAGTCAAGTGTAATCCAAAGTCTACAGCATCCTCTTCGACAACTATTTTAATGGAAATAGGGAACATATTGTATCAAGGCTACCATATCCTACTTGAAATGACAGTATCAAAAGTGGGAGTTGATACTATGGCAACAAAGCAGCTTTTTGCCAGCTAGGCGAGTTGGAGAGACGGTAGGCTGTCAGGCCGCTGAGGCCAGCAAGCAAGGGAACGAGTGAGAGAGTACATGGAGAGGCGAGAGCAAAAGACCCATAGCCCTAACGCTTTTGTTCAGTGTTTTTTTTTCCCTATTTTGGAATATGATGCAATGGGATGGTATTATGTTGCCATTTTTAATGCTATTATTCTGAAAGGGGAGAATATGGGAGGGGTAAGAAGGGTGCATGGGGGAGGTTTAGGATGCGCACTCTCAAACTTGACTTAATCCATCCTGCTAAAAGCTAATGCATGGTGGCCTTGAACTATTCTCTCAGGAGATGAGTGATCTTTGTCCCCTCTCTCCCTCTTTCTCTGTCTCGCTGTTTTTAAGGGTTCTGGCTCTTTTCAACCCATTTTCAATGAGCCTAAAGTATTGTGTCCCACACATTATGAATCACATGCTCTTCCTATGGAGCGTAGATTGCACCTTGTACAGTGATAATGGAAACTGAAGCTAGGAGGTCTACTTTGAAAGAGCTACATCTAGCTTTATGCTCCTTTTTTTAAGATACAGCATTTTCTATTTTATACCTGCTTTAATGTAACCATTGATTCTGCATTTTTGTTTACTTGGCTTTTGCTAAATTTCCACATTTTATATTTGTCCTTACTGGTAACTTAACTTTATTTCACCTTCCCCATACTTTTTTTTACTCTCTCTTTGAAAGCCAGAGAGGCAAAGTGTGCCTTTTTTAGACGTTTAATGAAAAGCTAGAACCCAAGTGGGTGTGGGCTGGTCCCATGTCCCAATCACTGTAGGGGCCAGTAAGTTGAGACACCCGGGCCCTAACCTCTAACCAGCCGTGAAGAGAACAGAGGCCAGAGAAACCTGATCTTTGACTTGTAGAGCTCTCACGCACCGCCTTTTTGTGTGTGTGTGTGTGTGTGTGTGAGACAGAGAGAGTGAGGGAGACCTCTCATTTTTCAGTATTGTCGTATTTGTTCCTCCCCTTGTCCTGCAAGAGCAATCTCTTAATCACAGGGTTTGAGAGGGAGAGAGGATTGAAAGGCCAGGTGACTTTCTTTCCTTACAATCTCATTGCTAACCTCATTGTCTGGAGGTGAATTGTCTGGGGTCGACTGTCTGTGTACAAACAAGCTTGACTGCTTTGGGCTATTATGTTTACATTGTTAACTGTGTGACTGGTCAAATCTTTATACTTAACACCTGTGAATGCATACTTCATGTACGTCAGTATGTGCTCGCGCGTGGTTAAGTGTTTTCTGTGTGCACATGATGAGATTAGAGTCACGGCGGTGGCAGATTACCTGTAACTGTGATCTGTTGTGGTGGGGATTAACTTTGTGGCGCTCCATGCTGCGCGGTAACATGACGCAGCAGGGACAGACCACGGTGAGAGGAAAGTGGAGTTAATGCTAGAGGACTGGGGCAATAAAGCTAAGATAATCCACTTCTTCTGTGGCCTGAGAAAGAGGAGGAGTGAGGGGTTTATTGACAATTTCACCTGAAGAGAACTTGAAATAAGTAGGAAAAGGGAAGTTGACGAGGCTGGTGAGTCACATGAAAACTCACTAAAGAAGAGGGAGTGGCAGCCAGTTTATTGGCACCCATTTGATTATAACTGTCATCTTAACCACCACCTGCATTTTGCTTTTAACCAAAGTAAACGCAGAGCCCTATGGTAATCCACATATTACAATATCACTTATTTACATTGTCTTGACTCTATGGATAGGTACAAAGGTCCCAAAGAAATGATTCCAAAACGGTTTGTTTGTTACACAGTGGGTAGTTTTGTACTCATTTCCTCTTTTCTGTGGTACGTTTACTCTCACAGTCCTCACTCATAGTAGCTTATTGCACATTAGGCTTGGTTATCTCATAAAGCAGCGATGTTTTGTTGTAATAATAAGTAACTCCAATACCAAAAAGGCTTTGACATTGTTTGGATTCCTCTGATCATGTCTGAATGCATTTCAGAATATCCATCCATCCATCCATCCATTATCTTCCGCTTGGTCCGGGATCAGGTCGCGGGGGCAGTAGCCTAAGTAGGGAAACCCA